>CM035788.1:31483844-31881344 GCA_020466265.1 Siphamia tubifer | reverse complement strand
AAAAAGAAAAGAGTGTTTTTTGTCTATTTTTGACTGTATGTGCTGGTACGATATGTTCATTACCTTTACTAAGGAGGTTATGTTTGTGCCAGCATTGGTTTGTTTGTTTGTTTGTTTGTTTGTTTGTTTGTGATTAGATTTTGGTGCTAATTGGCGTGTCTTCCATACTCTGAAATTTTCATCAAAATCTATCCATTCGTTTTCGAGTTACTGCAAACAAACAACTAGAAAAGCATCCTGAGAGCACAGACCTCCACCATCATCTGAACCCGCTTTATCCTCACTAGGGTCATGAGGGTCACTGGGGGCCTAATGCAGCTACAATGGGTGAAGGTGGCGTACACCCTGTATGAGTCTCCAGTTCATCTCAGGGCTGAACATATATAGACAAACAATCACTCTCACATTCACACCTATGGACAATTTAGATTAACTAATGAACCTATTAGTGCATGTGTTTGGATGGTGGGAGGAAACTGGAGTACCTGGAGAAAACCCACGCAGACACAAGGAGAACATGCAAACTCCACACAGAAAGGTCTGCTGTGGGAATTGAACCAGGGACCTTCTTGCTGTGCTAACCACTGCACCACTGTGCTGCCCCTTTGCTGAGGCATAGCTAAAAAAAAATTGCCCTATCTCTTATCATTGTCAAGACACATTTTGGTGACTTTGACCTTGACCTTTGACCTACATTCACCCAGATTTAACAGGATCTATTCTTCACCACCTCGCCTTTCCCGAAAGTTTCATGGAAATTGGTCCAGTAGTATGTGCAAAGCTGCTGACAAACAAACAAACAAACAAACAAACAAACAAACAAATAATATCCCTGTACCCTTTAGGGGGTGGGGTAACAATAAAGTGTGAATAACCAGGGCTTATTGTGATTTGAACAATAATACAGCGTTTACTAAATGTTTTGTGCCTTTGTAGAGTCGATCTGTGTATAAATGATGAGTTGTACTCGTCTGACCCACTGGAAATCAAACATGGCTGAATGTGGAACTGAAAATGAGTTAGATACCCTGGTGTATAGAGTTGAAGTTGATTTAATAGTACTGTGTTTTTTTTTTGTTGTTGTTGTTTTTTTTTTAGAAAAAAAAAAGGAAATTGAAAATAAGGTTTGGAAATAGAGCCATAACACTGATTGTGATTCATGGAGATAATTAAACATAGCATAATTGTTTGACAGCACTATTTATTTTATTTATTTATTTATTTATTTATTTATTCACTTATTTTTTGGTGCCATTTACAGGCAAGGAGCCAAATACTGATCATTGACCTTGATTTTCTATATAATAGTAAAGAAATGTGACAAATTTCACAAAAGGAATGAAATTTTGTTTTTTGTCGTCCACAAATCAAGGTTGATATTTAGAATTACACAGTGTTCCTATAAGTACGTTGTCTTTTCAATACACTTTTTTTTGGATTTCAATGTCTTGCTTTACTCTATTTTAACTTTAATCTTCATTTTAATGTATGGTTTTGAAATAATTCATGTTTTCATTTCACTCTGTGAATGCATTTTAAAACAACATTTTATCGCTGATTATTTAAATGTCCATTTTTTGTGATTTTTTAATGCCTTTTATTTACTTTTTCTGCCTTTGTAATGCACATTGTCTTACCCTTTGTATGAATAGTGCTACAGTATACAAATAAACAACCTTGCCCAATAGTCATAGAATAAACATTCCAGTAGAAACCTATAAAATATACAGTATATCAATACACTCCATGTTATGGAAACAGTTATAGCTTTTTTAATAAAGTTAAAATGGGTAAAAATAAAAATGACACAAGCACATCATGAAGGGATCATAGTAGCCATGTAAGATTATCTGACAGTATCCACGATCTTAACCAGTAACGTATACTACTTCAGCTAATCTACAGTAAATAATTAGCCAGATTCCATCTAATTAATTACAATGAGAGCTTTTACAGTATAGATTTCCAACTCTCCTGCTTCTCAGAGCTTCAGTCTAATGTTACTTGGCCAGAGAACATGTGGTTCTGGATCGGCCCGGTACAACCAATACGACAAAGTGTGTCTGGAGACAACTTTACATAATTTAAAACTCCTATCTGCATGAAATGTAATAAGTTAATCTGTCTGCGTCATCTTTTGTCATGTGTGACCTTACGCGCACACACACACACACACACACACACACACACACACAGGCAGAGGTGGGAAGTAACTCAATAAAAGTACTTTGTTACTGTACTGAAGTAGATTTTATTAGGTATCTGTTTGAGTATTTAAGGTTATGACAAGTTTTTTTACTTATATTCCCTATATTTTTGCATGAATATCTGTACTTTATACTTATTTCCCATCCCTAGAATAGACTTGTTACTTTTTTAAACATTCAATAAGTGGCTTCAGAGGGACAATCAATGGAGGAGAGAAAGTGATTTTCTATTTCATAATTATGACATTTATCTCCTAATTATACAATTCTTATGTCATATTTATGTCTTTTTATATCTCATATTTATGACTTTTTTGTCATATTTTCGCATTTCTTATCTCATATTTCTGACTTTTTATTGCACAATTTTGACTTTTCATCCTATAATTCTTAATTAATAATAATAATAATAATAATAATAATAATAATAATAATAATAATAATAATAATAATAATAATAATAATAATAATAATAATAATAATAATAATAATTAGTATGTCATATTTGATCTCATAATGCTGACTTTTTATCTTAATTTCCAGCCTATACCCACAAAACTATGTACCGTGGCCTGATCCAACACATTATCTACACATCAACTCACTTTTCAGGTGTTTTCTTAATTTTTGTTTTTATTATTATTGTATTGTTTGGATGCTTTTGAAACTTTTCTGATTTTTCCTGCTTAAATAAGTATTATTTCATTCATGTCAAAAAAAAAATGCAGTTTACTTTATAACATTTAAGAAGTTGTATTGAATCAATACTTCTACTTTTACCAGAGTATTATTTTCTTCACACAAGTAGCTGTATTTCTACTTAAACACAATATGCGAGTATTTATCACCTCTGCTGTCAGGTTCCAACACACACACACAGATGTGGAGTTTTATTTAGTTCACTTCCTGGTTAACTGTTCAGACAAAGCTGCTTTGTATAATCATATACAGTACATTATCACAGTGTGACAGTTCTCTTTTACATTTACATACACACCTGCACATGTGTTGGAAATCCACTTTTAACATGTCAGACGTGTTTATTGGATCATTAATTACAATTAAATATTTCTGTCTAAAGGGATCATTTCCTTTGCAGTCTAATCAAAACAAAACACCGCAGCAAACTTCATTCTCTGTATTTCCATAAATGACAAAATATATTTCCTTGCCTTGAGCACCACCTCCTACCCAAGCCCAACAGTATAATGAATTTATGAGGAATGGACCTTGTTTCTCACCAGATATGCAGACCCTGACTTTACCATTAAAGATAATTAAACTTGCTCAAAGAAATGAGTCGCAGGAGCTACTGGGAAAGGTCTGATTGCTTAGACCTCATGTTATATAAGTTTAATTTGAAACTAATCTGTGCAAGGTAAATGCATTTGCTCTGAACTTGAGGCCACATAAAAAAAAATATATATATAGCATTCTACCATCAATTATGCTTGTTCACCAACCAAACCTTACAATGAGGTGGTGGTAAATGCACAAATAATGGAAAAGAAAAATGTGTGTGTGTATGTGTGTGTGGGAAACAAGGGCCTAAAAGAAAACCGTGTTAGGTTTAATTTCAGTGTTTTTAGCCTATAAATATGTATATATCCAATAAGAGGACATTCTATGGAAACTAAAAATAATAATAATTATTATTATTATTGCAATTTTTACTTTAATGTAATACATGTTTTGTCTTTTTAATTTTTCAAACATGTACTTTTGAACTCATTTGCTAAATACGCACATACTTTGCTGTATAACTGTGTGTATAGAAAAGCATTATGTGGTAAAATGTAACCTTTATACATCAATTTATGATCATGACATCAAATACTTAAAGCAAAACCATAGGATGTATGATTTTTTTTAATTAAAAAAAAATTTTTTTGCAGTGTTTTGCTATGAAGACACACACAGGCACACACAGCAGGACCTATTTATAATTCATGCAGAGAGACCACACAAGATTAACCTTGATCTGTCCTAGAAAAATGCAACATTGTACTGCACACATGTCTAATGTAGGCTTTAAAAAGCATCTGTTCAATTTGTATTGTATCACAGCTCAAATGTAACAACAACGTAAAGAAAAGTCAGACGGAGAAGAGCTTCTACAGTCGGCTTCAGTTTCTCAAGTCTTCTAAAATATTTACTGGATAATGAATCTATTACTGTCTTTACTGTCTGTGTGGTTTTTATGAGCTACACCAGCAGCATCATTTCACCCCTTAGCTCTACCCCCCTACCCCTTCAAACAGAGCTATGAGGCGTAGGGATTGAAAATTCAACCCATATGAATTGGGACACCCCTTCAACACTCACCTACGTCATCAGTTCGCTCTGCCAGTTGTTACGTAATCAAAAACAACAGCTGTAACCAGAAGTGAACAAACATGTCTGCTGCTGTAGTTGTCATGTAATCCTGATATTTTTACTATTAATTAATCCACATTTACGTAGATTTTTTTTTTTTTCAGAAAGTCACCATTACATATTGTGACAATGTCAAACTTTATACAATACAACAGTTATTACAACTTAGAAACAGTTAATTAAGGTGAATATACCACATTTCTGTACTTCTTTTGTAGATCCCGCCTTTTTTAAATGACTTGCATTGTATTCTGGGAAATTTCTCGTACCCCTTCCTCTGTTTGAAGAGGTATAAAGCCCATCCCCTTGGCTCTACCCCTCTGTCTTAATGTGAATGGAGAATGAGATTCAGCCTTAGTCACAACCAGTATCAGTATGTGATTAGTTTAACTGATGATCACCTGATTCCAAACATTAGCATCAGTGATAAAATATCCTTTACAAAACAAATAAGTATTAAGCTTTTAAATCCTAAGCCTAAAATAGTCCACCTGGCCTTTTTTTTAAGTGTTAGAAAATGAGGACGGCACTTTTTTACCCCACATCTTAAAAAAAAAAAAAAAAGCAATCATTTACAATTGCATAATAAACTCTTAGTTACCCCCTTCTTTTTTATTTTAATGTAGTGTTATTATTATTATTATTTTTCTCACTGTATTTTTAAAATGTCTTTCTCTGATCTTTTTTGTACTGCAGTTATTTATGTTATTTAAACTTGATTATTTATTTATTTATTACATTTTAACAGTGGTTGTTTCTATCTGTTCGTGTTTGGGTTTTATATTGCGTCATGGGGCGGATGATGTTTCAGAAATCCAAAATCTTCTTCCTGTATACTAAATGTTTTATTCAAGCTCTGTTAATAGAAAATAGATTTGAAATATTATTTTTTTTTCAATTGCCCAAACAGTAAAAGCATTATCGCCTTCCAATGTCAGCCACGATATGTCAGGTTATAAAGAGTTAAATATAATAATATCACAGACTAGGTCTAAACAATATTGTACTTATGAACTGCATTGTATTTACACCTGCAGTCTGAGCATCTCCAGTATAAGGATGTCTCAGCACAAACAAATCCACAGAGTTACATTTGTCATTGTTTTTATTTGATTAGCTAAACTGAGCTGTTTCTACAGTCCCAGATGTTTCTGCTCTCACCATACTCTAAATATATAATATATTATGAAAACGGCACAAAGCAAAAACCCTCAGAGATGCTCACACAAATACCTCCTGACAATCATAAATCAAATATTATGTTTTATTCTTCTTTTCCTCTATGGTAGTGTAGAAGACAATCTGCAGAAATGCCAGTCAAAACATGTTTTTAGGATGAGATTAACCTGTAAATAACCAAACATCATCCATCTATCAAAGTCATCTGATATGAATATTAATTTACTGACACCCTTTGATCCACTAATTGGTGTAAAATGCAGTTATTAATATTTTAATGGTTATCAAATCAATCAATCGAACTTTATTGATGTAGCACTTTTCATACATGGTGCATGTAACACAAAGTGCTTTACATCAGACCCCCCAATTATTGTAGGAACACGTTAAAAGATTTACAGAATTAAAAAGAATCGAATAAATAAATAATAATGGTAACAAAATAAAAGTAAATACATAAAATAACAGAGTAAAATAATGTTAAGAGTACAATTCAAAAGCTAGGTTTTCAGTTTACCCTTAAAAATATGAACACTCGTAACGGACCTCAGATCCTCAGGTCGACTGTTCCATAGTTTGGGGAAATAAAAACTGAATGAGGCCTCACCGTGTGTTTTCAGTGTGAACCCTAGGGACAATTAAAAGCTTACTACCGAGGATCTGAGGGTCCGAGAGGGATCATATGTTGATTTTTTTATTTGATTTGAATGATTTATTTCGAACTTGTGCAAAGTGCAACAATAATCAATACAACAATAATAATAATAACAATGACATGTCCGAAAAGGAGTAGGATGAAGCATAAACTTATTTAATCCTACCCCTTCTTCACTTCCCCAATAACCTAAATTCCTCTTATAGCAATATAGTGCATAGTACAAAAAATTATACTAATAATAAAAATAATAACAATAACAATAAGAATGATAACAATACCAATAATAAATAACTGAAGTACTAAACATATACATATATACCAAAAACAAAAAACAAACAAAAAAACAAAAAAACAAATGAGCAGATAGGAAAGTAGGTAACAAATAGTTTTTTTGTTGTTTGTTGTTTTCTTTTTTTTTTAATCCTTCTTCTTCTTTTCCCTTTCTTTTTTCTTCTTTTTCTAATTTGTCTGCATTTTGTTCTTATTTTTTTATTTGATTTATTTTATTTTATTTTTCTATTCATTCACTTATTTTATTCATGTATTTATTTATTTATTTATTTATTTTTTGTATCTTTTAACCCCACAGAGGGGGAGTCAACATTGCTCGAGATCAGTGCATATTCCAGTCTTGCAGCCATATACTATACTATTTAGTGCATGTGTGTGACCATCATCGGTCCTCCCCGAAAGCTGAGCAGGCATCCCCCATTAGAGCTCTCCCTTACAAGCCAGTGAGGGCAGTGCTACAGCTCAGTGATGTGCGGAGGAAACAAAGACTGGACAGGACGGACAGGACGATTACAACAGGCGGTGCTATTGTAATTAAAGACTGTTAAAAGCAGATGCTATAAATAAACAGGGCCACAACCATTAAGACTCTTAAAAACCAATAAAAGCACTTTAAAACCAATCTTGAAGCTCACAGGAAGCCAGTGCACAGACCAGAGTACTGGTGTGATATGTTCTCTCATTCTGGACCTCGTCAGCAGTTGGGCTGTCGAGGTCTGGAACAGCTGTAGAGGTTAGCAGGTGCAATGGTCTTTTTTGGAAGAACAGAAGTGTGTTGGCGTAATCAACATGGCTGGTCACAAATGCAGGCATCAGACTCTGCACTGGCTCGAGAGAGAAAGGGTCACACTCAAGGAATATTAAAAAAATAAAAATAAAAAACAGTTTTCGTAACAGCTCTTACTGTATGTGTGGCCCAAAGCAAAGCTCACAGTCAAATAAAACACCCAGGTACTTAAACTTTTCTGACCTATTGGGTGGTTCAGATGCTCTGTAGTGAGCGTGGAAACACCAGCATCTTCTACAGCATTGATTCACCAGTAAAACCCGAAGAATTTGATAAGTAACAGTAAATGGACACACTTATAAACCAATAACCATCCTAAGCCGTAATGACTTCCGCTCTGTTTCACTCACATCCACCATAATGAAATGCTTCGAGAGGGTAGTTAAGGATCATATCATCTCCATCTAAGAATTTTACTGCATGGCATCAGGCCTGTGTGTCTTTTACTGTGTATGTAATCTGGAATCTCTTGGTTTATGTTCAGTTTATGATAAATTCACTTTTTCTTCAGTTTTCTCTATTTCTGATACAATAATCCTCAACTTTACTCTACGATTGTATGTTCATCTACACTAACAGTGAACTAAATGATGGAAAATAATTGATTTTTCAATTTAAAAAACTACAAAACGCAGAAGATAATATTGTAATAAATTGTGAGAAACTATTTTAGTACAACTAAAGATGGAGACAAATTAATTTAGGAACTGCAACAAATGTCAGAGTGCGTCCTTTTGGGTTAATACTCGTACTCGTGGTCTTATCTGGGTCTGGGTCTCAGGGGCAGGAGCTCAGACAGCCCACTCCCCAGCCACTTCCACCAGCTCTTCCTGAGGCGTTCCCAGGTCAGCTAAGAGATAATCCCTCCAGCATGTCCTGGGTAGACCCCAAGGTCTACTCTCTTGGACATGCCTGAAAAAACCTCCCCTGGGAGCCATCCTCACTACCCAGCCAGGCTGTCCATGTGGGCCTCCAGAAGGGTTACATTTGGCCTCCTTACAAGGGTCCCAAGTGAGTTTGTCTGCAGTGTCCATATGTGAAACTGAGGACAGACAACATTTACCAGTAAAATAACAACAAATATAAAGTTATTTAGATAAAAAAAAGTATTGCAAACTATTTGTAAAACATATGAAGTACACAGCAAATATGCCAGTGTTAAATTTAACACCCATAAAGTGTCTATATGTGTCCACACTATGCAGTGTAAAATGAAAATTTTTGAAAGTTTTAAAAATGTAGCACTGAGTTTTTTTCTGGTTTAACATTATTTGTTGTCAAAAATAGAAACCACTTAACACTAAAAGGGTTACCATGGTGACATAGCAATGGTAAGTAAAGTAAATGTTAAGCTCCACAAACCAGAGGTAGTTTGTAAATAACGCATTGCTCCGAGTAAACAAAAGGGAAGGAGGAGGAAACATGATGTAACCATCCCAAGAACTATTTTGCAAAAGTATCGCAATAGTACTTGACCCACTTTTGTTTTTTTTTTCTCTCCCAATGTCCCCTAAGGGGTTCCGTAAAAATGAATAACTTCATCAGCTCTTGGGAAAAACAAGATGTCGATGGTTGACTTGGACATTTTTCTTCAATCCGTCAAACATTCTAGAAAGTAAGGACATGAGCTACATCAATGTGGATTTATTTGATTTGATTTGATTTGATTTTTTGATTTGATGTGTTTATTTCGAGCAATTCAGACAATATACACATACATAATAAAAGAAATAATAATATTTACACCTGAAAAGGAGTGGGAAGAAGAAACACTTCAATCTGGATTTATTTAATTAACACCAATATTAGGCCCCGTCCCAATTGAACCCACCCCTCCGCGAGACTGACAGCAGCTGACTACTATTTACATGGAGGACAAATGCCGGTCCCAGCTGTGTTGCCTGTTGTGTTGGCTCTGTTTATTTACCTTCGGGATGCGCAGAGAAGAAATGCGGCAAACAGAAGACGCATTCGCCGTCTACTTTGCCTTTCAGTCTTGTCTCAGGTATGTTGATTTATTTAAATATTTTGATGCATTTTTTCTTCAATAGTTGGCGATTTATAACATTAACGTTAGCATTACCACTATCATAGCTACCGCTATCATGGGTAATTTCATCTTCCACTCAAAACGAAGTCCGCAACCAACCTCACTACATTTTGAGGGTTGATTTTAAGGGCAAAATCGCACTTCCACTTGCTCCCCTAGGTAATGGGACACCCTACCCCTACACATGAACGCGCAAAATCTAGGGTTAGGGGAAATTTTAGGGTTAGGGAGAGAAATGGGACAGGGCCTTAATGTAACAAAAGCATCATGTTTTAAACCAATGTGGTTTTAATACAACTCCAACACTCTCTATTTAAAAGTGACACTGAATATTTGACATTCCTATATTTGCTGTATAAGTAGTGCAAATAACTGTCATGACCTTTCCCCTAATTCCCACCAGCTTCACCTGGCCCGCACCGTGCAGCTGCAAGTCGTTGCTAATCAGCAGGTATTTAAACAGTTGCTAGTGGGGGACCATTCAGTTGTTTTTCATAACCTGGGCGTTTTGTCACATACAATTCTCCATAGTCTGGACATGCATTTAACATCACGGACTCTAGCTGATCTACGCCCAGATTTTGTTTGGATTATGTTTTTGTCTCAGGCTCTATTTTGTTCTCTTTCCACCTCATCCCTCATGACAATAACATGAAAGATACATATTGTGGGATATATAAATAATATGATATATTTCAGAGGTGGAAGTAGCGAAGTAAAAGTACTTCCTTTACTGTACTTAAGTAGATTTTTTTTTTTAGGTATTTAGTACTTGAGTATTTATTTTTCTGGCAACTTTTTACTTTTACTCTCTACATTTTTGTATAAATATCTGTACTTTATACTCTTTACATTCTCAGAATAAACTCATTACTTTTTCAAACTAGACAAATGTGACAGTATCAAAAATAAGTCACAAATTGTCATAAATAATCATAAATTATCCATTTCTTATCTCATAATTTTGACTTTAGTCTTATAACTTTGACTTCTTGACTGTTTTTTCTCATAAATGTGACTTTTCATTTCAGGATGTGAGTACTTTGGACACCTCTGATATATTTAGGCGTTGTTTTACTGATATTTGACCTGGAAACCAGTCCTCAAATCCTTCCATTATCTTCCTGTGGGTCAAAGGATAGAATTCAAAATCTTCCTCCTGGTCTATAAAGAACTAAACGACATTGGACCCAAATACATCCTAGACCTACTGGTTCTCTATGAAGCATCCAGAGCCCTGAGGTCATAGGTCATCGGGAACATATTTACTGTGTGTTCCCAAAATCAGAACCAAATAAAGTGAAGCATCATTCAGTTGTTCTGCTCCTCACCTGTGGAACAAACTACCTGAATACCTGAGGTCTGAGAAAAACTGTCAGTTCATTTAAATCAGGCCTGAAAACATTACTGTTCACTGGAACTTTTACTGAAATTCTTGTCTTTTTTTTTTTTTTTGGCTATCTTAATTGCCTCTTTCGGCATTTTAATGTTTTTCATTTTAACTTGTTCGTGTTTTATGTAAAGCACCTTGAATGTCTTGTACAAAAAAAGTGCTATACAAATAAATGTGCCTTTTCTTATACGTTCAAAATTGAGTGGTGTGTTTTTAAAGCACTTGAGTGTACTGTATCTTCAGGTGAATATATGTGAGGAACATTAGAAGCAGCCATAGGTACATCTTTAAACAGAGAAATAAGCTGTGCACATTACAAATATCCAGTAGCAGTAAATTCATTCAAATCAGATTAGTGTTGGGTAGTACTTAATGCTGTGTGTGCTGGAGCTGTTAAACTCAAATTCCAGGTGCTATGTGATAGTAATGAAACACGGTCATGACAACTTTATGTTCAAGACTCACTTGTTCATTCCCGAATGTCTGACTAAATGTCATTCTTGATATTGTTAAATACACTGCACTACAATTTTAAAATTTTTTTTTTAGAAAGTATCTGTTTCAGATATTAAATGTGCTAAATCTTACATTATTTAAATAAGAAAATAAATGACAAAAGTGGTGGTTAGCTCATGTTTTAAATCTATATGATGGTGTGTTATTCCACATATATGGTGGTTTATGTGCATGTATACAATGGATTTGTAAAAATAAAACTTTACTAGAAATAACCTGTAAAATGAATGGATCATATTGTGCATAGAGTATTTTGGACTGAGACTAAAACCTATTCTCTTGTTAACTCTAAGAATTTCACATTTTGACCTCAAACTTATCTAGGAAACTTAAGCCAACCAGCATTTAAGACTTGACTTTTTCTTTATCACTAACACACATATAACATTTCATTATTTTTATTCTGAAGACATTTTCCTTGTAGACCAGTGTAATAATAAATAACTAATATAACTATAACCTGTGAGGTTTATGTAAAAGACAATTAAAAGTGTCATTCCACTGAAAACCCCTTTTCCACGCTCCTTTTGGAATCTGATGGGTCACCCTCAGTTACCAACACATGCTGCCTTTGACAGTGGTTTGTCACCTCCACTGGCTGCATACTGCATTCACAGAAAACAACGAGAGGAACGAGGGACCCAGAAAAAGAAGGTCCGTCTGACGTCAGATGGAGTTTAGCGTCACCCACGTGGGGTTAAGCCCGTCCCCTATTGCAGCGAATCTGAAGTAGCATTAGCATTAGCATCTACAAGAGAAGACGGTGTCACATTAGCTGCTTCACAAACTCGACAAAATGGCGGATCAAACTGGTTCATGTGCTCTGTGTGGAAAAAAAGGCTGGGTCACGAAACCTAGCGACTACTACTACTCTGGTAAATGCACAGAGAGGGTGAGAGGGGAGGGGGGAAGTGTTCCTTCACGCATTCTGAGCCAATCAGAGATGCCTCATCACCGCGTCATGGACATGTATGAGGAAGTACCTGTTGTTCGACCTCAAGTCATTTTTCTACTGTGCGAAAACAGCTGGAAACAAAGCAATCTGGATGTTTTTTTGAGTAGAACCAACACACAATGTATTCAATAACAATGGAGAACACAGTAATATTAATGAAATAACCATGGAATGACAGCTTTAACAGGTTACATTTTGTAGAGTGAAGCACTGTCTATTTTGTGGAACTTCCTCTCACTTTGAGTTCCTCAGACAAGTCATTGCTTCACAGTTTAGTAAATTCCACGGAACAACAAAAAAAAGACGAAAAAAAAAAATCTTTGTCCATCACATCTCTGGACACCCTGCAATTTGCATTTAAAGATGAGTCTACAGTTGGTAGCCTGGAGATAAATTGTAATGTCTAGAAAGCATAAAGTGGAAAGAATGAGCCCAGCCAGCTGTGCTCACCTCTTTAGCGTCACCTAACAGGGAAAGTGAAAGGCCCTGGGGGAGCCTGGTTCTTCTGGATCTCGCTTAAAGCCCTTTCTGTGGTTGGTAAAAAGGGCATTTATATCTGTTCATTGGAAGTGTTGCTCCACAACCTCGTTAAGAGCTATTGACAAACATTCATCTGTTCAAAAGCCTCGGGTGTAAAGCTTCATTCAGCCTACAACATCTGGTATTTTTCTTCTACGAAAGCTGCTCTTCAGACTTCAAATATCAGCTTTTATAGTGCGTCACTGCTTGTTCTGTTTCAGAAGGTGCCAAGAACCAACAGTCACCGCCCTGGTTCTACATCCTGCTTCACACAAAGACAAATGCAATGATATTGAAAAGGAAGGTGATGCTATAGTACCTGCTCTTTCATTAATCTGCTAATTTTTTTTATCTCTGTTCATTAATATTCTGTCACTGAATATTTTTCATTCTGCTGCTCAGGTAATCAACTGAACTGGCAGAGGTTCAATATGTACGAAAAAAATTAGGACATATCTCTAAGAAGTGGTAACGAAAGAATGATTGGCGTTCTTTCTGTTTATGTATAAATACTCAACTTCTGATCGTCTGATCTTCCTGATTTCAATAAATGTCCTTTCTTATCAAAATGACATTTAAAATATGAACTAGGTGGATGTATAGGAAATATGCAGCCTGAGAAAATAATGTTTTTAACCCTTTGATGCTTGAATTATGTGAACCTCAGTCAAGTGTTTTTATTCCAGGCATGAAAAAGTCAATGTGATTGAAATATTTTTTAATAAACCTATTTTTTATATAGTTACACTCGGCTGGACAACATGTGTTTAAGCTTTGAAGTGAAAAAATGTGTATTTAAACATCAGAATATTATGAAATAAAAACATGTTTAATGCAGTTTTTGTTAATTGCAGTCTAATAATAACAAGCAATTGATTTACAGGTAAATGTTAGTGCAGGTATTAAGAACAGACCAGTTACAGTAATGATATGAACTGACTGATATGGAACTAAAACAACAAAACCCATGAATATACAAGAGAACAACTGTAGAATAACTGTCCACTGTAGTGATCAGTATGAATGCAAATGGAAAAGGCAAATAGTCTGTTTTGTTTTGGGTATTTTTTATTTTTTATTTTTGCATTACTTCTCTCACTTTTTCTTTATGTAGTTGAGTGTTTCTTAATGGGGGCGGTACTGCCCCCCAGGTGGCATTGGAGCACTGTTGGGTGTATGGCACAAACTGAGAAGGAAGGTGGTTGTCTGTATAAATATCAAGCAGCACGTCGTCAATGGTGAAATTCTTTGACCGCCCCCTGCAATAAGGTACGTCATTGTTGTTATTGACATTGACCTAAATAATGTACGTTATCTAATCATACAGTATTTACATTCGCTATTACATGTGATCATTGTTTTATTTTTCTACTTTCCACGTTCAACAGTGTTGTTTGTGGCAGCATTTGATTAATATTGTGATTAGTTCTAATAGATTAATGAAGGTTTAAAGACATTTGAAGCACATCTCCACACTCAACAATATTAGGTCTATTCCAAGGTAACATTTGTATGTGTATTGCCCACTTCTATTAATTCTATTTATTTAATAGACTCTTAAATAGGCTACTTGAATAACATTAATTTGACACTCATGAAAATTCATATCTTATTTTATTGACTATGTACGTCAGTGCAGCTCCCCCACCCCACACACACAAACCAAATTTCAGCCAACCTCATCTGGTCACCCTACCCTTAAGTCTCCATACATAGTCAAATGAAATATTTCTTGACATAAACCATTTGCATTTATACAATATGCTCTATATATATATATATATATATATATATATATATATATATATATACCTCCCATTACAATGTGTTGCTTTTATTCAAATGGGTTATCTGAAATAAAGACCTACATGTTAGAACCATATATGTATGGACTGTTTTATGTCTCCTATGTATGGAGACTTATGGGACACCTTGTATAACAGCTCCCTTCACCCAGTCACCCCTCCAAACTTGTTCTGGGTGGATGCAACAGGGAGAATATGGTGAGGTTAGGGGGGCATTACCTCCAGAACACTATAACATCTCATCTCAATCCTCTTGCACTTCAAGGCGCGTAGAGCCAACCAATGAAACCAGGTCTCTCCATTTGGGTCTGTCAAGGGCAAGATGTTGGGCTTGTGCCAGGGTCAGGGTCACATAGCAGGCACTAAGGTCCTGAGCCACTACATCCAGCCAGTGGGTGCGGGGTTCACCACCTCTGGGTCTTCTCCATCCGGCTATTTGGGGATGGTGCTCATTGGGTCTTCCATGCACAGTTGGATGATTTGGTCGTACCAGTGCATTCAAGAGATGAGAGATGAGATGCTGGGGGCTGTTGGGTTTGGTCCCTTAGGGTCTGGTTTGTGACTTGCTGGCTCCAGATGATACCTTCAATCCTCCTGAGGGCCTTGGAGTCAAAACCGTTAAGCCTGGCCACCAGGGTGTTTATTCAGTAGGCAAGTTTCGGCGCCATACAGGAGGACCAAGGTGTTGTAGACCCAAAGCTTAGTCTCCTGGGATATGTGCCGGGGTCGTCACAGGGGTCTCCATAAGGACTGCATAACAGAGGCCACTACGGTGCAGTGGCAGTTGACCTCAGTTTTGAGGTCGCTGGAATTAGACAATGTAGACCCTATATGTTGACAATATAGACACTATATCACCATCACAAAATTGTTTGTCGGGTAAAGGAGCATTTATTCAAAAAGTGATTGGCAGCCACTGATCTAGTATGTTTCACATCCCTGATTCACAATTTGATCTTCAGTATTTTTCAATTAACAGCAAAGAAGTGTTATTTTTGTTACGCTAAGTCTGAGCTGTATCACAAATAATGATTTATGAAGGTAGAATTACATCAGGAACTTTCTCTTTTTGAAAAACTGTTAATCCGTTGGCCAGACAAATTGGCATGTCAACCACTATTGGACAACAGCACCAGCATAGAAATGTGAGTATAATTTTCACTCTTTTAGAGAAACTAAAATCTAGCATCACATTAAATGATCTTTTTCTTGTCTTTGTGTGAAATGTAAAATATTGGAGTATAATTGATCTAACGCTGGAAACTCGTCCAGAATGTACCCTGCCTTCGCTCATTGGTACATAATACAGGTTCCAGCACCTGCCACCACCTTCAAGTGTCACTGACATAATTTTACAACCAAACATATTTTGAAAGCTCATCATGTCTAAAGTCGATTCAGACATGCATCACTAACAACAACACTCCAAATTTAATGATATTTATTCCACATCGCTTTTCAAATTTACAGCCTACAAATTTAACCTACTTATTTCCGGGTAGCTTAAACCTTGACCTGTGACGTCAGTGAAAATTAAAACTGCACTAAAAGACAATTAAAATAAGAGACATAAAATATTTAAAAGACAATTAAGACTCCAGTGAACAGTAATGTTTTCAGGCCTGATTTAAATGAACTGACAGTTTTTCTCAGACCTCAGGTATTCAGGTAATTTGTTCCACAGGTGAGGAGCAGAACAACTGGATGATGCTTCACTTTGTTTGGTTCTGATTTTGGGAACACACAGTAAATATGTTCCTGATGACCTATGACCTCAGGGCTCTGGATGCTTCATAGTGAACCAGCAGGTCTAGGATGTATTTGGGTCCAAGGTCTTTTAGTTCTTTATAGACCAGGAGGAAGATTTTGAATTCTATCCTTTGAACCACAGGAAGATAATGGAAGGATTTGAGGACTGGTTTCCAGGTCAAATATCAGTAAAACAACGCATCAGAGGTGTCCAAAGTACTCACATTCTGTACTTAAGTCGAAATACAGCTACTTGTGTGGAAAAATAGAAATACGTAAAAGTAAAACAATATTTCTCAACTTCTCAATTGTAAAAAAGTAAAACTCTTTTTTTGCTATGGATGAAACAATACTTATTTAGGCAGGAAAAAACTACAGAAAAAAAAATTAAAATGTAAAAACATAAGGCCTTTAACCGTGTGTATTGTGTAGATGATGTGTTTTATTGGGTCATGGTCCTCAGTTTAGTGGCTATGAACAAGACGTTTGGGGAAATAAAAAACTTATAAATAGGAGATTTTAAAACAAAAAAGCATAATTATGAAATAACAAAAAACCTAAATCCTGAAATGAAAAGTCACATTTATGAGAAAAAACAGTCAAGAAGTCAAAATTATAAGACTAAAGTCAAAATTATGAGATAAGAAATGGATAATTTATGATTATTTATGACAATTTGTGACTTATTTTTCATACTGTCACATTTGTCTAGTTTGAAAAAGTAATGAGTTTATTCTGAGAATGTAAAGAGTATAAAGTACAGATATTAATACAAAAATGTAGAGACAAAAAGTAAAAAGTTGCCAGAAAAATAAATACTCAAGTACTAAATACCTAAAAAAAAATCTACTTAAGTACAGTAAAGGAAGTACTTCTCCTTCGCTACTTCCACCTCTGAAATATATCATATTATTTATATAGACCAGGAGTAAGATTTTGAATTCTATCCTTTGACCCACAGGACGACAACGTAAGGATTTGAGGACTGGTGTGATGTGGTCCAGTTTCCTGGTACTGGTCAGGACTCTGGCAGCAGCATTTTGGATCAGCTGTAGCAGCAGCAGATTAAGAAAAGCAAGTACAAGTTATAAAACTGGCAGTAAGATTTTACATTATAGATCACTAATGGGGTGGTAATTCTATGGTAATGTTGATGTACTTTAATGGTAATGATGCCTTTGTAACATCCATGCAGTTTCCAATACAATTACTTTGCAGTTTCTAGATAATAGCAATGTAAACAGCTTTCATTAATATGGAAATTTCTATGGTCATTTCGATATAATTTCATGGTAATAATTATCAACATAGCAGTAATTAAGTAGGAAGAGGCACTAGTGCATTTGGTATCAGCTCTGATACCATGCAAAGTCCCATTAAATGATTTAAGTTGTTCCAGTGTAGTTACAGGCACATCATATCTTTTTTTTTTTTTTTTTAACCATCTTACTATTACACTGACTAGATTTGTCTCTTTCTTGGTAATAATTAAATAATTACGTGGAGACAAGTGATAATGGATTTCATGGCTCTGATACTTTGTATTTTCCTGGAAATTACCTCCTTGTTTTTCAGGTAATTAAAGAAAAACAAGTAAATCCTGGACTCATCATTTCAGTAACTACAGATTAATTTCAAATAATTACCACTTTATATCCTGGAAATCGCATGGAAATTACTTATAATAAGCAGCTACAAGGACATTATTACCATGAAATGACATCAAAATTACCACCCTATTAGCGATCCATAATGTGAAGAGTTACCGATTTGGCTTCAGGTTTGGACTTAAAAGTACTGTTTGAGCTGTATTTTGTAATAGCGATGCACTAAATGTCCAAAATGTAATAACTTTTTCATTTCATGTTGTAATAAACTTCTGCATTTTGTAATAAACTGCCCCAACACATTATGTAATAAGTTATTCCATTTTGCAGCAGCAGGGCTCTTTGGTGGTGTGGCATTAAAACTCAAGGAACTGTTTGGGAAATATTCCAAGTGGTTTATGGCTCGGCTGGTAATTAGACATATTAGACATGGATAATTTGAAATTACGAATATATTTTGGAAATAGAAATGTGGCAAAATGTATTACAAAATACATTGGGGCAGTTTAATACAAAATGAAATGAAAAAGTTATTACATTTATTACAAAATGCACTGTTATTACAAAATACGGCTCAACAATGCTCAAAGAAATCAACTCAGTTAGTTTTGCCACTTACTTAATTGACCTTGAATTTGTACATGACATTAAATTTGAAAAATTAAAGAAAAGGAATAAAGCCTTTTGTCCTCCAATAACACACTAAGGTTTTGTATTTCCTTTAGAATTTCAGTGTATTTCTATGAGTGACCGATAAAGGGTTAAAACCACACCACTTGACATTTCAATGCTTTACACAGAGGACAGATGATTATCACCTGATGTTTCCGCTCCCTCATCACACAGCTACCACAGAGGATGTACTTCCTGTTTCAGCTGAGGACATCAACGCACCAGTAATGATGATGACTCTCTTGCCATTACATCCTCTATGACCACACAGTGCACTACAGCAGAGTGAAGGGAGAGAGGCGGTAACTGGCTGCAGTCGACCATTCCTGTTCGCCTCCAGGTCTTTGAGGCATTCATCGCCGTTGACTCCTCTCACTCTGGACACAAACATTTGGAAGCATTCCCCTCTGATGGCACCATTCACATTCAAACCCCACATTCCCACAGTGAAGTGTAGCAACACTGCTATTTAGCATGAAAATGATCATGTGTGCATATGGGATGTAAATAAACAATCTGACAAATTATACCTGGGTCTTATCCATGGAAAAAAAAAACAAACAACAACAACAACAACAACATTACAGCCATTTGTAACAATGACATTGTTGTAAAAGGCTGTTGTAACATGGACTGTTTTGAGAAAGCAAGTGGTGGACACAGAGTGTGTTATACTTATTCAATAAAGGTCCCTGTAAGCAAGGATTAATCCTCACCGTCCGTAGAATCAGACAGAACAAGATGAAACACCACTTTATTTGTAAAACACCAACAACAACTGAATATGCTACTCTTCTGACCTTGTTCATACATAATGTAGTCAATACAGCCTGAATTCAATCAATAAACCAGCTTATGGAAATGCACATAATTCACAATTTATTATTATTATGATGATGATGATGATGATGATGATGATGATGATGATGACGACGACGACGACGACGACGACGACGACGACGACGACGACGACGACGACGACGACGACGACGACGACGACGACGACGACGACGACGACGACGACGACGACGACTATTATTATTATTATTATTATTATTATTATTATTATTATTATTATTATTATTATTATTATTATTATTATTATTATTATTATTATTATTATTATTATTATTATTATTTTTGTTGTTGTTGTTGTTGTTGTTATTATTATTATCTCCCAGTATTATTAGATTAGATTTACTGTATTGGTACTTTGGGCAAAACCCTCAGGAAATTGATTACGTATGGCTAATATGGTGGTAATTTCCATGGTAATTTTGATGTAATTTCATGGTAATAATCCTTTGTTACAAGTAATCTCCATATAGTTTCCTGTGCTATTTCCAGGTAATAGTGATGCAAGCAGCTTTCATTTCAAGTATAATAAAATGGTAATTATTTGAAATTAATCTGTAGTTACTGAAATGATGAGTCAAGAATTGACTTGTTTTTCTTTAATTACCTAAAAATCAAAGAGGTAATTTCCAGGAAAATCCTGTTATGACTTCAGTACTCTGTGTCCTGTAAGTGCTTTATTTTTGTGAGTCTTATGTTTTTGTTATTTGTTTTTTTTTTCTGTCATTGGAAGTGTCTGGGCTTTTATTGTTCATGTCAATCTTTCTGACTTTGTACGTCTGCTGTCCCCATCCATCCTATGAGCAGTTTGTCTTCTCTGGTTTTTTGGTTTCGACGGTGTTTTTCTGGTTTTCTGGTGTTTTGGATGGGTTTTGTGTATGACCTTTGGACCCCCTTGGAAACGACACTCTCTCAGCTCTCTGGACTGACCTGTTTCTGGCATACGGTAACTATGTTTTGGATTACAATTCTGATTACCCGGTTCTGATCCTTCCCTTCCCCTCCCCAGTGGCTGTTTCACTCAGCGTCATTAACCCCAGTCGGAGGTCCTGGAAGGAGCGAGTGTTTTCAATATTATTTCTGGTCTCAATAAATCCTCTTAAACCTTATCCTGGGTCTGTGAGTCTGCATTTGGGTTCCATCACATTCCTGTACCATGATAAATACACATCATCAGGGACGTAAAATGCATTATCACTTGTTTCCACCTAATTAGTTATTACCAAGAAAGAGACAAAATCACGTCAGTGCAGTAGTAAGATGGTTAAAAAATATGATTTGCCTGTAACTACACTGGAATAAGTTAAGTAATTTAATGTAAATGACATGGTATCAGAGCTGTAAAATGCACTATTGCCTCTTCCTACTTAAGCTGTGTTGATAATCATCATGAAGTTACATTAAAATGACCATAAACATTTTCATAGTTTGTATTGCTATTTCCTAGAAACTGCAAAGTAATTGTACTGGAAACTGCATGGACATGACTTGTAATAAACAGTTACAATTGCATTATTACCATGAAATTACGTCAACATTACTATAGAATTACCAATTTATTAGCGATCTGTAGTGTGGAAAGAAATACTACAAGAAAATAGTAAAACAATAATTATAAAAAGAACCCTAACCCTAACCACAAACTGACAGAGAAGGCTGTTAACTGTAGTCAGTTAAGTATGTTATTTTTTTTTTTAAAACAAAATGTTTGCCTTTAATGCAAGAAACAAACATTTCTTGTTCAGTAAAAGCTGTGACCATCCTTCCTCAGAGCAAGACCTGAGACAATTCATATGGAATCAATATATCCCTCATAAGCATATTCCCTAAACTACCCTTCTATAGAAAATAACAGTAGCAATGTTTTCCATTGACCCTCAAATTACACAAAAATAACACAAAAAACTGACACTATTGTTAAAACATTTCATCACAGCGATAAATGTCTGTTTTTTTGTATTTTTATTTAGTGCAGCCCTAGTTAACTCCCTTTATTATCAGTGTTGCATTTCACCCATGATAATATAGTACAGTACCAAGCATTACCATTATGAATTAGCACATAGTAGTACCCAGCAGTGAGCAATAAGTACTCTGGGATCAAATCCACATTTTCATTAGTACTATTGGTCAGGGACACAAACAAGAGAATTTCCCATGCCTACCTGTTTATAATGAAACAAGAGACCAGGAGGAATCCCATAAATCAAATCCAATTTTATTTATATAGCACCAAATCATAACAGAAGTTATCTCATGACATACAGAGACCAGACTCTGAAGCCAATTTACAGAAACTCAACACAATCCTCCAGGAGCAAACACTTGTGGCTGGTAACGGTGAAGAGGAAAAAGTTCCTTTTAAGAGAGATAAGCCTGAAGTAGATTGGCACAACTATATGGATAATAGTGATGATGATGGAGCCAGGAGAAAACCCAGAGCACATGGTAGGTCCAGAGAAGATCCAGGGTGAAACCATAAGGCTCCAGTACGCTGCCATGCTGCACCTCGGTTACATTTGGTGGTAGTTTGGCCTCTCAGATACACCAAGTGGTAAAACTTCGCCCCCCCCGTGCACACATTTTACCTGATTTGCCCTATCGCTTATCATTGCAAACACATTTTTAGTGACTGTTATCTTTGACCTACATTCACTGAAATGTAATAGGATCTATTCTGGCCCACCTCACACCTTCCCTGAAAATATCATGGAAATTGATTCAATAGTTTTTTTGCGTAAATCTGTTTACAATCAGACAAACCAACAAACAAAAGCAACTCAAACACAATACTCCTCTCCCTTTTTTGGGGCAGGGTAATTAAAGTCAACACAACCAGTCAATGACACAATAATCAAACTGAAGCCATGTTGCATGAATGTTTTATTCTTATTAGTGAAGAGAACAAAACTCAAAGGCAGCTTTCATGGACATTTAGCTCATTTGAAAGATTTTCTCTTCTTATTTATTTTAAAGCCTTTTGTAAAAATGCCCCCGATAGAGTACAGTTTGATATGTGGCAAAGCGCATAACTGTGTGAGCTGTCATTAAGTGTTGAAAGAAATATTAATTAATGAACAATGAGCGGTGGCAATGAAACTTAGATTAACTCAAATGTCGGAAATCTGTCGGAAATCACAGAAAAAGCAACTTTTTATACACATTTATACACACATTAAACTTCAACATATCTTCAATACAAAACATCATATATATATATATATATATATATATATATATATATATATATATATATATATATATACATTTATAGGTTAAAAGTGAAGTATCTATAAGGTACAAACATCTTTGTTTTGTAGATTCCTCACAATATTTTAGTTTTTAATGCAAGAAATTGATCTCAGCAGTGAAAGAGGTGTGGAAAAGAGGGGGTATTGGTCACAGATGTGATTAACCCTTCACCCACTGTCCCTGTGTAAATAACTAAATGAACATACTGTACATCAGTCAATGGCTGTATTAGTTAAAATATAAAAGTAAAACCTTGAGTGAGACTTATTTTATTCACATTACCAGTCCTTATTCAGAGATGTCATCTATAATGTCTGTGTGTGTGTTTAGCAGTTAATGAAGTACAAGTCTCCACACAGATAAAAAAATAATGTAATTTTATGAGACATTAAATGTCTATATTTTATGCTACTTCTACAAGCCCTCACCTCCAAGCTGCACTTTCCATGAGTCTGATAGGTGAATAACTGTGATTTTATGCTCTTGATTTGCCTTTAAACAGAAACATTAGGGCAGCCTTTGTCATTCAGTGTAAATTGCTGTTGCTGTTGCACTGCACTTAAACCTATGACATATTATTTAAAGGACAAGCTGTTCTCCTTTTGTGTTCATGTTGTAATCATGTATTTAACAGGTCCTAAATATTATCAGAGCTGTTCTTTTCTTGGTGACTATGACAAAACTGGAAAATGTTCCAGAAAAATGTGCCTCAAGCAGTTAAATGTGACTTAAAAAGTTGTGGGTTTCTCACCTTATGTGATTTGTGACACTTTTATTTGTCGATTATTTCTATGGAAAGGTGAGATGGATGTGAAATTGCATGTGGTAAAAAAGCATAGGTTCAAGTTTGACCAAGCATAGCTGTTGCTCAAATAAAAAAAATAGTTAAAAAATCAATAATGATGATAATAATCACACTACTAATATAATAAAATACTAAATTAAATAGTGCATATGTGCAGTGTAGCCTTCATATCATTACATATCAAGTACTAAGACTTTTGGATGTGTTGCTGCATGAGAAAAAAAAAAAAATCGAGCATTTTCTTTTGCAAGGACAGCATGAGGGATTGTTGCAAAACAGCTGTTCAGAGGTGTTTTTCAATCCATATTGACAATATCTGTGGTGAAAAGCCATCTTGAGCATCTGAAAAGCAGGTGCTCTTTTGTTCATTGTACACAACTCCAAGTGACAATCACAAACCTCATTTGTTGTTCACATAATACCCTCTAGCCCTGAAGCTCCATTACTTCCAGCCATTTTTGATGAGGCAAAAGTGGAGCGGTGTCTTCATGACTGTTGGATGAAACTTGACACAGTTGTTGTTTTTATGCACGACTGAACGTTAACTATGATATTTAATGTGTATGTCATTGATTACATCCATCCATTCTCCAATAACAATGCAATATTTATTCAATATGTCAAGTGTTTTGCTTCTTTCACTGTGTTTTTCCCACACTTGAAGGTTTAAATGGTAAATGGACTCTACGTAATGTAGTGCATTTTAAGTTTACAATTCCTCATATTCATCCATTCACACACACACTCATAGTAGACGGCTGCTGCCAATACACCAAAGCTGAACATTAAAGTGGATTCTACTCAATGACCAAACTGTTCTTCCATTTATTTTTATTTTTTTTTACATTTTATTTTTACCTTTGATTTTTCTTTCATGGTATTTGCATCTTGTGGCAGTAGTCATTAGTTAGCAAGTTGTCATATTAGTTAATTAGTTAGTGAGGTTAAAAACCTTAAAACAAGATGTCTGCAGGGTTTTAAAAAGTGATAAATTAAGAACACAAAATGTAATTTGGTCAAAAGGTATTATTTTTTTTATTATTATTTTTCCTTTTTGGACAATGAGGCATTCTATTTTAATAATAAAAAAAAAATTTAAAATCTTAGTTTGCACATGTTCACAGTTGGTGTGTTACGAGTTTGATGTTGATGTAGTTGGAAACTTTTTTACAAAGAAAACACTCAGATCTCAGTGGATGTGGGTACATATTTAAAAATTGAACACATGATGTTAAGTGTAATGTAATGTTAGATGTCAAAATCTGTGTACATATCACAAAAGGTGCAACTCAGTGCCATGATGGTAGTTAAAAAAAAAAAAAAATCTGAAGGTAGCAAAAAAGGTATTAAATTGTAATAAATTTTACTTAAAATGGGTGTATATACCCTGTAAAAGACAAAAACTAAACATTTACCATTTTGCACATTATATAAACAATTACACAGAACTATGAAAATTAAATAAATATACAAAATATATTTTTATATATATATATATAAGACAAACTTTAAATGAATAGTTGTGAAAATGCATCAAAATATTAAAATACATTTTAATCACAAAATGCATGATGAATTAATCAGCTACAAAAACACTAGTGAGTTAGACAATTACTACAAAAGGAAGCTCAAGCACATTTTAAAATATGCATATTTACAACCTTTAATGCTACTATAAAATTGCATTTTAACCGTGGGATGTTTTCAGTTTATTTTAAACATGTGCTGTATGGAAATAAAAAGATGCATGTTTTTAACCCCCCCATGAGTATTTACAAGTTTGCTGTGTCAATATGTTTCTACAAATATGGTTCATAAATATACAAACTTGTGATCAACTGATATGGATTTTTTTGGGGGCTGATGCTGATTTTTTTTTTTTACATCAGTCTTGGCCAATAACTGATGCTAGCTACTGAGATTTCTAAGCTGACATTTGGAACCCAGACTGATTTTTTTTTTCTCTGTCAAAACATATTAAATGTCAGAAAGGATATATTTATTGAACTCAAAATAATATTAAAACTACTGGTTAAAAAAAAAAAAAAAAAAGGTAGAACAGGTAACATTAACATTTCATATAATACAACTGACATTCAGATAAAAACAAAACAAAGCGTTCTGTGCACTTCATCCTTTAAGTCAGTTGTTTCTAAAAACAAAAACTGACAGCGACGCGGAACGTTCAGTCATGGTGTCAGATTGAAATATTCCTTCCATCACTTCACTCAGCATTATCTCTAAGAACACAGGGGTGCAGGGAACTTCATCTGTCAGTAAATCATGGCAGAGAGAGAGAGAAAAAAAAAAAGAGTATATATTGCCAATGCAACAGGCGATACTGATACAAAAAAAAAAGCAGAAATATCAGCCTCATATATCAGTCAGGCATTTGTGTCCCTCTGCAGCACCCATACACCACTACCACGAGCTGACAATTCTGCTGCTATAAAATGGGCCCTGTCAGTTTGGTTAACAGAGAGCATGAGTGTCCACTGCTGTATCTTGTTTATCCTTTCTGCTAAGAGCTAGGTGGGAATACTGTGTTGCTAGAATATGAATTATCAACAGTCCTGGCAGATAACTTGTACAGCAATGTTGTTTCGAAGCATCTTCCCCTTCAGACAGGCAGTGTATTTGGCCTGAGCACTGGATGGATGGGGAAACATCAGTGCAGGGGTGTTTGAATTTGAATGTTTAGAAGTCATTTCATCATATATATATATGTGCTTTGTATAAAGTGAATGTCAAAGCATGGCTGTAAAATAAATGAAATAAAATATTTCAAATGAACTAAATGTCCATGAAAGCTGCCTTTGAGTTTTATTTTCTTCACTGATAGAAGTAAAACATGAATCCAATATGGACTGAATTTAATTACCCTAACCCCTGAAGGGGAGAGGGGTATTTGAGTTTGAGCTGGATATTTTGTTGGTTCCGACATCCCAGTGTTCCGACAGATGTACAGAATAGTTTATGTTATCGAATACAACAGTTACACCTATGTTTAAGGACAATATTGACCTGACACTGCATTATGAATGGTTTTAAAATTAATTAATTATTAGAAATGATAAAATGAAAAGTTACATGAGGGGAAAAAGTGAATTTTATGTGTGTGTGTATATATATATATATATATATATATATATATATATATATATATATATATATATATATATATATATATATATATATATATATATATATATATATATATATATATATATATATATATACAGTGGTGCCTCTATTTACGAAAGGCCCAGCTAATGGAAAATCCAAGTTACAAAAAACCTTTACCTCAATTTTTCATCTCTGAATATGAAATACATTTCTATTTATTTTCACATTACTATGTGTAACTACTTAATGTACATAAATACGTCACATACGTACTGTACGTAGCATCCCATTGGCTATGAGGGAGCTACCCATGATGCTTTTCATTACCCTTTGACCCTCATTCATCATGGTAACACAGACACTTTCAAGGTAATTTCTCCACCAAAGCCAACACTTTTAGTATCAAAGTTCAGCCGAATGGTGCAAGAAGAGTATATGAAGAGCAGGCTACCATCAGCTTAAGGAAAATTGTTAAAAACTTGGACTCCGCAACCCTGGAAACATGGATCGTTCTGCGAGGATGTGAATGTGACTAAAATCTAAATCTACATTTTCTTTTAACACATATTTCATACAAAATCTGTAATTAAAAAAAATAAATAAATAATGGGTTTGAGCTGTAGTATTGGGGGCCTTGGAACTAATTAGACCTTTTATATGTAAAATGCGATTCTATTTAAAAAAAAAAATCACAGTATGTGTGTGTGTGTGTGTTTATGTGTGTAATTTTTATACTTTTTATACTATTTTTATACTTTTAGCAATCTGTTTGAGCTGCCAAAACAATGGGATGTTGGAATAATGCTATTACCCTGTCTGATTTTAAGCAAGTTTACACAAAAACTACTGGACCAAATTGCATGAATTTTACAGGAAAGGTGCGAGGTTGATCCAGAATAGATCCCATTAAATTTTGGTGAACGTACATCAGAAAAATATGTTTTCACAATGATAAGAAATTTTTTATGAAATGATGTTATAAACAGCACATAAGATTTTTATCTGTGAAAAACACTTTATAAATAGACTTTGTTAACTTTACTAGTTTTTCTATTGTCCGTCCTCGTGACTTTGTTCCAGCTCTGAGCATGTCCACCAGCTGCTGTGAGTTTGTTTAATTAGCTGTTGTTTGTAGACTTTACCCACTGTTATAGTCTGAACATATTGTTTTTGGTTTGACCTTTTGGTATCTCTTATATTAAATTGTAAAACTTTGGATTTGGCTATTTTCAAAAAAAAGTTATCTTGAAGAGTAAAGGAACAGTTTTACTTTGTTTTCAGTTTTCATTTGTCTAACGTAGCATAACCACCAGACCAAGGTTCAAGGTACAGGTCGTACAGAGGTAGTGTGCACCAAGGAAACAGTTGTATTCCTCTCTGATAGATAAAAAGAATCATTCATTTATTATGTTTTTTTTTTTTTTGTGTTAGAGTAGTATCTGATGTGTGCTAGATTGTAATGTGTGGGAATGAAGACAGAAACTTGGTCCTGACCCACACACAGTTTCAGAACAGTGGTCGTGCAATGTGAAGCAGAGATTATAACAGTTTTGTGTCATATGTCATATAGAATATATGCGTTACTGTACTTAAATATACATTTTTTAGGTATCTGTATTTTACTACTACTTTACTCACACCCCCCCTCCCACAGACACACACACACTTTACCTGATTTTGCCTATCTCTTATCATTGTGAAAACACATGTTTTATGATTGATTTTAGTCTAATAGTTTTTGTTTAAAGTTTTTGTTTACAATAAAACTGTCAAAAATCATAAATTGTGACTTTCTATATTATTATTATTATGTATAAATAAGTCATTGTAACTTTTTTCTTTCCAGAATTTTGACTTTATGTCATAATTATGCATTTCTAATCGCCTATTTATGACTTTTTATCTCAAAATGTTTATTTTTTCCTCATACGTGTGACTTTTTTTAATACAATTTTTATGGCTTTTATAAAATGTTATAACGATGTCTTTTTAATCTGAATTGTTCGTTTATTTGTTTTTCGAAAATTTCCTGGCCAAACCAACACAACTGAGCACCAAGACCCAATCATATACATCATCAACACAGTAACTTAAGCTTTTATTTTTCGGATACGTTGGAAACTTTTCAGATTTTTCCTGATTAAATAAGCATTGTTGAATCAGTACTTCTACTTTTACCAGAGTATTTGTTTCACACAAGTAGTTGCTTAAGCATAGAATGGGAGTATTTCACCACTTCTGAATATATCTACAATTACCATTACAAAACTAAGTTCTTCATATATTGTATATGTGGTCATGCAAGCACACTGAAATTGACCATCTGCTCTTAACTCCTTCACTAACATACCAGAACACACAACAAACTACCATATTAGGCACTTGGGGAGCAAATGGGAGGTCAAGTGCCTTGCTTAAGGGCAAATCAACCAACATTTTTTCTACTGGTCTGGAGAATCCATCACAAGCTGCTTCTTTCTAGGCCACAGCTGCACCTCCCTTTGTTGAAACGTGATTGTATTATATCACAAATAAATAATTTTTATAACAGTGCATCATGTTGCCCCCAAAAATGTTATTCAAAATAAAAGTCTACATTTGTCCTCGTTTAAATGTGTCATTCATAAAAATCATTTCACATTAAATTTTCAACAGAAATCAAAAATAAACAAATTTGGCAACTGTTATATTTTAGGAGTCAACCATCATTTGTTTACTTATGTTTTCATTCCATCTTGGTTCTTTTCCAAGTCATGATTAGTTTTTTGCCGACATCCTTTAAATATTTTTAAATTATCTAAGGGGACAATACTATGTATGTTGTATTTATAAAGTGGTTTACCCTTTGTCACTGGTTCTGTTCATACATTTTATGGACAAAATTTCTAGGCTGGGGGAGGGGCTGGAGTTCAGTTACAGGAGGATCTCATTTCTACTCTTTGCAGATGATGTGGTCCTCTTAGCTTCATCGAGCAGCTTTCATTGGGAGAGTTTGTGACTGAGTGTGAAGTGGCTGGGATGAAGATCAGCACCTCCAAGTTTAAGGCCATGGTCCTCAGCCAGAAAAGCTTAGAGCGCCCACTCTGGTTCAGTGGGAAGGTCCTGCCTCAAATGGAGGAGTTTGAGTACCTCGGGATCTTATTGACAAGTGAAGGGGGTATTGGAGTGGGAGGTCGAGAGGTCGACAGGTGGTTTGGGACAGGTGCTAAACTGGTCCATTATGATGAGGGAGCTAAGCCAGAAGCTAAAGCTCTTGATTTGACAGTCGATCTACGTTCCAAACCTCACCTATGGTCAAGAGCTTTTGGTAATGATCAATAGAAGGAGGTGGCAGGTAGCTGGCAGCCTTAGAGATAGGGTGAGGAGCTCGGACATCCGGGAGCAGAGTCCTGCACGGATTCAATTTTCAAGATCGACCCCACCCTGGCCTGAGGCCGTACGAAACCAAACTGCAAACCCTTGCATCAGGCCATTTACTACTGCAGTTTATTCAACTATATGAATGTAAAAGCACTCATTTGTTACTTTGAACCCTTTAGAACACACTGTTCCGCCCACAGAAATCTCTGTAAAGGAACTTAATGAGTGTAATAGCAAAGTGCTTCTTATAATAGACTGTCTCTGGTAATACAACTTACTTTATTCTGGAGTTTTGGTGTTAAGCAGTAGCAGCTGCTACCAGCTGTCACCAGCTATTATCTTGAAGTTGAATTTTCAGCGACACTGTTTTCTCCACTTTGCAACTTCACTTTTACATCCCCCACCATTGTTGTTTTGTTAAACCAGAAGTGTTTCACAGCTAATGGCATTTAGCATTTTTATTGTATTTATCATTTTGTATTAATCTTGATTTGTTTATCTAAATGCCATGATCTGACTTGTATGTTATATTTTTCCACCCAGACCTGAGCCCTGTGAAAAACAAAAGCTCTTCAAAACTACCCATAGATGATTTTGCGGGTAGTTGTTGGGTATCCACAGGTACCCACCCCAGTGCAGGACTCTAACTCAGAATAGAGCCATTGCTCCTCAATGTTGAGAAGAGCCAGTTGAAGTACCTCACACATTGTAAGTTGATGTATTTTTCCATTAATATTTACCACTAAAAGACTTAATCGTTTGTATTTTTAATTAAATCTAGCATGTGGGCAGTGATTTAAAAGTCTATGGTACAGAATACACCTGTTCTTCTCTTCTTTTTGTTCTTTTAAGGAAAAGTTGCTCCATGTAACTACCACTCTGAGCTGGTAGAAAAGTGCAGTCGTTTTTCCTAAATTAAATGTCAGCAACCTGTTCCACAAATAAGTATTTATTAAACTTGCCATTTATTTTAGTGGTGATGTTAAAAGAGTCATTCAGATTAGATTCAAATAAATATCAGAAAAACTATGGAAGGAGATATGTCTCTTAATTATTTGTACATTCAAACACCATTATCCAGATGAATGATATCATTTGTAAGTGCAAAGGCAAAATTTGTGACTTGTAAACTAATTTATACAAAGGTGTATTGGGTTTATTCAAACATTTGGAAACTTGCAAATTAAACCGTACCATACTTGTAGACACGTATCACATTTTGCATGTGCGTCTGTCTTTAGATTTCATTTGCGATCCCCATGTTAATTGTGTGAAGAGTTGAATCTGCAGTTACAGATTGTCCAACATGAGCATGAAACCCTGCTTCCTCTTGGGTAATTTTGAAACATTCCTTTCGCACTTTTTCCAATCCTATCCAAAACGCAAAGGTTTTACAACCCATACTCAACAGTCATAAGATGGGCCTGTTAATCCTTCACTGAAGTTCACTCGTCACCCACGTCATCAGAAACGCAAAGGGTTATGGGTAGATTTGGTCAAACTCCCCTCGATGTACATAGACTGGTGTAGCGCGCTAGTCAACAGCCGTGTAAATAGTCACGTAAAGTCATTACGAGCCAAAATGAACATAAACAACAGTGAACCATACAACCTAAAACTGAATCCAACCGCAAAGACACAACAACACACAACAAAGACAAAAAATACAGGGAATCAAAGGACTGGTCCACTGACATCGACCTGCTGCTGAACTTCCAGCACCCATATATTTATAATTATATGATTTTAAATGTCAGTGCATACAAGTGTACAGCAACTTTAAGTCTCTGCAGCAGAGACAGGTCTTTTTTTTGCACAATTCTTCATTAATAACAGCAAAGGATGCAGAATTTATTCAGTCTTTGTGCATTTTATTTGGGATGGATAAAAATCATTACATATAACATGTATTCTTATGCATAATATTTAGAAATCCATTGTAGAAATGTACATAAACCACTATATATATGTGATAAAACACCATTATATGGATAAAAAAAAAAAAATATATATATATATATATATATATATATATATATATATATGTGTGTGTGTGTGAGTGTGTGTGTTTTGTTTTGTTTTTTACACAGAGTGTTCAGACATCCAGTGAAGTGGCAGGGCATATAGAAAGAGAGGTGACTGGCCATTATATGTGTTAAAAACACAAGCTAGCACTTTTGTGGGGTTTATGGGGCGTGTGGATATTCGTGTTTGAATCTACAAATAATTATCTCTCTCCATATAAATCTGCAAAAAAAGGAACATGGAAAAAAATGTATTTGAAGAGGAATTACCTGTAAATACTGACATAAATCCAAAAAAAGGAAGAGTTAAAGACAGCCTGTGAACAGTAGATTTTACCCTATTTTGGTTTTTGCTTTTAGTCTCGTCTCCAGGGATGCTGCAGTTTGGTGAAGTGACAGTAGAACAGCAGACATGTCTGGTCTGGTGTACGGAGCAGTTGCTGGGACTGCAGACTCACTCACTGTCCTCCAAAGCAATGCTTCAATTCCCCAGACACATATTCTGTGAATGTGTCCGCAGCCTTCACTGTCTATTTCTTCTATTCTCCTGTGTACTGGACAGAGTGAGTCACTTGGTAGCTGAAACAACAAATAAATAAATTAAATAAATAAAAAAAGAAATGAAAGTAAACATAGTATTAAACTTCCTCAATTTGGAAAGTGGCTAAACTCAAATGTGCAACTGAGCTGAAATATTAATATGATGACGCCAGTGTCGGTCGTGCAGTGAGTGGAATCTGAGCCAGTGACTGGAGAGCAGCTAACATTACACAAGCTCTCCATCATCGTCACAATGCCTTTGAGCAAGGCACCAGATGTCAAGCTGCTCCAAGGTCACTGCACTAAGCTGAGTGTATTTACACGCAAATGGAGCATGAAGTCCTGTTCTAGTCTAATGTAGCGCTGTTAGACACAGAAGATGACACATGGCCAAAAGCTAGCGGGGCTAATAAGTAGTGCAGCAAACATTATTCAGCATTTGACCAGACACAGTGATTTCACTCAGTAGTATTTACAAATATTCCCATACATAACTAACAAGCCAAAGACTGGGAGAGAATTCCTATCTGTATCACCCTGTAGCAGCGTAGGAGGACTCAGAGCAAGAGCTCATGCCAGGCTCCAGGATTACTACCTCCACTCCATACACACTAATTCACGGCTCAAAAGCTCTCTGTTAGATTAAAAAGCACTTTCTGTGTCATCATGAGCCAGATTGCAAGGTCTGTTGTGTGCTCTTTATATATATATATATATATATAGAGAGAGAGAGAGAGAGAGAGAGAGAGAGGGGATGAACCCCCCCCCCCCAGTATATATATATATATATATATATATATATATATATATATATATATATATATATATATATATATGTTGGGGGGGGGGTTCATCCCCCCCTCTGGTTTTGGACATCACCATAGGCTCCTCTGGTCTATGAGTCGGCGTAAACACAACATACCTGGAAGAGGAACCTCAAATGCAGCGAAGTCTAGGCATAAGGTACTTTATTGTCATCATACAATTGTACAACAGAATTTAAGCCATCCTTCTAAAGAGCAGCCATGGGCAGCGCATCTCTAGGTGTGGAGCCAGGCTCATGGTCAGTCATCTGGCTGGAGGATTTTTACCCTAACAAACATATTTTTGGGTGATGGGGGAAACTGGAGCACCTGGAGGAAAGCCATCCAGACACGGGGAGAGAAAACTCCACACATGGTCCAGGAATTAAACCCAGGTCTTTTTGCTGTGAGGCAAGAGCGCTCACCGCTCAGCCACCGTGCTGAGCGGTAAAGCTCGCAGCCGGACCCGTGAGCCACCTTCCTGCTGACCGTTCCTGGTCGAACCCTGAGCCAGTTGCGGCGGACTGCCAGGGAGGAAATATGCGTGGCCCGTCTGGAGATGGGTCTCATGTGCTCAGTTTCACCTGACACTGGAAGGAGAGAACTGAACCCCGGTCCCGGGTGCACCACCACACTGTGCCCTCACACTTGGGCAGCAGAAAAGGCCACATGAAGTGTGCCATCGGAAAAAAGTATTGATTTTAAATTTTATTTCGTGATTTGAGCCTCGTTTATGTTATTCATGTGGGAATGAGGGTCAGAACATCCAACGCAAGCTTTTTTCTGTGAAATCGCACCCCATATATATATATATATATATATATATATATATATATATATATATATATATATATATATATATATATATATATATATATATATATATATATATATATATATATATATATATATATATATAATTAATTAATTATATATATATATATAATTAAGTAATTAATTAATTAATTAATTATATATATAATGAATTAATACATTTTTGCCTCTTCAGATCTATATGAATGGCTCCTGTTGCACTTGTTTTATTGTGTAGTTTGGTCTGCTTGCTGCTTTTTTTTTTTTTTTTTTTTTTTTTTTTAAGCCACTGGTGCATCTGGAGCAGGGAGCAGTGACTATGACATGCTAAGTGAATCGAAAAAGAGGTGAGCGGAATTGAATGGTATAAATGATAATGTGGGTGGGGGGGCTGTAGAGGTCTTGCTGATGCTGTATTTTGAACCTGAATGTAAATAAATTCCATATGTGTAAATTAAATTTTCTGAGTTGCAGGAGCATTTTATAAGTATTACGTCTGTGCATCCTGCGACAGTCTCGAGGATTAGTTGGCTCAGAAAATGAATGAATGAATGAACGAACGTGTGAACGTGCATTAAATGGAGCTCCTGCAGTTTATAGACATCTGTACATCCCTGCTGAATCTTGAGGTTGCAGTCTGCAGGACGTGTGTAGAAATTGCTTACATACCACAGGAGATTCAGATTTGCTGTAGTTGTTGCTCTGCCAGCTGTTGGGACATTGGAACACAACATTTGCACTTCATTATGTGTTTAGCTAAGTTTTACTGGATTTACTCATCAGACATACAGCAGGTGTTGTTATAATCCAATGGTTCTCAAATTCTTTTTTTTTAACCTGGCCACCCTTTAGAGGATGAACCCCCCCCCCCATCAACCCCAACAATATTGTAAGACAGGTGCAATTTGTTATTAATAGAAACACCAATATTGTAACAATGATTTTTTTGGTTTTCCTTGAATGTTTTGTTCAAATCAAAAATAATTTAGATTTTGGAGCTTGGACAATACACATATGCTGAGGCAATTTTTTTTTACAAATAAAAACAGGAAATTATTTTACAACTTAGGCAATTTTTTTTTTTCATTTTTCTAGAACAAACTAATTTTGGTAATAAAGATTAAATACAGTATATATAAAACAATGTTGAAAAAAACGAACAGGCAAACAACATATTGTAAAGAACCAGTAGAAACAAAAAGTAACAACGTGGTAATAATATTAACAATGATCATAATAATAAACATGATAAGTAGCTAAATATATATATTTTCAAAAACTACATAAAGAGATAAGGACACACAGAACTCACTGGTTGACAAATACATGTAATGTAGTGTTAATGTCTGTCAGTCCGGGTGCTCATTGATATCACAACTTGTCTTAATCAGTCACCTTTCCCCCAGATCCTTACCTCTCCTGTCACAACCTTTCACCCAGATCCACTCCAGATTCACCTGGCCCGCATCGTGCAGCTGCAAGTCGTTGCTGACCTACAACTATTGAAGCAGTACATTGAGGAACTAAACATGGGTTATAGTCTTTCATTTCATTTACTATCAATATCAACATTTATCTTGTTTGGCTGTGATCAGACTATTGTATGAGCAAATGTGTGAGTTACACAAGTACAAAACCTGTATTTACCTTGGAGGTGATACAAGTTGTCCATCAATTTTTCACAATGCATTTTTTAAATATGTACAATTAACTGAATATAAACCCACTGTCATTGAGCCAACTCTATGAGTTTTACTGGTGATTTAATGTTATAGAAGATGATGCGTTTCCATGGTAACTATGGGACCTCTAAACATCCAAAAGGGTCATATCTGATGACCATGAAAATATGTCAAATTGCAATTTATACCAATTATTTACAGGTATTGATATGATTAGAGAATAAACAGCTATTAACCCATTTTGATCAGTAGAAGGCATTGGTTACCACTAAATGTCAAGTCAAGAAAACTTTATTTATCCCATATGGACGATTTAATTTACAGTTCACTGCATATACCGCAAACACATGCCAACACAATGTTTGTGTCTTTATGGGTTAATTAACAACATATGGCAACATTTAGCCATTCATGATGTCTCAGTGACTTCACTTTAGGCCAGTAATGTGCATGTTGCATACATGATCTAAACGGATACCAACCTATGAAGTACCACTGACTTAGACAACAACACAGAAATGGAACAGACATTCATATTACACTGCTCTACAAAATTTTATAAAGTATCTGCTTCAGACTTTAAATGTGCTAAATCTTGCATACTTTAATAACATGCATTTAGAAAAGAAATGACAACATTGCTGGTTAGCTCATGTTTTTATTATATATGATGGTGTGTTATTCCACATATATAGTGGTTCATGTACATGTATACAATGGATTTGTAAATATTCCACTAGAAAGAACATGTAAAGTGAATTGATCATAATGTGCAGACAATGTTTTGAAGTAGATCTGAGACCAATATTCCTTTGGACTAAAACCTATTCTCTTGTCAATTCTCAGAATTTCACATTTTGAGCCAAGGCTAGTGATGTTCGATACCACTGATTTCCTTTCTGATCTCATACAGAGTAAAATTCAGGCTATCAGTGATTGTATGTGACAACACCTAATGTGTCTTTTAATCTAAATAAATAAATACATTTTTAAAAATCATAACTTCTTCAAGAATACAAGGCAAATTGAATTGTTGTATTATTGTAATTTATTTATTTCAAACTGAAGCATATTGAGGTAGAAAATAGAATTAGATAATAGAACAACCAGAGGACACAATCATACAAAATATTAGAAAATAGTGTTTCCAACTCTGGGAAAAAGAAAATGAGTACAATTATAAAAAAAATATTAAAATAAACTCTTGCTTAATCATTAAGAACTATTGAAGACAAAAACATCATTGTTACATGAACTTGAAAATTCTGAACATATAAATAACACGGCATCCAACACTGACACTGTTGTTCCTCATTCAGATGTTTTTGTTCTGGAACAAGATTTAGTCTTTTGTTTTTTTTTCCTCAGAACCTCTCTTGCCTTTGAAAACATTCTCGCATGACGCACTTACCCAGGTGGAAGGAAAAGTAGTCCCACCAACTGCCTGTCATTTAAACAACATCTGAATATTTTAGTTACTTCTCACTGTGCTCCTGTTAAGGATATACCTTACCTAAAATTACTTAAAGGTGTCATTCCATGGTTACTTCATTAATATTGCTGTGTTGTCTGTCGTTATTGAATACATTGTGTGTTGGTTCTATGTAAAAAAAAAACATCCAGATTGCTTTGTTTCCAGCTGATTTTGCATAGTAGAAAAATTACTTGAGGTCGAACAACACAGTTTACCGGTACTTCCTCATGACGCTGTGATGAGGCGTCTCTGATTGGCTCAGAATGTGCGAAGGAACACTCCCCCTCCCCTGTCGCTCTGTGTGTGTTTACCATAGTATCATCCATCTAGCATTTGTACCGTCGCTTGTTCTGAAAACATGCAGGAAAAAAAAACGGCTATATTTCCACAGACAGCACATGAACCATTTTGATCCGTTAGTTTGCGCAGCAGCTACTGTGGTGCCGTTTTCTCTTGTAGATGCTAATGCTAATGCTACTTCAGATGCAAAGGGAGATGGATTTAACCCCACGTGGGTGACGCTAAAGTCCGTCTGACGTCAGATGAACTGGCATTTTCTGGGTCCCTCATTGTTTTCTGTGAATGCTGTATGCAGCCAGTGGAGGTGACAAACCACTTTCAAAGGCAGGATGTGTTGGTAAGTCGGGGTGACCCATCAGATTCCAAAAGCAGCGTGGAAAAGTGGTTTTCAGTGGAATGTATTGATATTATGAATTGAGAATCGATTTTAGAGCAGAAAGATCTGGTATCAATATTTTAGGATCGATCTGCACATCACTTATCTTGGAAATTTGAGCCAAGCAGCATCTAAAACTTGAATTTTCTTTATCAGGAACATGTGGTAACAGTTGATTAATTTAATTCCAGAAGCATTTTTACTTTCAGACCAGTGTAATCTGTTACACCAACACCAGTTATAGATGAAATGCCAACATAACAGAGACAGTGTTACATGAGCAACTTCAGTCACTTTCATATTTTCTATAACTATGTGTATCTATCGTTTCAGACACATTGTATCTCATGAGAAGAATTTCAAAACCTTTATCTTAAATAAGATATATTTTAGTTTGCTACCACTGTCGTCTTCTATACAGAAAGTTATTTCTTACATAAACTGAACAAAAGACTGCACAGCCCACAACAAAGCATTATATGAGTGAAAAGAAGAACACATTAAAGTCTGAAACACCTTGTTGTTATTAACTGTTAGCTGTTAGCTGAGCAGATCTGAGCAGACACTTATGAAACAGCAGACCCACACTGGTTAATCAACACAGTTTGGTCTTAGACAAGATTGCAGGCCAAAACTCGTTCAGTCAAACCCAAATTGTGTAGTTTGATTCCCTGCCATCATCAAAGGATTCCACTTGTGAAACTGGGCAACTGATGAGGAGTTTGATGTTCTCCCTGAAATGTTGCTGCCAGCTATCTGACTCAATGTGTTTTCAAGCTGTCATGTTTTGTGCTTTTTTTTTTGGCTACACAAACAACAGTGAGTGAATTAATGAATGCATTTGTTTGGGCTTTGTCATTGAATATATTCCCAGCATGCTCTTATCATTAACATTATATGGTGATATAAACTGATATGTAGCATACATCTGAATCACTCTGAGAATTACATTTCCAACTCCTTTAGTCAGGATAGAAGATAATGATGTACTGCAGTGTGTGTGTGTGTGTGTGTGTGTGTAGAGTGCAGTATAAATCAATTTTAACTGGGTTTTTCTGCAAAAAGTTCAACAACTTAAAAAAAATTACATCTTCTCTTCCTTAATAGAAGCTGATGGTTAATTTCTAAAGCTAATTAGCTTGCCAATAAATTTCCTGGCTTGGTGAAAAGTCCATTTTCAGTCTAATGGCTTCAGGTCACTCCATCACACATTAAAGAAAAAATTTTTTTTTAAAAATTGTAGTTTTTGCGATATCCTGAAAACCACTGGGAGGTCCTTCACTGAACAAATAAAGACTTATTTGAGGGTAGGGGGGAGTGTTTCCAATGGCCCTTGACTTTAACCTTTTTTTTTTTTTAAACAGGACCATCACACAGTTCAGTCAATAACAATGAAATGATGTTGTAAATTGAGCTTTAATCAAATTGAATCAAAGAAAATAACCCATAGCTGCTGCTCTATCATAACACCATACTCTCCACCATTATCTACAGCCAACTCTTGTTCGAGGTGTAACCAGAAAAGTACTCGGAGAGCACAGACTCCGAAAAGACAGATCAGTCCCAACCCTTCGAAATGACTTAAATGAGCGATAGGTTTCACTTTGACTTCTATGAGCAGCGGTCTGGCCCAACCAACTGAATAAAACACACATGCCCCCCCACCCCCCAACATACCTTCACCAATCACCACCAGAATTTCATAATCCGTTCCTTGTAACAGACAGAGAGATAAACGCCATAAAATATACAGTCCAAAACATTTTAGTCTAACATCAGTTAGTTCCTGCTGGTGGGTCTTGAGCTGTTGTATAATAAAATATAGTAGTTTTAATAATAATAATAATAATAATAATAATAATAATAATAATAATAATAATAATAATAATAGATTTGATTTCTATAGCGCTTTGATTTTGATTTGATTTGAATGCTTTATTTCGAACATGTGCAGAATGCAACAATAATCAATACAAAATAATAATACACAATGACATGTCCGAAAAGGCACCCAAAGCACTTTACATTAGTAATTCATTATTCTTTTTTTTTTTTCACTCTCACATGCTCGCTCTGGTGGTGGTAAACTACATATGTACCCACAGTTGCCCTGGGGAAGACTGACAGAAGCGTGGCTGTCATTTCGTGCCTACAGCCCCTCTGACAACCACCGATCATTCATACACCAGTGTGAGTGACACTGGAGGCAAGGAAGATGAAGTGTCTCGCCCAAGGACACAACAGGCTGACTAGGACAGAACGGGAATCGAACCACCAACTGAGCTCTACCAACTCAACCATGGCTGCTCCTATTTTGTATTCTCTATGTTAATCTTATGTGGAAGACGTATGATTACAAAATCATTCAAATGTATTCATGTTGTTATTTGATTCAAAATTTGGCATTTATTTGACAAAAACAGAACCCAGTAAAGCGATGAGGAAGTTCATTACATATAAACCTAACAGCACAAACACAGGAAACAGCAGTAAACTGTATTTGAGCTGACAGTGCAATTGATCTGCCCACAGGTGGCTGAAGGCAGGAGGTATGTCTACCCAACCTCAGGAGAACCACAACGCTTTGGAGCAGCCACCACCTGCTGTTCAACACTGTTCTCCAACACCCACGCCTCCATCAGCCACACTGTTAGATCAAGGCAAACCTACGACCAACAGCTACTGAACTCACTGAGGCTTAAAACGAAAATCATCCAACACACCCAACAAACGGCAACATTTCTCACAGAATTTAAAGGTGCTGTATGTAGGAATAGTCTTCCCACTAATCCAAAAATGGCCTTGAATTTGAACAAGTCATTTCACTAGCAAAATTATCTGCGTTTCCATTAGTTTTTCACAAAACAATCGTGATATTCCTAAATTTCAACAAAGTATATTTGCAGAAAAGGAGAAAAAAAAAAGATTTTCAATTATGTATATCAACAATGTTTTTAATAAAACAATGTAAAAGCTAAAAACACATCAGCCTACGTGTTGTGGCCAAGGGCCTTCATCAGGGCATACACAGAAACTAACCAGAGGTGAAAGGTTAAATAGGCACCGAAGGCTGTCAAAAGGGGGTGGAGTCTTCAATTATACTAGTCGAGCAGACAATTAACTAATTAAAAAAAAAAACCTACATATTGAAATAAACATACACACTAAAAAATACATTTACATATTTATAAAATACTATTAAAAAAATTGTTTCTTAAAATATTTAAAAAACAATTTAAAATAATGAAGAATTATTTAAAAATTTAAAAAATTCCTTTAAAAATGCTAAAAAAAAAAGTGAAAAAATTAAAACATCAGAAACACACATGACTACATACATAATAAATATATATATATATATATATATATATATATATATATAATAAATTCTACTTCTATAACCATCATCTATTCTATAACCATGGTTTGATCTCACCCGGTACAGATTAGCACCTGAGTAAATATTGTTTGCACATCTCCTGAGCATTCATAGCCACTTTTTTGCCTTCTCAATGTACATTTGCACTTTGAACATGTTTCCATTGATGGTCGTTCTAAGTAACTCTTGTGAAATATCATCCCATGAGATTTCACTGCTGAAAGATGGACCTTTCACATTGCATTTCTCAGCTGTTTGCTGTCTCTAAAATGGCAGATATGTTTTTCTCCTGAATTATTTTGAGAAAAGTCTCCATTTCTTCATCTGTCCTGTGACGTATAATTGCAGAAAAGTGTTTCCATTGTGCTTTTTTTGGTATATCAGAATATCAAAACATCTGAAAAAACAACTCATTAAAGCGTAAAAAAATCTAAATTTCCAAATTCAGGTGTTTCCATTACCAGTTTTTATACTATTTATTAATTTCCAAATACAGCTAATGACAGTAGGAGGACATCCAGCCCCTTAATATTGTTTATGTTGTCATTTTGTGTTTTAGTTTATGCTCCACCCATTACCTATCGACAGAGGTGGTAAAAGTACTCACATTCTGTAAGTAGAAATACAGCTACTTGTGTAGAAAAATACTCTGGTAAAAGTACTGATTTAACTCCTCAACTGATGTAAAAGCAAAGAAGTACAAATTCTCAATTATAAAAAAGTAAAACTAAATTATTTTTTTGCCTTGAATGAAATAATACTTATTTAACCAGAAAGAAAAATCAGAAAAGTTTCAAAATTATCCAAAAAATAAAGCCTTTAAAAGTAAGTTACTCTGTAGAAAATGTGTTTGATTAGGTTATGGTACTTTGTGTTAAGGGTATGGACAGGACATTTTGGATTCTGTGGATATGCATCATTAGCATATTCATTAAAAAAAATATTTTTTTAATTCTCTATTCTTCCTAGAGTCCACACCCAACACAATCAATCGTCTTTACATTACAGTACACCAATTATAAACACACACACACACACACACACACACACTAAACCATCACAAACAATTAAAATGAAAAAAACAAACAAAAAAAAATAGCAGAATTACAAAACAAAAACATTCATATAATGCAGAACCTACTGTAGTTCAATTTCAATCAACAGCACCAGTGATTTCATTGAATTATGCTAAAACATTCTTCCTATACCTGACACATACACATTTCTGTCAAATCTTCTTCCAATGGTTGATGGAACTGCTGCTTTTGAACTAACCTGAGTTGAACCTGCCAGGGGCGTAACCCCTGCTGGTATAGCCCTCAGGGTCACACAGCCTCCCCACCACCATAAGATATAGTAACAACAGGGGAGGCTTTTTATGATTTTTTTTTTTTTGTTCTGGCCCCCTGGTGCTTCGCCTCCACACCCTGAGGTTATTCCCCTTCTCCAGATCATTGAACATTGGATGCAGCTGCATCTACCTGTCTCCTGGATTGTCCTCATGGACTAAAGATGGACTGAACTTAAATAGAGCATCGTATGTAGCTTCATGGCCAAAGCATTTTAAAACATTCATTCACAAACACACACGTAAGGTTCAGTGTGTTGTCCCAAAATGGAGCCAGGATTCGAACTGCCAACCCTTTGGTCATTCTACCAACTGAAACACAACTACTCTTCTTCTCTGTGTCTGTGCTCAATATATTCAGTATGATTTCTGTTCTTATTTGTCATCCATTTTAATACTTATTTGTCATCCAGTTGAATATTTTTCTCATATGATCCTAGTCTCTGGCAGAGTCCTGCACGGGTTCGGGTACCCGTGGGTGAACTGTGGGTGAACCACAGATTTTCACGAAACGGGTGAAAAATGTTGTGCTGTGTCGGATACGGGTTCGGTTCGGGTCGGACGTGGGTGATCGCGGGTCTAATTTGCGGTTCATAGGCTAAAAGGTTAACAACATTTTTATTTGGCTCTGCCTTGGCTATGTCACTGTTCAGTATATCCGTGGCAATAAATGTTTGTATTTAAGTTTGGCTATCTGACATTTTCTTCCGGGTTCGGGTTGGATATCGGGTTCATTTATAGCGGGTCGGTTCGGGTGCGGATTTTATTTTATTTTTTCGTCGGAAAACGGGTCGGATACGAGTTTAAACATGACGGGTACGGGCGGTTGCGGTATGTCAAAATCAGAACCGTGAAGGACTCTGGTCTCTGGTGTCTTGTTCTGTCTTATTTGTATAAGTCTCTCTGTGTTTTTTTGTCTTTGTTGGAGTTCTGGGCTTTTACTGGGTTTGTGTTCACCTTTTCCCTACTTTCCCTCTGATCACAGTGTGTTTCCACTCTGTTCATTAATGTCTCAGCTGCCCCCCCCCATATATATATATATATATATATATATATATATATATAGAGTGTTTCCACTTTCTCACTTGTGAGTCTGTCTGCCTTGGTGAAGCAATACATGAGCAGTCTTTTTCTGGTATCTTGGTTCCGGGTTAATGAAGTGTTTTGGTTTTTCTGGTTTGCGGTGTTTGTCTTGTCCCTTGGTTGGTCTCGTTATGCCTATACTTTGTTGCCTGATTATATTATATATATATATATATATATATATATATATATATATATATATATATATATGTGTGTGTGTGTGTGTGTGTGTAATCAGGCAACAAAGAATAGGCGAGTTGACTTAAATTTGGAGGAGTCGACAAGTCACATGTTTTTCTGTCTCAGTCTCTCTCTCTCTCTCTCGGCGTGTAAACACAGTCGGACCTAAACAAGACGTGGCTGCTGCAGGTAAGACAGTTGTGGTGGTCAGACACACATCGCAGGTGTGTCTGTCACTCTCTTTTACTTCACCTTAGATTAAAAACAACGGCACAGCCATCTGAAGAGGCATTCACTCGCTAACCTGCGTGATATAAGCAGCATCCGCTAGCTAACCTGAGTGAGCAGTAGCAAAGGAGCTCATTTTACCCAGACATGATGTGGACAGTGGTGTGTGTCTTATCGGCCGCTGAATTAAACGTTCTGCACTTAATATGAAAAAGTGAGGATGTGTGACAGACGTGTGGACAGTCCGGTTTTAGAGCCGTGGGTCCAGACAAAATGCAGACATATGTTCACACTGATGTTCAATTAAATTTAACAGGAAACTCTTTGCTAACGTTAGCCTTTGTTTTGTTGGTGTTAAAATACTGATGCTTGTGTCTTGTCCGTGGACATTGTTATGTTGCAGTGAACTTTAATACAAGTTGCTCATTGCTGGACAGACGTGTGTTGTTGTTGTTGTTGTTTTTTTTTTTTTAGCTGCGTGTCTGCGTTGTTCCAGCTGACAATGTCATGACGTCATCATGACAAGTCGACTAGAATCCGACTTTATTGACAGATAAGTCGACTTGAACAAAACTGAAGTTGTTACTGCCCTAATATATATATATTACACAGACGTGTGTGTGTGTTTAGCGTATTTAGTAATTTGGTAATAATTGGGGTGTGAAGGGCATTTTGGGCAGTTTATTAAACAATGCTCCAGGGAAATATCTTGTAATCCACCTTTTAAAGATGTTAAATGTGCAGTATTAGTCATCTGAGATGTTTTACAAATAAGATTTATTTCTAATAATTAAAATTATTGGTATCAGTATCAAATTTATATGCCAAAAATGTAATCGGTATCACATCCAGTCATAGCAGTATGGTACCACTCAACACTAGTTGATAATCCTAATGTTGGTGAAGTTTTGCAAAGTGCTCACATAAGACCTTGACTCATATGAATGTAGGCAGCAGGTTGATAAATGCATGAATTTATCTTTCCAAAAGTTGTCAATGGACTCATCAAGGATAGGTACATCTGTAATTCAGAGCCTGATAGTCAAAATTGGTACTTTCACATGACACAAACCCAAGCAATCAGCAATCATGCTCTGTACTCAAGGATCAGCTTCATCATTTGTGCACAGAACCGCAACTACTGTAAAGTACACATCCAAATTCTAAAATGTAGTTTTACCCCCATGCTGCCTATACTAATACATATTTTCTCCAAATATATTTTCTAAAAAAGAATATCTCTGTCTACATGACAACGACAAAACAATTCCAAACAGGTCCAAACTCAAAGAAACACTATATTTTTTGTTGGATTTCCAGAATTTTCCAGATTTCCAGTTTTGTATGTAGCAGATACAGAGGATTTGAACCCTGAAAGACTCAAATAACAGGTCACCATAACTATCTACTGTTGTAATATGACAAATAGTTTCTGAACATTATCAGTATTCATTCATTTATTTCCTTTATCCTCACTAGGGTCACAGGAATCTAAAAAAAAACTGGATAAACTGCATTTTGTAATCTTTTTATGGTCATTAGATATTACCTGCTTGGACGTTCAGAGACTATTAGTAAATTAAATACAGGGAAATACCAGATTTTTCTTTTGGATTTTATGATTACAGTAATTTAACCTTTATTTAATCAGATAAAATCCCATTGATTTCGAGATCTATTTTACAAGACGTTAACTAGCACGCACCGTGATGAAATGCAGCCTATTTAGGAATTCATTTCTTTTCTGAACTCGCTTTATCTTCACTAGGGTCACAGGGGTCATATGGAGCCTATCCCAGTTACTTATGTGTGAAGGTGGGGTACACCTGGACATGTCGCCAGTTCATCACAGGCCTGAACATGTAAAGGCAAACACTGTCACATCCACACCTATAAGCAATTTAGATGAACCAAAATTAATCTATCAGTGCATGTCTTTGGATGATGGGATGAAGCCCAGAGTACCCGGAAAGAAGCCCCACACACAGGGAGAACATGCAAACTACCACTGACTGGGGTGGCGGTGGCGGAGGGGGCACACATATGCATTTCATTTGTTAGGTGGAGGTGGACTGGAACTTGTCAAAAGTTAGGCCTAGCATCCATTTGTGTCATATGGGGTCTGCCTTGGCGGAGTATGGTCTTTTTTTACTTTTACATCTTTGCATAAATATCTGTACTTTATACTATTTACATTTGTATAAATATCTTGTCTTTTAGCCTTACCGTTTGAACAAGGAATTTTGGGGAAAGGACTCAAAACATATTGAAACACCTCCAGACACTTGTAGTGGGCCCCAGATAATGATCTAGACCACTTTTTAACCAGATTTGAGAGATGCTCCAAAATGTCCCTTTATTTATATATATATATATATATATATATATATATATATATATGTTTTTTTCAACAATTTTGCATCATATGCATCATCACTAGTATTGTTGTGTATCATCATAAATGACTCAAATAGTTTTCATTTTATTATTTACCCTGCCCCCCCAAAGGGAAGGTAAGGACTATTGTTTTAGATCTAGTTTCTCTCTTTGTTTCTTGTTTGTTAACATTTTAGCAGCTAATCTATTGTTTGAATTTGTACCAAATTGGGTTTATAAATCACCAGTGATGAAGAATGAACAATTGAAAGTGGTTCATTGTCAAGTGTCCAGTAAAGAAACATCTCTATTGTATAATATAATATATTCTAAAATTGCCATGCAAAAAAGGATGAGCATTTTATGCATACCCACACACACACACACACACACACACACACACACACACGTGTCATTTCTGAGTAATTGTGCAGACTGTCAAGGAAAAAGTGTTATCTGACAACTAAAATGTTCCAGTCAATAAATAGACTGTTTTGACTGATAACAAAAAAACTACAACAGAAAAAGGGCAGGTCACTCTACATGTTCTTATTTCTCTCATGTGTGTATGAGTCCAAACATTCTCTAGAAAATCACACTTATTTTTCTCCATCAGCTCCTTTGAATTCTCACCACTTTTGTAATCTGTCTTTCTATCTGTGGATTCCGTCTTGGTCAAATTGCCGGGGCTGTGCACTTTACATTTTGAAAATTACAATAATTGTCTGAGAACTTTTTGAGTCTCCCTCATATGCAGCCATCTTGTCGCACATTAGCATTCGATTAAGCCTAAGCTTTTCACAGAGGTTGAATACAAGCTGTTCCACCGCCTCAGCCTTAGCGTTTGTTTATGCAGTCGGCCGTCATTACATCGTACAGCTGATGACTTTCTTCAGAACCGAGGCTTTGAGTGAGAAGATCAAAATCAATTTTACTCCTGATGAGGCCAGAGGAGGTTAGTGTCCTTGGCGCATCAGACTGAGAATGAAAGACGAGATGGGACGGGGCTCCCCCACAAATACGACACCCCCTCTGAAAATCACCAGAGAAGTGCAGCAGCGACACAACAATGCTAATTTAGACTGAATGCCCACTTTAGATTTGGATGCAACTTTAATGACAGACTGGCAGCGTTTATCTGGGGCCTGGATTCTTAGTCAGAGCCTCCTGTCCTCCCCTGTGATTTTCTCCTCCCCCTCTCCCAGTTAATAATGCTGCACATTATTTCCCATGCAGATAGCCACAGAGCGTGAAATCAATTTAAGAGCAGAAGAGTGTGAGAACAAACTCGACTGTAGAGGAATGTCTGAATTTCAATATTTTCTCATTTAATAAAGCGTTCATGTGCTCAGTGATTTAATAAACACTGTGCATGGAGGAGGAGGAGGATGATGATGATGATGATGATGGGGGGGGTGAAGGTGAAAAAAGGGGAAAAAGGGCTGATTTCATTCTCTCCATATTTTGGATAATTATAAGTTACAGGTGTCAAACATGTGGCCTGTGGACCAGTCATGCCTTGTTGAGCTGCATTTTGTAATAAACGTCCAAAATGTAATAAATTCTTTCATTTCATTTTGTAATAAATTTTGCCGCATTATGTTATTATTATTATTATTATTATTATTATTATTATTATTATTATTATTATTATTATTATTACATTGTGAGAAGATCATTACAAAATGCACTTGCAACTATTTTATTCTCTAGAAAATGTAATAACATGGTGCATTACGTAATAACAATTGTAAAGCATAGTTTATTTGTTTGTTAATTGTTATTTTACTTTAATTTGAGCATGTATTTTAGGTTGAATTTGCCAGAAGGTTAAACAACATAAGTGTCTTCTGCTTGTTTACAGAGCTGCTGTGACCAGATAATTTATCCACTAAGATTAATTTTAAACAAATGTGAAATTGCCTCAAAAGGTTAAACAAACAACAAAATTTCAATTTCCAAAATATATCTGTAATTTCAAATTATCCATATGTCTAATTACCAGCCAAGACATAAACCACTTGGAATATTTCCTAAACAGCTCCTTGAGTTGTAATGCTACACCACCAAACTACCCTGATTACATAATGCGGCAACATTTATTACAAAATGAAATGAACGAGTTCTTACATTTTGGACATTTCTTACAAAATGCACCGTTATTACAAAATAGGGCTGTGCAATGAATTTGAAAAATGCAAAAACCTTCATATTATTCTTTGGCTCAATTTAACCTCATTCAATGTTTATCATTCAGAGAATAATAGATGATTTTTTTTAGCTTCATATTTCATTATTTTTCATGTTTTTTTTTTAAATGTGCGGAAGGTATATTTTATTTAGATCAGGGGTGTTAAACTTAGTTCAGGGGCCACATTAAACCAAATTTGATGTGAATTGGGCCGAACCACTAAAGTAATAACATAATATATAAATAATGTCAACTCCAAATTTTCCTGTATGTTTTCGAGCAAAAAAAAAAAGTTAAATTATGTGATGAAACTATCCTTTAAAACAATGTGAATAACATGAATAAACCGACACTTCTTCAGAAAACTAAATGCAATTTAACAAGATTATGCCTCAATTTATTATTTACATGTCAATTACAATGTACAGATTATTTATTAGTGCATCTACAAATACACAAAACATTTAATAACAGAACATTATTCAACTTATACTTCATATTTGTTCAGGTTATTCATGTTTTTTTTGTGAAATAATAGTTTGTTTTATTGTAAATACAGTAAAATTACATGAAAATGTTGACATTAACAAAGAGCAAAATGTGGAGTTGTGAGTATTTATAGGTTATTATTATGATAGTATTTTACTGATCTGACCCATTTTTATCTGTTTGTGGAACCTGAAATTAAATTATCAGTATATTCACTGTCATTTTTGTATTTCACAAAGTTATCCAAGGGGCTGGACTGGACCCTTTTGGGGGCCGGATTTGGCCGCATGTTTGACACCCCTGATATGGATGGATGGATTTTTTTTGCCTTTGCAGATCTAACCCATAATTCATATGTATAAATATTAATTTTAGGCATAATATTATGGAAAATTTTTGTTATTCTTTTTCCTCAACAAATTTCAGTTTTGTCAGGTTATTCAGATATTTTTGGTTTGGACAGATGGGAAATATAAATATTGTCATAATTCAATGTTATTATTATTATAATTATATATTTTTTTTCGCACTAAAGGACTGGGTTTACATTATTCATAGGCTCTTCTGTTTTTATTGTACTGGTCTGGCCCACTTGAGATCAAATTAGTCTGAATGTGGCCCCTGAATTAAATGAATTTGGTAAATAATATAAATTTATTTGGGAAAAGAATTGTAGAAGGTATAAATAAATAAGAATCATGAAGTGAAGAGGAGCTGCATGCAGTAGGTGCATATATATATATATATATATATATATATATATATATATATATATATATATATATATATATATTTCTTTGCAGAGAACTTATTGGTATATTGAACACAGATGACAGAATGAGTAGGAGTGCTAAAAAGTAAGATGGCGTAGGTGGGTCATAACATCAAGTCACTGAACTGTGGCCACAATAGGTACTGTACGTCACCCATAAATAAACCACCTTGACACGACAGCATAATTTGTCAACATTAGGTTGTTCGTGGACTGAAACCAGATAGTCAAGCAGACATTCATTTACAGGAAAATGTCTTTGCTAAGGTGCTAAAATAAATCTCCCCTCTTTGTCTCTGCTTTTCTACTATAAGCAGTGTTTATGATGAGAGAATGTGCAGACTATGAACATGGGGAAGAAGTGACAGACCCACAGAGGAGTTTGGAGTCCAGGATTATTAGTAAAGCTTACTGAAATGGGTGCTATTAGATGAGATAATCTCTGACTGTAATCCATGGTTGTATATTTTTCACTTTATATCTATAAATAGTATTAGGAATGTGAGTAGAGCTGGGTATGATACGATAAAGATGAAGATAAATGTATTAGGCTTATACTTTTATTTTGTTTCCATCGAGTTGTGAAAGTTAGAATTATGAAATTGTTACAAAACCATGGGCGTAAAATTCTGTATGGACACTATGGATGTGTCCATACCAATATTTAGATGTTCCTAAAATGTCCATATCAATTTTGACTGGTAAAATTAGACCACATCAGAGAAACAAAAGGTAATTTTTTCCCCCTCCTCAGTTCTTTGTCTGTCATTGGTGGAGGCAGCCTTGCTATTTAATACATTTTTTTTTGTAGTATTGCTTTTCTCAATGAATATTTTGACATAATATTGTTGGCAACAAACATTTATCAAAACGAGACTAGACATACAGAAAATGTTGGTCTTGTAATCATAACTCTAATTAAAAATATAATACAATAAAAAAGAGACCAAATGTGGCTTAAGAAATAAAAACATTCCAAAAATGTCTCTTAGTTTTTGTTGACCAAAAGAAAATGAGACATTATTTCATCTCTTTTAAGCACATTTTTATTCATTTATTTTTGTTTTCTCTTGTGAAATGTCAAATTATGTCCCCACTAATGTCAATTATTACATCTATGCCCTTGTTCAAAACTGTCTGATTCCTTCTTACAGGAAATCCAAGTCAACTTTGGAATATATATATATATATATGAAATATATATATATATATATATATATATATATATATATATATATATATATATATATATATATATATATATATATATATATATATATATATATATATATATATATATATATATTTTTTTTTTTTATTTTATTTTATTTTTTTTTTTATTTTATTTTTTTTTTCGTTTAGTCATTTTATTTCGAATATGTCCAACATGAAAACATTTGATCTTTCAAAAGCCAATAATTAATAAAGTAACAAGACAAAGACAATATAGAATAAATACAAAATAAGAAGGCAAGTGACATATTCTAAAGGGAGTGGGAAGAAAAACATTATCTCCCACTCCTATTGTACCAAACAATAATATTAATGCCAAAAATAAATATAAATCTATTCCAGTTGGTTTATCAAAATGATACAAAAATATCTCATATACAAAATATTCTATAATATATATTACTATGTCTTTACACCTATACACTCATATAATAAATAATGCATAAAGACTCCATTACAACTAAAAACATGTCCTTCTTAGAACCAGCAGTGTATTTTTGTCCTATGTAGTTTCATAGGTTTATTTAAAAATAAATCAATAAAAATGTCCACTGAAAAGGACATTATATTGAAAAAATAAATAGATAAAAATGTATGTGGGAAAAAAAAAGAAAAAATTTATGTGAAAAAAGGGGAAAAAATACAATATTGAGAAGCTCCCCCCAACCATCCGTCACTGTTCCGACCATGAAAAGTGATATACAAATAAAATGTATTATTATTATTATTACTGATATTATATTTATGATATTTAGCCTAAATTAAACACTCTACATTAGAACATCAAAATCAACCTATTTTATTGACATGCATAATTACTTAAAACATTCAAAGACTTACATACCTGGCCAAGAAAAGCATTACACAGACATAATCAACACATTATATGAAAACTTATTATCAATAGTAACAAAGCAATCTTTTGTGCAAGTTACAAAAAGAAAAAAAAAAAACACTTACATTGACTAGTTACCATTAACTTAAATCAGATTTGTTCCTGACTCATGCTGATCAGCAATGATGGAGAAAACATGACCCTATGCTGTCTATCCAGTTTTTTTCCACCTTTTTTTTGGGTCATCTTTGCAGAAAATTGCATGAAAATTGGTCCAGTAGTGGCTGACAATCAAACAGACAGAAAGACAGACAAACACAAAAAAAAATATATATATATATTATTATTATTATTATTATTATTATTATTATTATTATTATTATTATTATTATTATTATTATTATTATTATTATTATTATTATTATTATTATTATTATTATTATTATTTATTAAAACATCTGAAATATTTTTGGTTTAATAAACAAAGTTTTAAAAAAAAATATAGGGAGTAAAAGTAAAACATTGGCAGAAATATAAATACTCAAGTAAAGTATAGATACCTAAAAAACTGTACCAGTAAAGAAAGACGGGACCAGGTAATGAGGTGATGGGTTTGGGAAATGAATGTCAGAGAAACCAACTGTGACGGCGATAAAGGGTTAACTGTGTGCACGTATGTGTTTCTAAAACTGAAATCTACTTTTGACTTTGGCAGAACAGTAAACAAATAAATGATCAACTCACTTCACTTTCACCATCTGTTAAATGGATTATTGTGGCTGAACTGCTGGACTGTTTACCCAGGGTGTGCACACCAAAATTACATTTTCTTTTCTCTTTGACTGGATTACCCCGCACTGCACCACACTGTCAATACTTTACATGGAACAAACAGGTTACTATGCCATCAATCCTTTTTTGTTCTTTTTCTAAACTGATTGGATTTTCAGTTCAGACCTCAGTAGCTTCCCTCAGGATTTGGACTGTACTAAAATCTTTGCTGGTTAACTGTGTGAATGAAGCTTTATGGTGCAACTACTGAACTTTCTGTAGCCTGAGTAATAGTCCTTACAAGTGTACTTATAGTGAAAGCGCCTTGTCTCAGTAACTTTATTACACTGGAACCATAACCATTCAGAAGCATCGGTATCACTCCTAATTATTATTTCATCACTGTGACATTAAGGAGGGCGACAAATTTCACCATCTGGGAAATAGATGTTTTTGCTGGGTTAATGCACACACACACACACACACACACACACACACACACACACACACACACACAGACAACATTGGAGCATAGATCTTGAGGCAGTTTCATTGTAATATTGCAAAATGAACCTTTGATTATTATTAATTTATCTGCATTATGCATAATTAGACTCTTATGCTGGTGATGTCAGGTGCTCACTGAACTGGTTTAATACAAAAAATAAATAAATAACTGAGCTGAGTTCATATTAATATTTTTTTTCTTTCAAATTCAAGAAAAAAAAAAGCAACTGAGGCATTTTTTTTTTAATGTGAATGCTATATGAAATTGAAGTTATAGCTGTGTTCCCCTTGTTCCTGTGAAGATGAAAGGTGAGTTTTGTGCTGAATGAATGGAAATAATGCTGCATTTTATTACAGCGCATGAATGCATTTGGGTTTTAAGGAAAGTGGACATGTACAAAAATATGAAATTGTATTATTTAATTGTATTGTAATGTATTCATTAAATTGTATGTATTATTTACACTTTAATATTTATGTCAAAAACTATGACATGGACAAATCTATGGACATTTTCACAAAACAAACAGTACATGCTGAATAAATGGATTTATATTATTTAATACACCTCTATATGGGTTAGTTGGTTTGGTTTGGTAGTTTTTTTTCTTTATACACTCAATCATAAGTCAGTAACCTAAAAACTAAGTGTTAAGGGCTATTTGTGACTTAGAAATGGGACACCCCTTAAATGTTGGCCCTGAAATTAATCAGAGCTCGATTTGTCTCTGTAGTCCCTGAAATGAAACACAACTTTATTATTGTTTAAATATTTGTACTGTTAACCCTGCCTGTTTAATCATAAGCCACAAACGGAGCTATAATATAATATAATATAATATAATATAATATAATATAATATAATATAATATAATATAATATAATATAATATAATATAATATAATATAATATAATATGTTATGTTTTATGTTATGTTATGTTATAATATGTTATGTTATAATATATTATGTTATATTATATTACATACTCACACTTTTTTTTCTTCTCTAGACCAGGGGTGTGAAACCATCCTGCAGGTTTTAGACACATCCCTGTTCCAACACACCTGATTCACATCATCAGGTTGTTAATGAGTGCCAGGTGTGCTGGAAAAGACATACATGTAATACCTGCAGGATAGCAGCTCTCTAGGATCAGGGATGTAGACCCCTGGTCTAGATCATTCTGTGTCCATGTTCCAGCTTCTTATTACTTCTGCCAAGGAGGTATTACATTAGAGTTTGTCTGTTTGTTTGTCTGTCTGTCTGTCTGTCTGTCTGTCTGTCTGTTTGTCTGTCAGCAGGATTATGCAAAAAGTTGTGAACAGATTTTGCTAAAATGTTCAGGATGTGTTGGGAGTGTAGCAAGGAACAAATGATTACATTATATTTTGGTGGTGATCCGGAAGAGATCCTGGATTGTGGATCACTTTGAAATGTATTCTCCATTTACCCGCAATGTCAAATTTCAAAGTGATCCAAAAAACCCGGATCTCTTCCGGATCACCACCAAAATGTAATCATTTGTTCCTTGTGACACTCCCGACACATCCATTATTTGTGTAATCATGCTGACAGACAGACAGACAAACTGACTCAAATGTAATACCTTCTTCTCTCTTCATTCAAAGGGGGGATGTTTGCTTTTCTAGTTGTTAGTTATTTCTAGTCATTCATGAATGAACTGTGTAAATTGGATAAACTGTAAAAACAAGTGGTGCCAGGGACAACAAACCCTGCCCCTTTGCAAACATTTGACCTGGTTTTCCCTGTCTCTTATCATGGCAAAATACTTTAACTTTGACCTTTGACCTACATTCACCAAAATTTAATGGCATCTATTCTGGGCCACTTCACATCTGTCCTGAAAATGTCATGCAAATTTGTCCACTAGTTTTTGTTGATGACAGTCAAACATACAGACAAAAATAATACCCCACTCCCTCTTCAGGGGTAAAACCAGCAAGAGTCAACAAAAACACACTAACAGAACACACTAAAATACCCCTATCCCTATTATGTCAAATTAACTACAAGTATTCAGTACAGAAACACACTGTCTCACTCTCTCTCTCACTGGCTGCCTTCTGCTCCTTTTAAACTCCGCCCACTTCCACCTCTCCCCTTCAGCCAATTTCAAGCTTCTATCCTAATGTGTTATAGAATAGAAAGAACAGTTAAAAGATCAAATTTGTATTTTTAAAACAGCACAAACAGTGGATGTCATCTTAAAACGGTTAACCTTTTCTATCCATAAATGACTTTGACCATCAATGAGTGTTAATGCAGTGCTTCTCAAATCCGGTCCTCGTGGCCCAGTATCCTGCATGTTTTAGTTATTTCCCTCTTCTATTACACCTAGTTCAATTATTGATCAGCTCTTCAGAATCCTGATTATGATGTAATGGCTTCCAGGTGTGATGGAAGATGGAGATATTTTTTTATTTTTTGTTTATCATTTATTGTTTTTCATTCATTTTATTTTTTTTAATTAAATGTATTCTTTATATTATTTTTTTCTATATTTTATTTCTATATATATTTGTTAATTTAAATGTCTTCAATTTTTTTCACATTTTTTTTTTCCAATAGTTTTTAAATAAATTTTTCCCCTTTTTTATTTAAATTGTTAAAAAAATTTTAAATGTTTTAAAATTGTTTTTTTGGTTTTCATTTAAATGTTCTTAGTAAAAAAAAAACTAAAAAAAAAATCCATCCTAATTACTTTATATTTAAAAGAAAAGGGAGATGTGTAACACATGCAGGACACTGTGTTAATGTGAGATTTGGTGAAATAAGACTTTTCGCAAAACCAATTACATTTCACAATCGTATGTTCTGTGTGCTGCTTCCAGCTCAGAAAAAGGTTGTTTATGAGAAGTCACGCCCCTGGTTAGATGTTTGTTTTTTTTTTCTCAACTGTCTTGTTTCTGCAGCAGAGTGGGAGTGAAGGGGTGCAGTGATGTCCAGAGCTGCTTTCTTAAAACCAAGAGTTTCTTCTCCCTTCTTGCCTCCCACAAGCTACCTACATTACATGCATCTCACTTTTTTTGGGGCATATTTGTCAGCTGTGTTGTTGCAGTCCATCTTGTGGCCACAAATAGCCAATAGCATCGCTCTCTGACAGCACAGATGTTTTGTTTAATAACACGAGTCGACACAAGTGTGTAAGTGTGTGACAGCTCACACAGACAGACTTAAAATTCAACCCTAGTTGTTATTTTTCCCACTCCTGTACCATTTTTCACCGTCGTCTTTACACTAAAGATACCAGAGGTGGTCAAAGTACTCACATTCTATATTTAAGTAGAAGTACAGCTAAAATACTGTGGTAAAAGTAGAAGTACTGATTCAACTCCTCTACTTAAGTGAAAGTAAAAAAAAAAAGTACAATTTATCAATTGTAATAAAGTACAAAAGTAAAAAGTTAAACTTTTTTTTTTGTCATGAATGTAATAATACTGATTTAACAGCAAAAAAATCTAAAACGTTTCAAAAGTATTAAAATTAAACCCTTTAAAAGTGACATAGTGTGTAGAAATTGTCTTTGATCAGGTCACAGTTACTCAGTTTTGTGGATATGGACAAGAAATTTTGGAAAAATGGTGAAAAAAAGTCACAATTGAGATAAAATGTCATCATGAGATTTCAAACAGAGTTATAAATATGTGACAAAAAATGCATAATTTTAAGATAAAATGTTAAAATTGTGAAATTAAAAGTCGAATTTGTGAGGTAAAAAGTCAAAATTATGAGATAATTGTCATATAACTATAATATATAAAGTCATTTTTTCCTCTCCACTGACTTTCCCTCTGAAGTGACTACTTTTCGTAATGTCACATCTGTTTAGTTTGAAAAAATAATGAGTTTATTCTGAGAATGTAAAGAGTATAAAGTACAGATATTTAAGTAAAAATGTAGGGAGTAAAAGTAAAAAGTAGCCACAAATGTAAAGTACAGATAACTAAAAAAAAAAATCTACTTAACTACAGTAACAAAGTACTTTTACTGAGTTACTTTCACCTCTGAACGATACAGAGTCGTAAAACTACAGATAAATGTGAATTCTTCTGCTGACTGTATTACACCTGGTCTTTTTTGTTTGCTCTTCTTCTTCTTCTTTTGTAAATAATCATGTTCAGAAGTGACAGCAGGGGAGAGTGAAGCGTCAGATAGAAAATAATCAGAGGAATGCTTCAAATTTACTCCTACAATTATTGCTACAAACCCTCATATATTCTTTTTTTGTGAAATTCTGGAAGATCTAGTTTAATTCTACTCATTTGAATTCATCTTGTTAAATGCATTTTGTTAAAAGCACGGATACTCCAAACTTAGAAAGTATGTTAAAAGGCTAGAAAACCTCATCGAATCCATAAAGTAAAACATATAACACTATTAAATTAGTCCTCTGACAATGATTCCACAATCTTTATTTGTTCTCCCCGTATGTCACTTGAATCAAACTTTGGAATTTTTCACTTTGCAAACAGTAATTCAATCACTGACAAATAAAGTTACCATAGCAACCACATTTGTCACCAACCTCCATTCATCTACTTTATAAAATCAACACCTCATCTGTGATCCTCTGTTACCTGGCAACTATACTGTACACCAGGAGCTTTCTGTTCACATTAATGTTAGTTGTTGGTGGTTGTGCTAATGCATGGTGTGCCTCAGTCCCCTCCCTAAAAGAAAAACAAGACAAAAACATCCTTGACAGTCGAGTTCTGCAGAATTTTGCATCCTTGGATGTGGACAGATGGCATGTGAAGATGTGTAATTTATTATTTATTATTTATTTAAAATGCACACATGAAAAAAAATAAAAAATAAAAAAATAAAGTGCACACATGCCTTTCCTGTAAAGGAAAAAAAAGTTAATTCTCATGAATAATTAATTTGGTTAAACTTTGAATAATGATACTGCAAAGGAAGAAATTGTATTTTAAGTGATTTCTTAGGAAGTGTGTCATTGATATGTATCTGTATGTGATTAGATAAAAACATGTTTAATACACTGAGAATTTTCATTTCAATAAAAATATAAGTTTGACATTTTGATTTCAGTCATGAAGCACAAACCAGGGGGCGTTGCTAGGGTCTGTTGGGGCTCCAAGCAAGAAAAAGAAAGGATTAATTTTTAATTACATACAGAATATCATAAATGGTGCAGATGCACATACACACACACATACACACCAAAAAAAACACACACACAACTCCTTAAAAGACATACAACTACAGACACACGCATACACACAACTACACAAACAGAGATACAACTACACATGACATAACAATGCACATACAAATATACACACAAGTATACACACACCACACACACACACACACACATACAAAAAATGCAAACACACACATGTCTGTGAAATACACACAACTATACAAACACAACTACACACACATATACATACAAACATACACACAGAAAACACACACATGTACACGCACACACACACACACACACACACACACACAGGTCTAGAGGATCTTTAGTGGGAGGGGCTCTAAGCAACAGCTTAGTTTTCCTGCCATTAAGCCCCGCCCCTTGGCACAAACTCAGCAAAATTTTAATTGGCTTCTCAAACAGCAAGTGTTAAATGAAAAAGATAAGACAATAAATGATCAGAGTGTTTGAATAAAAGTCCACAAACAGCCAAGTACATGATGGGAACATCATCACAAGTCAAATTGATTTGAGTTCCTCTAATAGCTTGTAAACATGTAATTAAATACTGAATGAACTTACCAGATGAAACTCACAAAACCAACAAACAGAAGAGTCACACCATGTCTGAACATCAAAAAGAAATACATGACATGTTTTCATGCCTTTAATTCATACTCATCCCTCAAAAAGTATTTCAACTGTCTCTAAAACTGTTTATATATTAAAGCAAAAAGGAAATTGTCCATGAATGACTAAAAAAATGTAATTTATATCTGATTCTAAAGTTTGAATTCCTTGTTTTAGTAATAAGATAATTTAGTTGGGTTACATATATGGTTATTGGTTTAATTAAATGTTGGTTTGACTTGGTTACTGTCCGGCTACAGTTCTATAATTCAGTCTTTCTGTCAATGAAAATATACACAACAATTTGAACAAAAGGCCAGTCTGACATCACTGTTGAAAATTGTCTGGATTTGGGTGTTTTTAGAGTTAATTCATTTTCTCATAAATAAAGAGAGCTATTATTCACTTAACTGATGCATGACTGTATGCATGTCTGTAAACACTAAAAGACAGCCTGTGTAGTATTCACAAAAAATATGAATATTCAGAACAGTGAGCAAATACCAGTGATACATTTTTGAGTATAAAATAAATAGTCTTATATGTCACTCTTTCTGAAATGTAAAAATGTAAAAAAAAATTGAGAGTATAGGTTGATTTCATGTGACGTCACATTGCTATATAGCAGAGATGTTCAATCCTGGTCCTGCATGTTTTAGTTCACAGGTGTCAAACTCCAGTCCTCGAGAGCCGGTGTCCTGCATGTTTTCGATATTTCCCTCTTCCATGGGATTCAGTTTAACCCTTTAACTCCTGAGAACTAACAAAATAATTGGTAACATGAGCAAAGTAAAGCCACAAATGACAGAAAATCTAAGAAAAATACTGCAATAAAAAAATCCTAAATGTAGAAAAATAAACAAAATGAGCAACAAAAATGAATAAATATTTATAAAATGACAAATAATGTGGAAAATTTTGAAATAAAATTACTAAAGAAGAAAACTACTATTGAAATTTGGTCACAGCAATTTTAATTTTGCCTTTAAAAAATGTTTAAATAAAATAAAATAAAAAAAAACTCTTCCTTTTTGGCACCTTGTCCATGCACAAAACTAAAAGTAAAATAGTTCATTTTTTTCTGAATATTTAAACTAAATCATCCATTCAGAATGCATCAGCACTGACACTTGAAGAGTTAATAATCAGCTCCTCATCAGACTGATAATGATGCAATGGCCTCCAGGTGTAATGGAAGAGGGAAACATCTAAAACCTGCAGGGTAGCAGCCCTTGACGACTAGAATTGGACACTACTGCTATATAGTTAGCGCACGATTTTCAGATGGATGGCAGGAAGTGAAGCCGAGTGAGTTTTCTGTTGGGAAAATGACTGTTTTGTGTTGTTTACAGCTGCAACAATCGAGTACCAAAAATTTCACCAGAGTACCAAAGACTGTCATTAACAAAGGTGAGAAATGGAAAAAAGCTCACAGAAAAACACTGCAAAGATTGAATTTTAAATCTGGCAGAGTCTGCTAATGCTAATGCTAATGCTAATGCCCGTGTCTGCAGTGACCACTGTGTCAGAGGTATGTTCCAAAGCTAACTTTTTCTGTGGATGTGCTATATATCATTAGGTTGCCGTTAAATGTTCCTTTACACTGTTGTAATATGGTTTATGTAGACGCATCAAGATACGTTGCATGTTTGTTGACATTAGTTGCTACTGCTAACGGCTGGAAGCGACTAATGTAATGTAATGCAATACATGTTGACGTAGCATCTTTACAAATAAAAAAGTCACTCTGGTGAAGACCAAAGGATAATTATCGCTCAGCCTTTGTGGTACCGAGGTTGTGGACCCATCCACTGACAAAAAAGTTCTATGGCTCCAAACTTTTCTATGCTTTCATCTGCTGCTGCAGGACCAGGTAGTTAGTAATAATAATAGTAATATAATAATAACAATAATAATAATATCCACAGCAGAGATTGTTGGCAAAACTTTGGGTTCTATCTAAAACTCATACATTTTCATAAGACACGGGTCATGACAAATGTATTTTTAACTAACTGTATGTATCTCTGTTTCCACACTGGATCTAAATTTGTAAATTAAGCACAATAACTTTCATTGTTTCCTCCATAGCATCATTCTACGTGGTTACTTCCTGCCCTCTAGCCGAAGTTGCAACGTCATCATAGTCACATGACCTCTACCTACCTCTCTAGGAACCATTGGACAAAGTGTAGGAGGTAAACTCTGGAATAACCTGCAGAGTGTCCAACATATAGCACTTTTAAAACCCACTTAAAACAGCGTCTCCTAGAAAAGCACAGATGCACTCGCTTTGAACTGACTTCTATTTCATCACCCAAATGCTTTATGTGCTCAGTCGGATGTCAGTGTAGAAGTGAATGAAAATGCTAATGCCCCTGTGAGCATCCTGTGTCTATTGTTTTTTTTTTTGTTTTGATGATGTATATGTCATCATTATATGTATTTATTTTTTTGAATTTATACTGAACGAGTGCTATATGAATCTTGGCTGTTTTATGTCTTGTTTTGTCATCAGCCTGGGGACTACAGATGAAAAGCAGTTATTTTTACTAATTCTGGCATATTTACGTTGTTGGATTTTTTTTTTTTTTTTATATTTATATACAGCAATGGACATAAATATGCATGATCCCTATTTAATCAGCTTTTTCTGTCACCGCCCCAAACCTCTGCAATTCACTCCCCCCAGACCAATCTGTCACTGTTCAGACCCCAATACCTTTAAATCCCTTTTCAAAAGTAATTTATTTAAGATTGCTTTTAATGATTGAATACTTGTATTCTGACTGTTTTTAATGACAAAGTGCTTTGTTTACCATTGTTTGTATTGTAATAGGCTTTTATTGTACTTAAAGGGATTATCTCGAGTAAAATGCATCTTAGCTCAATTTGTGGATGTCCTCTGTAAGAAATGCACTTTTCCACTAATATTTAATAATAATGAAAACTAGAAAAGCACTTTGAGAGCGCAGACCTCCGCCAAAGTGGACACCCCCCACCCCCCCGGATCACCACCAAAATGGAATCACTTCTTCCTGTTCACATTTCCAACATATCTTGAAAATTTCATCAAAATCCGTCCATAAGTTTTCCAGTTATCTTTGAATGAATGAATGAATGATTCATGTGCAGAGTGCAACAATAATCAATACAACAATAATAGTAATAATAATACTACACAATGATATGTCCAAAAAGGAGTAGGATGAAGTATAAGCTTATTTAATCCTACCCCTTCTTCACTTCCCCAATAACCGGAATTTATCTTATAACAATAGAGTGCAGAGTACAAAAATGATGATAATAATAAAAATAATAACAGTAATAATAATAATAATACTAATAATAAATAATTGAAGTACTTAACATATACATATATACAAAAAACAAAACAGAACACGAAAAAAAAAAAAAAACCAAAACAAAAACAAATGAGCAGATAGGAAAGTAGGTAACAATTTTTTTTCCTGTCCTCTTTCTTCTTCCTTCCTTTTTTTTCTTCTTTTCCCTTTCTTTTTTCTTCCCTTTTTTTCCTTTTTCTAATTTGTCTGCATTTTGTTCTTATTTTTTATTTTATTTTATTATTATTTATTTATTTACTTTTTTTTTTTTTTACACCACAGAGGGGGAGTCAACATTGCTTGAGATCAATGCATATTCCAGTCTTGCAGCCATATACTATACTATTTAGTGCATGTGTGTGACCATCACTGGTCCTCCCGGAAAGCTGAGCAGACATCCCCCATTAGAACTCTCTTGAACACAAACAGACAAACAGACAGACAGACAGACAAACAGATAAACGCCGGCAAAAACATAACCTTCTTGGCGGAGGTAATAATAATAATTACTATCATTAATTTTATTTTTATAGCACTTTTCATGGCACTCAAAGACACTTTACATTAAAGGGATTATCTGGAGTAAAATGCATTTTAGCTGCATTTTTGGATGATTGGGAGTACATACGTTGACATCAAAATCACGCTATTCAGATTTACATTGAGGAAGTTTGACTTTGCCATTTTGAGCCAAACTATGTTAGCATGAAACTGATTAGGGCATGTCTTTTCACCGACATGAACATGCATTCTTTTTTTAAGAAACATAGTCCAGTATTTCATTAGAAGTTGAAATGAACCTGTATGCAACAGCAAAGCTTAACCTACTAACAGGTCCTTGTTTTTAAAAAAGAGTGCAACCAGAGCGTGTAACTGCACTCGGTAATCGACTATTTTGAACTTCCTCCTAAAGACGTCTTCTGCATCAGGAAAGGTACTGGCTTGAGATAAGTAACTCTGGACATAAAGACCTAAGGAAACTTTGGTTTGTCTTTAGGGACCCTCTACTTACTACCACATAAGTGTGATGTTGTTTAGGACTTTAGAAAAGGTCTAAAAATAACATTTCATGTTGGCAAAAAGACATGCCCTAATCACTTCCGTGCTAACACGGTTTAGTTCAAAATAGAAAAATTAAATTTTCTCAATGTAAATAAATCTGAATGGTGTGATTTTCATGTCAACTCAATGTATGTACTCCCAATCATCCAAAAATTTAACAAAAATGCATTTTACTCCAGATAATCCCTTTAATTCATTTTCACTATACAGTATATAGTGAGTAAATATTAAAATATATATATATAATATATAAGTTTAATATTATATATAATGTATGTTGAGCGTTATGTAAATAAACATTTACCTCTTACACAATCTAAACTAATTCAGCCTACATTGCATTTAAGCACACTTTTAATTAAGTTCTATATAAACTTAACTTCTGTATTAGCGTTGCTGTCTCTACAGGAGTGTGTCCTCCACTCTCTAGCAGAAGCTGCCCCTGTAAGGTTAAGCATTGATTAGTTTAGCTTGCAGATATCCAATAGCCTCACCAAAACCCAACACCACTGACCTTTAGCCTAGACAGAACCCTAAAGCTGCAGCACAACATGAGATATTGTGCGCGTTACTGCGTGCATTACTCAAATGAAAGCAAATGTTATTTTCACATTGAGCAAAAACATGAGGGAAGGATAAATCTACTGCTTGAATATGTAGAAATAACCTTCACCATAACTGTTTGGATTCAATGAACAACTGACATGTGTCAACATGATTGACCCAGGAACTCTGGCATGCTGTGAATTCACCTTCGATTGGTTCAACATGAATAAGTCAGCTCAAGTCTCCTCCATCTTATCATCAGCGGTTAAGTGATGGAATAGAGGTCAGCCTGTGCAGCGAGCGAGACGTGAGATGTTTCTATGCCAAAGGATAATAAGCACAGGCAATTGAGTCCCAATGTTGTCAGGGAGTCACTATGTGCCTTCCGCTGGATAACAAGAGGGGATCAGACCACCGCTTTACCCAGGCGTCAAGGGAGGTGAGTTTAATGTCACTCTCCAAAAGCTATTTCCAAGAGCTCACCTTATGTGTCCCTGTCAAGGTCAGGAAACAAAGGGTTAGAACTTGGGACGTGTTTTGGTGGAAACATTCAAAGTCCTTAAATTCAGTCAGAAAAAAAGTAGAAAATCTTACTTAAATGTGTTTCTTCCACTATTCTCAGCTTTATCCTTTTTTTTTTCTTTTCGAAAAAATGTATGTGATTGTTTTTTTCCTTGAAAAACCTGATGTATATAATTAGATACATGTAATACACATGTGCTCACCAGAGGTTTTTTCCAGTCAAACAAAGATGTCATTAATGAAAAAGGAAGAGGAACTTTGACAACTTTGAATAGGAATTACCAATTTGTTAGACATGTTTGTGTTATTATATTTTGTTTGTAATAATAATTGAGCATTGAGACCCAATGTATCAAATGTGATACAAAATTGAAGCTCATACATTGCAATTCATATTGAAAAAAAAACAATTTTATTCAGAAGGATTAATAAAGGTTCTGGTTTCAAATAACTGGAATGTTCTGTCACTTATTTAATGCTTCAGGCTTTTCAGGGTAAAAATGTAGTTTATTTAGAGTAATATAAATACATTATCACCACCATAAGGCTGTAAAACTGAAGCCAATGCTGAAAATGGAGCAGAATGCAGACTACAAAATACTGATCATCTTTCATTTCTGTGTAGTCAGGAGTTGTTTTTGCTTTAAGATTTTTCTTGCATGAAGGAAAAAGTGAAATTTAAGAGTTATATTAAGATAGATAAACATCTAAGACGCCATTCACAGCCTCCAAAGGAATAAAAAAAACTGGATTCTAAAATGAATAAGCACTAAGTATATTATTACAGTGTATAAAAGAAAGTGAAATAATCACAAGCATTGGATGAAAACTTGAAGTGTGTCGTTGTCAGTGTAGTAGGTGGTTTATACAGAGCGAAGAATAAGAATAAAGAGAGGGGGAAAAAAGAAAAAACCCTTATTGAATAATACATTTCAAAAGAGTAAATGCTTTGCTTGTAACCAGTGAACATGACAGATGAATAGAAATGAACAGTAATAAACAAATTATTTCAACAAGAATCCTGGCACATGTGGAGAAAAAAAAAATGTGATTATTCCAAAATTCTGGACTGATGTGGATCAGCTTGCTTTGGTAGAGGAACATATCATTCTTCTGTGTTATTGGCCAGCAGGCATTTGCTCAGTATCACACCAAATACTGTGTCATTATTCCTCAGAGCCACAAATGAGCTCTAAGCGTGCTGCCAGCCGCTAAAAGCAGAGACATGGAAATGAATATTGATATCACTTCGACAAAAGGACAGGTAGACTGCCAATAATGTAATTACACCAATTTATATATAGATTTTTTTTTAAATTATTATTCTCGAAGATGCAACTCTTACAGTCATTGTACTCCATAAGTAATCATCTTATGAGAATACTATAATAAATAATAATCATCCACTATCCACATTTACCTTGGCATAGACACAACACATAATACATATTGTTCTGCAGGCGTTCTGTTCTGCTCTTTGAAAGCTTCTACAGCTGCCGCCTTTGCTCTGTGCTTATATCCCCCTGTGGAAAGCATCTGTTTCCTACACCGTGGGGTTGCAATGCTCAGATACATGTGCGGAGTCTGTGCGTTTTTTTTCTTCACATACAGAGACCACCCACCACCTCCATCTTTTTCAGAGCAGATCACCATAGGGATTTTTTTTGTAGGTAAATTGTATAGGGTCATACCTCTGGATAACAAGCAACAATCTTTCTTTTTTTGCTTTACATCATTTATACAGCTCTGGAAAAAAAATTATAATGATGGATTGGATTTATATAGTGCTTTTTTTGGCCACACAAAGTGATTCATTCACTCTCACATTCTCCCTCTGCTGATGGTGATGAACTATATTTGTATCCACAGTTGTTCTGGGACAGATTGACTAGAACAGAGCAGGATTCAAACTTCCAACCCTTCGGTTATTGGATGATATGCTCTACCAACTGCGCCATGGCCACCCCTATAAATGAACCACTGCAATTTTCTCTGAAGTCATTCTATCTGCGTGTATGATGGTCATGTCATTCCTGTACGTGTTCAATTCAAACACAAACGCACCTTATTCTACGTAATAAACATTGCATCCATATTTTATTTAACAAGGAGAAGCATACATACCACTATTGTGGCCATCACTATCTTCTTACAAGAGGCAAAAACAGTGCTATTAGTACCGTACAATTCATTAGAATAAATAATAACTATTAGTGGGGAAGCTTAATCAAAATCTCCCAAATAATTGTGCATTTTGTGATAAAATCATGACATTGGACACACATGTAGAAATGAATATTCTGAAAGGATCTTGATATTGAGCCATCTCAAATTTGACGAGGGACATGCAGATGATGATGACGATGATGATGATGATGATGATAATGATAATGAAATAATTACTGCACTTTGATACCTGTAACCTGTGGTCTGACTAAAACTACTTAGTGTGTGTTTTATTGTATGGGTAGATTTTCTATCTATCTATCTATCTATCTATCTATCTATCTATCTATCTATCTATCTATCTATCTATCTATCTATCTATCTATCTATCTATCTATCTATCTATCTGTCTGTCTGTCTGTCTGTCTGTCTGTCTGTCTGTCTGTCTGTCTGTCTGTCTGTCTGTCTGTCTGTCTGTCTGTCTGTCTGTCTGTCTGTCTGTCTGTCTATCTATCTATCTATCTATCTATCTATCTATCTATCTATCTATCTATCTATCTATCTATCTATCTATCTATCTATCTATCTATCTATCTATCTATCTATCCATCTATCCATCTATGATACCTACAGTAGCTGGTATTTAACTGACCTGCTCTCCTACAGGGTACTGTATGTTGACTTTGGGACTTAGTTCATCTGTAAATGATCAGCAAAGACCAGGGAAGAAACAGTAGTTAAAATTATGCAAGACATAATGTTCTAATGAAAGTAATTAACATAATTATTTTAATTGGGAAGCACAATGTTGCATTATAATGTACAGATTGTAGCTCAGTGGATGGTTTGGCACTCTGATAGTATTAGTGCGGTGGACAAGGAAAATAATTATGGACAACTGCTGGATTTGTGATTTGTCAATGTTCCTAAACTCCTGAAAAAATGACTGTTGTTAATAACCCATAACCAGCCACTGGTGACCATAATCATCTACTGTTTTAAAATGTTTAATAATTTTGCATTTAATCATATTAATTATTAATATGATGTATATGATTAATATAATGTATTTACATTGAAATATTTCTTGTTAAATACAGTTTTCAGTTTATTTATTATTATCATCAAATGTGACCCATTTGGACATTCAGAGGGTCTGTAAGTACCATTGTCGTTAAACTCATGGAGTTGGATCAATAACAGTGAAATGGACACACTGGTTTTTACATTCTCTTCAGTTGTCTCTGAGAAAGTTTTCTCTGTCTCTTTAATGCATTAATTTTGACATCCCTAGTTAATATTAGCGATTCAAATGTACTATTAATGACAAATGGGGCTGGGATTAAATCCGTTGTCTTCATCCCAGTCCTCTTAGAATGCAAATGAATGACTTTGAAAGATTGAACTTGCATGGATTCTGTTGAATACATTTGCATTTTCAGACACTCTTCTATACAGGTTAATCGTGTTGTAAAGTACTTACTTGCTTGAAATGAATGAAATTCATATTGTTCATTTTAATAATAACATGAAATGTAAACAGAAGTTCCTACAAACTCAGCATAACGTTATTCCCTCTTCCTTTTATTTAATGTAGCCATAACATATAGTATCTGCAGAAATGGACGGATAATGTGTTGAGTCAACACCCATACTGTGATGTAGATCAACTGATGTATTCTTCCTTTTCAAGAATGCACTTGTAATTCAGCTCAGTTTCACATGAATCAACATGATTCACTTGTTGGTATGTGAAATACTTGTTCAAATTGAAATTCTGCTCCGGGTATTAAAAGATCTATGGCTACCACAGAATTATGTGCATAATTTGAACCAATTCTGAGGCAGCTGAATTCTGGAAAACTGATAAATACGTTGGGGCCCAGTTTATGATTACACTGCATGATCAGGACGCGATTAAATTAAAGGAGACAGTATTTATTGTTGAATTTCTTTGGGAGATAAGAGGCTTCTTTGACAGTCTGACTACAGTGTTTGTCAAAGTGACACGTTTTATTGCTTCGGGGACACTAAAAAAAATGCAGTGTCGATATTTTAGAGTCAAGCAATGTTAACCTAAAAAGAGTATTTATAACTCCATGGAAATTAAAGCAGCTTTAACAGTCGAGTTAATAGTCAGTGTACAGTTCTGCACAGATGAGGTGTTACATTCAACAAAAGGATGATTAGTGACAGTCTGCCATGTTGCATTTTGGGTAGTGGACATTTTACTCATTTCATGTGCAGGAGTTCAAGAGAGGGGGGTTGTGTTAATGTGGGTTGGGGGGTAGCAAGATAATGTGAAAAGTAAGGTTGTTGAGGTTGTTGTTCGTGAAACAGTAATTTTGAAAAATGACTTTTATTCTTATTTATGCAGTTTTTCTTTCAACTATGTAAGACAGAATACTCGAAATACAACCTTAGTTGCACATTTGAAGTACGAACATTTTTAGGCCCCAATAACTTGTGGCCAAAATTCAATGGGTTGGTTAAGGTGCAGAGTTAATTTGCTCTCCAAGTACCTTTTCTATTTCTAAAAAAAAAATATGGCAGTTTATTTCAAAATGTAGCTTCATTACAAAATGTAAAAGTTTTTAAATCTTGGAAATGTATTATAAAACACACCATTATTCCAAAATGTAGCCGAGCATCTGTGTCTTCAGAGCAGTGTACAGCTGGGTGTGCTGTTGTCAGGTTGTTATTTCAGGGGGGAAATGTTTGGTATCAAGGACGGCGACACGGTAATGCTTGGTCCTGGAAGTAACACACCTGTGCTTAATCACTCATTATCTCTCCACAGTTCACTGCAGACTGAGGCTGTGTAAATGGACCTTTCCCACAGCAGATATTTAGACTTGCCAAAGACAGGTGTAACTAATCACATTAATTATGGCATCATTCCATTTTGGTGTTTTTGCTGCCAGGGCTCAGGTATTGTGCACACTGAGTCACCACGCAGCTTTACTAGCACACCTAAATTGTGAAGAACCTTTGTTAATCTTATTAGTTTAAACCCTTTACTTGCTTAGATAACTCCCTGCATATACCACAGTCAAATGATGTCAGGTTACCATAGTCACCATTTTCCACTTTTCAAATTCAAAAACATCCACTAATTTTCAAAAACGAGGGAGTCGAAAGCAAGAAATTGCATATACTTCAAACGGGGGTTAGTGTTTTGACATTGGGGATGGCATCTATTACATGTTTGCACATTAACCGCGCTAAAGTGATTAATTGACTCTCATTTCAACGGGTGTAAAAGGAGAGGACTATGCGCCTCTTCTCCTGAAATGATTTATTCGATAAGAAAAGACAAAACAAACAAAGAGGGTAAAAAAAAAAAAAGAGTTGGGGGGGGGGGGGGGGGGGGGGGGACGACTAAATTCACACACATTAGATTAGAAATGGGAATGTTTGTAGATAATAGAAAAACATGTAGGAAGCTGAATATGAGGCTCTGCTTACATTATGTTTTGCCTCAGAACACAAGTATTTCCTTTGCTGTGATGGGTTTACACAGTGATTGAATTTACATCAGAACATAAAGGAATAAAAACTCTGTAGAATGTTATTTATAACCCATGTAACCTGGAGTGCTGCTACCAGAACTAGTAAAAAAATAAAATAAAATAGAAAAATAAATTATTATTATTATTATTGCAAGTGGACATCTCCCATTCAAATCATGAGACTATGGGTTTTACCTTTCAAGGTCACTCCAGGTCAAGGGTCATGGCACCATTTTGAAGCCCACACTAGACTTCCTATCTGTCAATAATCTTAACTCAGTCCCTATCTCCAGTGGTTTTTCCATTATAGTCCATTTTAGTTTTAGTTTATTATCTGTCTTGGCTGAACAATAGGTCAAAATATCTACACACAACATGCAGGATTGAAACACCAGCATGTTGGTGCTCATTGAAAGTCTAGAAGATGAATAGTTTACAAGTTATATCCCAAATTCAATCTTGACGATTGTGACCTTTGACATTCAAATGTGTCCTTCATGGTTCTGATGTCAATGGTCTTTACTTATATAGCACTTTTCTACCTTCATGGTGCTCAAAGTGCTTTATATTAGCCTCACATTCACCCATTCACACACACACACACACACACTCACACACCAGTAGGTTTCTAAGGTTCTGTCAGTCCTACTGGGAGACTAAGGACACTTTGACATGTGGACAACCAGATCCGCCCCATGTCAATTCATGGGGCGGCTGTGGCTCAGTGGCAACAGTGAGAGCAAAACAAAGTCATATGCAAATGTGAGTATACAGGAATGAAAAAGGATATTCCTGATCTCTAATTTCTTTTCATTGTGAAAACACATTCTTTGGTGACCTTGACCTTTGACCTACCATGTAACACCAAAATGTAATGGGCTCTATTTTCAATCACTTTGCACCTTTCCTTTAAAGTTAATAGAAATCAGTCCAGTAGTTTTTGGTTAAAGCTGCTGAAAGACAGACAAAAACACTCCTTTTGGGTGGAAGGGGGTTATAATAATAATAATAATAATAATAATAATAATAATAATAATAATAATAATAATAATAATAATAATAATAATAATAATAATAATAATAATAATACAAGAAATGTGAAAGTTTATGTATTATGTGTTATTGTACAAAAATTATTAACAATACTTATACACAACTGCTAACAAAATTGCACACTCTGAAATACACTTTAATCAACTTTCATAATGAATGAATCAATACATAAATAAATATCAATGACAGGATCTAAAAATTGGGGTAAGTGGAATAAAGATTTGTCATATTGAAGCTTGACTATGAGTTATTTATTAGAAATTTTAGATTTTTACTTTATTATACAGATATTTAAATCTATATCCAGAGCCAGGACATTACAAGACATTACATCATTAACATTCAAGCTAACATTAAAGTTAGTTTCACTAGTGGTAATGTCTCGTCTCATCTCGTCATCTGAACCCGCTTTATCCTCACTAAGGTCGAGGGGGTTACTGGGGGCCGAATGCAGCTACAATGGGTGAAGGCGGGGTACACTCTGTATGAGTCTCCAGTTCACCTATGGACAATTTAGATTAACCAATTAACCTATCAATGCATGTGTTTGGATGGTGGGAGGAAACCATAGTACCTGGAGGAAAAACCCACGCAGACACGAGGAGAACATGCAAACTCCACACAGAAAGGTCTGGTGTGGGAATAGAACCAGGGTCCTTCTTACTGTGCTAACCACTGCACCGCTGTGACGCCCTAGTGGTAATGTGTATAAGTTAATTTCAAATAAATTAATTAATATATAGTCATGCTTAGCGTGGTGGTGGGGTAAGCAAGGCCTGGTGGTCCACCTGGTCTATAATGCAATGGGGGTAACACTTGTATTAGGTATAAAAGATAATTTTAAAAAGCTGAAAAAAATAATAAAATCATTGTGTTTTTAGTCCCTTTTTGAAGGAGTCTAGTGACAGAGGAGGTTGGTGTTATGGGGCCGAAGACAACAGGGAGAAGAAGTGTGGGGGTCCAGGGATGGTTTGGATGCAATTCAAGGGGATGAGAGGGCTGTCTTATAATTAATTCTGAAGTGGACTGGCAGCCTGTGGAAAATATCTTCTTGATTTGTCGGCGCATGCCTTCAACAAGCGACTCCTGACTGGGCCTTTGTACACACTGTTTCTAACCTGTATCTAATGGGGCCCCTCCACTGCTCTATGAGCCCCCCACAAATGTTGAATTTGTCATGTCTTCACCTCTCTTAATGGCGCCCTAGCTCTTACATTGATAATTTGAATGACAGTGTGGAGCCCAAAAACCCAAAAGCTATTATGTTTGAGAAATGTTCCAGTCTAAAGGTTGCATTCATTAGCTACCCACTGCTACTTTTGTGAAGGTTCCCAAAAATTATTTTTCTCTATATTTAACCTTTCTTAACCTTTGTGTGGCATTGGAGGCAAAAAACATCCACTACAGTAGCTGTTAATTTTTCCTCTTAATTTTGCCATAACGTTCACTGTATTGGCTCAAATGACATGATTTTTGCTGAGTCAGCTTACTTTTACATACAATTTGAAAATTTTCTGTCACTAGGTTAATAATACACTGTCAACAAACTTACTCCCTGTGGTGGCATTAGTGGCTGTTTTCGTCCACTAACTTTGACTGCTGTAAAAATATATCAGATAAAGATTTCTTTCAAAAATGTTTTACATACATGTTAATCAACCTCAGTCCTGATCAAAGCTACAATTTTTTTTTTTTTAAACTGTGATATGTAAAACATTTCTGATGTACGATCACATTTTATATTGAAAATTGGTCATTTTATGTGTATTTTTTTCCCTATATCACTGCCTTTATTTTTGAAATTGAAAATAATAATTGGTAAGAGTTTTATTTTTATGAGTCATTGTTCCTGTCTGGGCTTTTATTTTGTTATGTGGGTTCATGTCACTCTTTCTGACTTTGCTTCCTGTCACTGGTGTTGTCCGGCCCCCTCGTTAAATTTCCCCTCATGTGGAACACCTGTCTGTTGAGTATTTAAACCATTGTGTGTCTGCATTTGGTGTAATTATGCCCAGTGTCCCCATTAAATCTATTAGTGAATTTTCATCTCTGGTTTGGACTTTCATGTTCCTGTTTTTTTTTTTTTTTCTCTCTCTCTTCTTCTCCTCTCCTCTGTTTTTTGGTTTATGCTTACCCCTTGTCTGTGTTTTGTGTATGGATTTTGGATCCTGACTCTGCTTACCCCCCTTGGACATGACGCTCTCTGGACTGACCTGGTTCTGGCATACAGTAACTGTGTTTTGGAATTTGATTATTATGATTACCCGGTTCTGATCCTTGCTTATCTTGTCCCAGTCGGAGGTCCTGGATGGAGCGAGTGTTTTCAATACTATTTATTTTCTCAATCAATCCTCTTAAACCTTATCCTGGGTCTCTGAGTCTGTATTTGGGTCCCATCACATTCCTGTATCATGATCGTTTATACAAAAAAACAAAAAAATCAAATATTTTTATAGCATTAAAGTTAATGGATGAAAACTACCACCTACGTCACCAAAGGGACTTTTATTGAAAAACTGCTGCACAAAAACTAAATATACTTCAAAGCCAGTTACATCATGAGTCTTTGACTAAGACTTTGATAAAATGTAAGAAATGTCTTGTTTCTAATCATTTATTATATTGAAAATAGAAATGAAATCAGTGACCTCATCTTCTGAATTGGAATTTAAAGCGTTATGTAAACTTTTTTTTTTTTTTTTAGTATATTGTTTTGATCAGGACTGTGGTTGATTTTGACAGCGTTATGGAAAAAAGTTGAAAAAAATATTCAGATATATTTTAACAGCTGTCAGTTAATGTTTGAAAAACACCACTAATGACAACTTAAAAAAAAAAAAAGCTGCATAAGGGTTTAATGTTTGAAATGTCTTTAATGAGTTTTTCAGTGTAACACATGTATTTTCTTTTCAATCGATAATCATTACAGCTCAGATTGAATTTAGCTGATATCAAAACTGCAGGAATAATGACTTTTGGAGTAAAATGTATCTTATAACTGAACATAAACAATAGTTCTTAATCCAAAATTTGGAATTTTTTGTGTATTTGTTAATGTTGTATATAATAAATGTGACTCCTGTCAGTTTTGATCATGAGTTGAGTGTGACCCTGAAGTGACCTGTATGTGCAAAATGGGTCCTGATGTAATAGTTGAACAGATACATGCACTGTCATTATGGAAGTAACACTACTGGGAACATTCTAACACTTGTCTCATTTCAATGATGTAAAGGTCAAATAAATACAGGGGTGTTTCTAGCTTTATGGGGCAAGCAAGATACTGTTTGGGGTCCCTAGTTTGTTAAACTATGGTTAAGAGATGTCTAAACCCTTTAAATGATTTTAGTTTAGGAGCCACATAAAGCCCAATGTGAAAGTGGGCCAGAACAGTCTAATATAAATAAACTTCTAAATGATGTTAACTCCTATGAAGTTTTTGAGAGGGGAAAAGTAAAATTCAATCTTTTTTTTTTCTTTTATCAACTGTACAAAAACATAACATGAATTAATGTGAACAACCTGGGAATGCAGAAAAATAAGTGTAATTTTTACATTACACCTCATTTTATTATTTATACATGTGCATCACATTGTACAGATCTGTGTCTCATACATTAAATGAAAAGCAGAATTCGATAAAATTCCACATATTACTCGAAAGACATTTCAGGTTTTTCACATTTTGTCATAAATGTGAACATATTTGTGTAACTTATTTTATTTTTTTTACATTACAACAGAAAAAAACCTCTGTGCTGTAGATGATTTACTAAGATGCCACAATTTATTACACGTCATGGGCATGACACACTACAATTTAACTTAAACATATTACGTTGAGTCACTCAGCCAAATTAAACTAATAATTAAAAAAAAAAACTAATACAAGAAAACAAATCTATGTGAATGAACAGAACAGATTTTGGGTATGTTTAGACATACAGCTAGTGTGATAACTTCTTTTCCCATTTTCCCACTTTCAATACTCTTGCTAAAAGGAATGTAGCTATCAATCATTGTCATCATACCTGTCTGTGTCCCACTACATCACAAATTATGTGAATACGACCTAATAATGCCATAAAAATGCCAGCCACAGCTTATCATTGCAGTTGATTTCATTTACATACTACGTTTATGATTTTTCTAAAGTATATAAGGGATGTATACTCCAATGTGATTTATGTTGTTTTTTTTCTGCTTAGATTAGAGTATTGTAATGGTGTCTTCACTGGTCTAAACAAAAAATCAATCAGGAAGCTACAGCTGATCCAAAATGATGCTGAGAGTCCTGACCAGTGGTGGGCCTTCAGGGCCAGCAAGGCCTTCTCTGCTGGTCTAAACATGCTCAGAAAAGTAAATGTTTGATTTGTTTTATTTTCATCAATATGTAAACTAAATGATTGTCTATTCAATGTATTCATGTCATATTATTTCCACTTAGTCCAGTGGCTTCCAATGGTGTTTTTTATGGAATTATATTTCAGCTATCTTGTGTTTAGACCTTCAGAACAGACAGAGCAGGCCACCTGTAACTGAACCGGACTAGTCAGGTTACAATAGCCAATCAGATCACGATTCTGTGAACCAAGGTAAGCTAGCAGGTCTGACGCCAAACGTGACATGTACGTGTTCAATGATTGGATTAGCACTTGCTAGGACCTGACAAGCGACAATCTGGAGAATATCTAAACGAACTAAACATGGAAATTCAAGAGCCAGCTGTATTTTAACCCATAATGGACGAAGGAGAATTTTCTTCGGAGCAAAAAGCTGAGTATGGGACAACTTTACACACTGGTCTGTCGAGCGGTCATTTTCAGCAATAAAGCGTATTGAAATTTATGCCAGAAATGGAACAGGAACTTATACTGATGGACCTGAAACACACAAACTGTACAACAGCCACTGAAGTGTTCTAGAGAAAAGAAAGGAGGCTCGACTTTATTTTCAAATAAGCAAATACTGTGGAGAACTATGTTGGTGAGTAAATGCATTTTATTTTTAATTTCTTCTTGTCATTACAACATTTTCAGTTATTTGTAATATAGCCTATTCTCAAAAATGCAAACTATCTCTTAACTTTATTTTCAAATAATAGTTTTTGTTGTCTGGTTGGTGTCTTATATGAAACTGTGACATTGTGCAATTTATTAGACAGACTTATTTTAGTTTGGTGGCCTTTTGTTGAGTATCTTTAATTAAATCCCCTTTTTATTTTTGACAATATCTGTAATTCGTTTCCTAATCTTAATTGTGAATGCATACTTGATGTCTATACTGAGGTGAAGTTACTACATGGGACATCACTGAAGGCCTAATGTTGAAATGCACCGCCCGCCACTGGTCCTGACCAGTACCAGGAAACTGGACCACATCACACCGGTCCTCAAATCCTTACATTGTCTTCCTGTGGGTCAAAGGATGGAATTCAACATCTTACTTCTGGTCTATAAAGCACTAAATGGCTTTGGACCCAAATCCATCTCAGGCTACATTTAAATGGAGATGATGAAAATGGAAGATGCAAGTTTTTTTTATCTGCGTTTAGATGAGTGTATTGAGGAAATCCTTGTTTATACGAAAACACGATATGGTTGGATAGTGTCCAATGTCCTTTTCTGTTTTGACGTACTGTATGTAATTGTACACCTGTCTCTGTTTAACTATAGGATGAGTGTAATGTCTGTATAGTCACTGAAACGACTCCTGTACATTTACTAGAGCTGCTAATGCTAATGCTAATGCTAGTGCTAGTGTAGCTGGAAGATCTGTGTGATCAAGGTTGTCTAGCATGTTTGTTACTTTACCTGCTCAGCGTATGAATGTAACGTGAAAGTGTACGTGACGTAAAGATGCCCACAATGTCAACATGTGTGTTTCTTGCCATTTTAGATGAAGCACATCTTCAATACACCCCACTCTGGAAGGTGTCTTCAGATTTCTGCGTGTTCACACCCTGACTGAGTTGACTTAATGTAAATGAAAGGCACTTCTGATAAAATATGCTGTCGTATTTACCTGCAGTCATCGTGTAAATGACCCCTTAGACCTACTGGTTCCATATGAAGCATCCAGAGCTCTGAGGTCATAGGTTATCAGGAACAGGTTTACTGCATGTTCCCAAAAATCAGAACCAAACAAAGTGAAGCATCATTCAGTTGTTCTGCTCCTCACCTGTGGAACAAACTAAGGTCTGAGGAAAAACTGTCAGTTAATTTAAATCAGGCCTGAAAACATTACTGTTCACTGGAGCTTTTACTGAAAGTCTTAATTGTTTCTGAAATGTTTTTGTCTCTTATTTTAATGCATTTTGTTTTACATGTTTTATGTAAAGCACCTTGAATTGGTCCTGTACATGAAATGTGCTAATACAAACTATATTTGCCTTGTCTTTATTATGCATTTTTGGACTGGTGTGACTTATACTTATAAGTGTTAACTTCCACCCACTCCTTTTGAACATGCTTGTAGTGTTTGTTTTTTTTCTTTCTTTTTTTTAAATGTTCATATAAATTGAATAAATCAAATCAAAATACTCTGGAGCAACTTGTAGTTACCACTTTAGATTGTTAGTTGTTGGTTTGTTGATCGCTAGTGACTGTTTGGATCTTTATAGGTTAAAACAGCTGTTGTGTAAATGGGAACAAAGACCATAAATATAAGGAACAATGTGTTAAATGAAAAAAAAAATAACAGCCATATTGATGTTTCTCGTGTGCATTCAGAGACATGACCAAAGGTTTGAGTAAATTCCCTTTCACCTTCAGAACTCATTTTAATTTTGTGCATCTGTGTCGTGCTGGGCGTTCTTATCTGCATAGCAATACAAATGTCAGTAAGCAGCAAACTTTTGTACCGCTCCGCACATAACACATTTGGCTGGTGTTTCTCCTGGGACAGCTAACAATAGGGCAGTCAACTATGCCTAAAGCGAATTAAAGCACTCCATTAATTCACAACCCCAAAGTGATTCAATTGTGTTTCCTTGCAACGCCGGTGAGACATGAATCTCCCAGGGCTGTTGTCATGAAAACATGCACTGAAATTATGCGCAGATGAAAAATACCAGCAATAAAAATAAGCTTGACCATATTTTTAAAGTTAGAAATAAGATTTTATAGACATGTATATTTATAAGTGTACACAGGAAGAGGTGAATGATAGGCTTAGTGTGATGATTATATGTAAGTTTGGTTTTTTTTTCACCAAGCCTCTCACTTTTGCTTATTTTTTTCCCCTTCCACCTCAAAGATGTTACATGCACCCACTCTGTTTGAATTACTGGAGACATTCCCCTCTGCTGAAGGAAGCTTGGAACCTGTATTGGAGATCCTCATTGCGTAGCCACTGTGCTTCGGTCATTACCTTCCCACTGGGTGTAGCAGCATGCATGGTCTCCCAAGCAGCCAAACGACTCCACAGCCTCCATCCCTCAGTAAGCACCTCTTCACACACCATGCAAATTACCCCCAGAACTCGTGTATTAAGCCCAGCGTATTAAACTGTCGTCCATAGAATGGACCCTAGTGTTTTTCCTTGGTAAGAGACTCATTTTCAGTTCTAAAATTAACAACATGAGGGAAAGAAAAGAAGAAAAAAAAACTAATATAAGTTGCTGTAATGGATGAAATTTTAGTACCTTGAACATGTGCAATTGCAGATTCTGTGTGTGCAATTTGATGAAATTTTGAACAGGTTTCTCCTTCTACTCGGCTCCCTGGTGTTATCTGAAACTCTGGGATGAAGATTGCATCAGCATATTCAACAAAACCAGGGGAATGTGGGAAAGAAGGTCTACATAAGTTTTAACCGACTTTCTTGTGAGACGAAGGTAGATTTAATATAATCTCAATTTTGTCAAAAGTGCGGTCAGGTGGTGTGTATCCCCTTCGCCGGATGAATAATCCTAAAGCAATCGTTCTTTCAGATGTGGAAAATCATTTCAGACGGAGGAGCTGTGAGAGTGTTCCTCTTCACTGTGACAGTTTGATTCCATTCTCACTCTTGTTGAGGCTTGCCAGGGGAATTGATTAATATTCATTTCCATTTTGATATTCACGGAGAGAATCAACACTGTGTTTGTCTGAAATTCAATAGGGAGAACTGAACATGGGAAACAACAATGCAAAATTAGGGCAACGCAGTATGAGAAATGCAAGCTATTCATAGAAACGCTATTTATTTTAGCCTCTCTGAGGGTTTAGTTTACGTTAAAGGTGGAGTACATCATTGGACTGGTCTGAGCTGCTTTATTATTTCTATTAGCAGAACCCTGTGTAATGAGTAAAAAGTGTAGTTTACAACAGACTGCATTAGAAAGACTGAATCTTACTGTAAAAAGAATAATCTGGCTAACTTTAGGTGGATAAGATATTGGTGGTAAAAGCATGTCTTTAGATCCCAAGTACTTTATTTTATTTTTTTTCTCATATATCATGTTGACAGGACATTAGAATTAAAATATAGATTGTTTGTGAAGTGAAGGGGTAGGGTAAAAAAAAAAAAAGTTTACTTCCTCCCACTCCTTTTCAAATGTGCAAATGAAGCAATGTGTTGTTTTTTTTCCATGTTTTTTTTTTGTTATATATATATTTTTGATTGTGGATGTTTTCATTTGTTGCATATTCGAAATAAATTTAATTGAATTGTAGCCCAGGTCAAAAACAGTGTTTGGAATAACACATTACAAAAGTAATGCATTACAGTAATAGGTTACTTTCTGCTGTAACACAATAGTGTAAGGCATTACTAATGAATTTTCAGTTATTTTTCTCTTACTTTTTACTCATAATTTAGCTACTTAAGTGAAAAAAAATAAACGGCAAGAATGACATTTTTATTCTATTTCCTGTTGGTGTACAATCAATTACTAATTCTCATAGATATAGAAAGGATAGACATCATATCATTTAACATTATAATGTGCCTGTGTATCCGTCCACCATATTGGAGTGGTAGCGTATACAAAGCAAAAGGGTGCTTTTAATCTTGTTTGATGCCAATGATTTCTATATAAAGGGGAATGCATCCATCAAAAATAAACTTATCAAGCTTCTATCATTTTTATGCAAGATTCTTTACAGTATGAAACAAATATATTTATGAAAAGTGATTCCTGCCGCCCTTGACTCAACTCTGCACTTGTTATTGCAGCCTCAAGCTGCACATATCTGGGGCATATTGTGATTGGTCTGAACAGTTGTCAAACTGCCTAGCATGAAAACAGTGGACAAGTGAACCACTCAAATATGGCTGTTGTGTTATCATATCTGGCCACTAGAGGAGCGGCATCTATACTTTCTATATCCATACCTGCCAATGTTTGAATCTGGGAGATTTTTGCGACAATGGTGGGGTTGCGTTTTCAGGAGACGCAAAAGAGCAAATGTTGTTTTTATGATTGTAAAGTGGTATGTCATTGGTTTCCAGTGAATGATTAAATACTCTAAGACTGTTTTTATCCAGAAAAGGAATTTTATTTTTCAATTTAATTTCTATATTTTTCAATCCGATATTGCTTTTCTAGTTTATTTTTATTTAGTCTTTTTATTACAGTTCAGGAGCTTTTCAGCTCCTGAACTGTAATTCCCTAGGTTGGGATAAACTGTCTGTCTGTCTGTCTAGCTCTCTATTTATCTCGCTACCTGCCTGTCTGACATGCACAACAACAATAGTAACTAGAAAAGCACTCAGAGCGCAGACCTCCAACAAGGTAGGACCCCCACCCTCCAGATCACCACCGAGATGTAATCATTTCCAGATCTCCCCATTACCAACCTTCCCTGTAAATTTCATCAAGCTCCATCCATCACTTTTCATGTTATCTTGCTAACAGACAAACACTGGCAAAAACATAACCTCCTTGGTGGAGGTAATAATAATATACTAATGTTAAATTGTCATTTATTTTTGTATTTCATGAATATATAATTTCTTTCCATATGAACGTACTTTATACATAAACTTAACCGTTAAATTATTCAAGTCACTTTTTTCTTTCCATTTAGTTTCAACAATTGTCTAATTGATAAAATAATATATGCATAAAGCTTTCAAAACATACATTTGAATAAATCTCAAAATGTATAAGCTTTCACCCAAAATGAAATGTTTCCATTCATTAAACTGAATATACTAGAATTACTTAAGAACAATGTACATAAATTTTGATCTGAAAAGAGGAATACCTCAGCTGTTGATGGTTACAAATGAGCTACAAGCTCCAGGAGCCAAAAAGAGTGGGGAAAAAAAAACACAAGAAAATGTACCCCTTCCTTTTGTAGTTCTCTCGTCGTATAAATCAGCGGAGTTCGTATTAGTAAAGATGAACCTGACGTTGTTTGATGATGCTGTGGAAAACTTAAGTCACTAAGGCAGCAGGAGAGGAGGACATCTGAACAGTGATCCTTAACACCAGCTGTCAGTCGTGTATTTAACCCTGTTTCCTGCCTGAAAGCACCTATGAGTAACCAAAACCATGGTGCAAATTGTTTATGGACCAAAGGCAGAGTTTAGACGATAGGGTAGAATTTATTCTGAGGCTGCTTCAATTCAAATGTATTTCCAGGAAACAAAAAAAAAACCCAACCACAATCTAAATCGAAACAAGGGTGGTGCAGTGGTTAGCACTCGTGTCTCACACCAAGAAGGACCCTGGTTTGATTCCAACACCAGGCCTTTCTGTGTGGAGTTTATGTTCTCCCCGTGTCTGTGTGGGTTAATCTAAATTGTCCATAGGTGTGAATGTGAGTGATTGTCTATATATGTTCGGTCCTGAGATGAACTGGAGACTCATACAGGGTGTACCCCACCTTTGCCCCTTTGTAGCTGGGTTAGACCCCCACAGACCCCTGTGACCCTAGTGAGGATAAAGCAGGTTCAGATAACAAGACGAGTTCAGACAGCAGGAAAATGTGGCCCAAATCTGACTTTTTTTCTGCCATTTGACCTGTTAACAACAGTCTAAATGGCACAAATCCAGTTGTTTTTAAATCCAACCCAGGCCACCTTCATACAAAATCCCATATGTATCCAATATTTTCCACCACAACTTGAGTCTGAACAGCCATGTTGCATTTATCCAACTTTTTCAGTTACTCTTGTGATTGACACAACAAAAGTAAAGACCCAGAGGTATGATATTAAGAATTTATGACTAGTTTAATTCATTTACAATTCCCACAGACACATACACATGTCAGTATCCACAGGTTGACCTGAACCACTACAGTGTTATCACAGTTACCAGATAGTGAACTAACTGTATGTAGGTCCAGGGGGGGAGGACTAGTGTGTTCCAGTGAATTCAATAATGTATATTTATGTATACACCATCAAAAGATTCATATTGAAGCGTTGGTGTGTAAACAGTATAATCTTGCATAGACACCTGAGGTTTATGATAATTTAAACATTGAAATTAAGCAAAGGTCAGTGTGTGTGTGTGTGTGTGTACTGTATGGGGGGGCGGGATTATTTATTAGAGCTGTTACATTTGGAATGAAAGCCCAATTATACACATTTTGCATGATGTTGAAAAGGTAGGAAATTAATGCTTTGGTCTCTGGCCAATGGTGATGAAAAGCATCTGTTCACCTAAAATGTTTAAGAACTTTTTAATCCACTAATCCAATCAATACATTTGACTAATCCAGACAAACTGCAGTTTCTCAGCTTTTCTGCACCATCAGATGTGTCTTTTTTGGATGTTCAGAGGCTCCATAGTGAACGTGGAAACTCTATGACCTTCTGCAACTTTGGTTCATCATTAAAACCCATGGAATTAGATGAATGACAGCCACTATTTTTAAGTTGATTTAATAATATATTTAGTCTGAGCTTCACATCTCTATAAAGAGTTAATAAATATTAGATCTTATATAGACAATCACTCCCACATTCACACCTATGGGCAATTTAGGTTAACCAATTAAGCTATCGGTGCATGTCTTTGGATGGTGGGAGGAAACTGGAGTACCTGGAGAAAACCCACACAGGAAGGTAGGAATCAAACCAGCATCCTTCTTGCCGTGAGGCCAGAGTCCTAACCACTGCACCACTGTGCTGCCCATGTATGATATGCCCATTTGATTGATCATAATAGTCTGCTTGTGGCCTTGGTTGTGAAATTTTTACATTTTACAAATTCATCCAGTTCAAGTCCATGTTGTAACTACTGGTGGACCACATGTTTGAGACCCTTGGTGTAGAATCTTAATGTTAAAAATTTATTAATATCTCTTCTGAACCTGCTTTATCCTCCCTATGGTCACTGGGGGCCTACTCTAACTACAACAGGCAAAGGTGGGGTACACCCTGAACAAGTTGCCAGCTTATCCTGCAACACTCTCTCACTCCCAACGCGTCAAAATCCGACACGCTCCAACGCACTGACCAAGCCTCGCTTCTTGACACATAAGGTGCCCCTTGGCATCTAATTGAGACGTAGTGGATTCATAACAATATGAGACGCTCGGGTTTAAAACACTTTTTGCTCGGGTTTAGAGTTAGGGTGTTAGGTGTTAGGGTTCTGAGCGTCACATATTGAAGCGGATGGGTTAGAAATCCACTGCGTCTCAATTAGACGATGAGAGGCACCTTGTGCGTCAAAAAGCGACGCTTGGTCAAGTGCGTCTGACCGCGTCGGATTTTGACGCGCCCCGGGAGTGAGTGCCCTGGTTTATCCCAGGACTGAACATGTAGAGACGATCACTCTCACATTCACACGTATGGGCAATTTAGATGAACCAATTAGCCTATCAGGGTGGGACGGTGGTGCCATGGTTAGCACTCATGTCTCACACCAAGAAGGACCCTGGTTCGATTCCCACATCAGACCTTTCTGTGTGGAGTTTGCATGTTCTCCTTATGTCTGCGTAGGTTTTTTCTCCAGGTACTCCAGTTTCCTTCCACCATCCAAACACATGCACTGATAGGTTAATTAGTTAATCTAAATTGTCCATAGGTGTGAATGTGAGAGTGATTGTTTGTCTATATATGTTCAGCCCTGAGATGAACTGGAGACTCATACAGGGTGTACCCCACCTTCACCCATTGTAGCTGGATTAGGCCCCCAGTGACCCATGACGAGGCAATGAACCTATCAGTGCATGTGTTTGGATGGTGGGCGGAGTCTGGAGAGAACAGAAAGGTCCTACTCACTGGTGTTGGAATCGAACCAGGGACTTTCTTGCTGTGTGAGGCACGAATGCTAACCACCGCACCACTGTGTCACCCCTAATCTTAAAGATGACATAGTAAATATGTTGAATAAATGCAGTGGTGTAGATAATGTAACTTGTGAAGAACTGAAACCCTCGAGTAAAATACTGGTACCAGAAAAGTGTAGTTGTATGTCTTTCCAGGAGTTCCGTGTGGTCTTTATTTTCAGCCACTCATGGCATATGTCATTATTTGAAATTGGGGAACACTGTTGCTCATGACAAATACTTCCAGTTTGTGTCAAAGATGAAAGGGACACATAGTGGGCAATGATCCAAACAGCTTTTCAATTTATTTTTGATCACAGTGTGTGTCATATGTACAACAGTTTGTTGTCAGAGGTGGAATACACTTAAAAAGAGGATTCATTATCTTGTAGAGTTAAGCTGTTTGTTGTGGTGTGGGTGATCCTTTTATGATATTCAAACCTTTTAGCGCCCACAGGAGGTTCGCTGTAAGAGGCTAAGCTACAGCCAGAATGATTAAAATGGGAATAATTCACTACTAAATGTTAAAAAAAAATAAAAAAAATCAAGTGATAAATTGGTAGCTGAGAAAATGTGCCACCGTGCTGAGAGGAGCTGAACTCAGTATGTGACCATGCTGTGAAAATACACAGATCCAGTTTGGGAAATTGTTTAATTGTTTGAATTATCAATGCAGTGTAGTCGGTAGCCTTTAGAAAATATATTATCATTTGGTTTTGTTTCTGCTCCTGTCCCTTTTTGTCAGAGTAGAACCCATTTGTTTTAAATAGAGGAAACTCACATTCATCTACGCTGTAAAGATTTAGCTGCAGGCTGTTGGATTTTATAGCCTCTCTCTTCCCCTGTGAGGAGATTACAGCACTATGTGAGAACACAAGATATTGCCTGCAGTGTGCACTTCCAAGTTTGATACCAAAACCAACTCTGGAGTAATGATCAGTCCCTTGAATAAAGGAAACGGGAGGATGATTCTGCTGTTTCATTGGTTGTTTTCCAAGTATGTAATATTATTAATGCAATTGTCTCCTCTGGGCTAGTAATACTGTTGTTCATACCACCATTTTTAATAGGTTTGTTGTTCTTGTGTATCCAATAAGCGGAATCAGTCCTTTGCTCATTGTGCCGCAGCCTAAAGCTAAGTTGCGCTGTATAAACAGCAGCATAATGAAGAACATCTGTTGCTGAACGCTGGCACCTCACCTTGATAGATAAGGAACCAACAAATGAAACTGAATGAATGGAAATGAATTTATTTGTACGTGCATGCCTCAAAATCTCATGCTCTCAGCAGGATTCCCGATTTGATGTTTCAGCATGCTCCGATGGGTGAGGTTAGATCAAGAGTGTTTCCAGGAGGTGTCATGGCAGCATGTTGTTTGCATCATTAGTTTCAATATGTGCCGTGTTTATATGGTGGCGCTGTCGTCCTATACTAGGAACTTCTATTTCTGAACAAATTAAGATGTTATTACCCCATAGGCATGCTCGAAGATTTTTAAAAAATTATACTTAAAAACCCTCAGACATTTTGATATCCGGGATTTTTCTAAATCCTGAGCTCATAAAATATTAATATGGTTCATTTTATTTCCATATTTTCAAGATCATATTTCAGAATAAGAGCTAGTCATTGTAATTATCAAAACACTACATTCATTATGAATAATAAAAATTCTGAGTTGAAATTGGGAAAAGAATATATACACACATGTAAAAATACATATGAATTTTATTGCAATAAACTTCTTTTTACTGGTATAAGAATACAATATTATACAGAGTTACAATTTGCCCCATGTGCTTTTCTACACACTACACTACACTCTTGGTTACAGTAAAAATTAAAAAAAAAATTTTACTTTATAATTAGAAATTTTAGGGCTGTCAAATGATTACAAATTTCAATCAGATTAAATCAACAATTGCTTTGGATTATTTTAAATTACCATATTTTCTGGACTATAAATAACTCCAGAGTACAAGTCACACCAACGAAAAAAAATACATAATAAAGAAGAAAAAAAAAAACTATAAAAGTCACACTGGAGTATAAGTAAAATTTTTTGGGGGAAATGTATTAGATAAAATTAAACGCTAAGAACAGACATTTAATCTTGAAAGGCAATTTAAAATAAATAGAATAGAGAACGGCCTAAATAGGTTGTACGGTATGCTAACGTAAGGCATTCAGCTAACGTTACATGATGCATAAACAACAAACTGATAATGTGCCTGGTATGTTAACGTAACATAATAAGTTATTCAGATAACTATAGCATAAAGAACATGCTCAAAAGCATCTTCTTGTGGTTATCAGTGTGAAAATAAGCGAAATTATATAATAATGTGTTAAAAATTTCACATATAAATCGCTCCGGAGTACAAGTCTCACCCCCGGCCAAACTATGAAAAAACCTGTGACCTATAGTCCGAAAAATAAAGGAATCATGATTAAATATCCATTTTTAATCTTTACTAATTGTGTGATTTTTACAAGAGCAAATAGATTCCAGAAAGAAGGGAATGTATCTGTATTTAATGTATCTGTCATAAGCTAGGTGATGCATTAGCCTAATGCTAGCAGATTCCCTGAGGGCATACATTAAATAGATTTTTTTTAGGTATGTTGCATATTTGCAACAGTAGGTATTAAGGGGAAAAATCATGTTATTTGTGTTAATGTCCAGGTTCAGTGTCCATATGTCATATACAATTAAGGATGTACATAGTGTAAATAAGTGCATGCAGATTAACAATTTGACCTTATTCCATCTGTCATTGTACTTATAATAGCTTTTATACACTTGGGGACTATAGCTGTCATTAAACATCCAAATAAAGCCATACGTGAAGTAAAACCACAGGCATTATGTCTATCTGTCTTAACACAACCCTGGTAAGAGGATGAATATCTATAAATTCTTCTCTATAAATTGTTGGATAACGATCACACTGTCTGTTTAAAGGTCAAACATTATGGAGATTTTTGGGGTTGAGATGTCACTGCAGTGTAACTGACCCAAAGCCATGTCATTGTCGCTTGTCATTCCTGTACTTTCTACTTTCTTTCCTACTATTTTTGTCTCTATAATGGACATTTCACTACAGAACAAATGACAGATGACGACCTTACTGTATGTAGTGGCATCAGTGTTTCTTCTCCCTCCTACATTTATGACATGTACAGACAGTATAACACAGTCAGACCAGAATAAAAAATACACTTGACTTTTCATGACACTCAAAAACACTTCACCAGTAAAAACAAATACAACTAATAATGCTGTAAATGTATCTCATATTTACTATTAATACGCTGTACAGTTCTGGTCATGTTAAAGCAGGGGTCTCAAACATGTGGCCCGAGGGCCAAATGTGGCCCGTGGAATGAAGTGCATAATTTATTTTTTTTTTTCATAGAAGTAATGTACGGAGATAAACATGTGTCAAGAAGTTACCAAATTACAATACTATTTATTTACTGCATCTTTTTTTCCTTCACATTTTTCTGTTATTTATTTTTTTTGTAAATATTGTTTTAGTTTCTGTTTATTTGTATTTATTTTTCAACATTTTTTGTTACACACACACACACACGCACTACACTCTACAACAATATTTGTCCTCTGCATTTAACCCATTGTTTGATGCTATTAGGGCAACCTGTAAGGAGCAGTGGGCAGCCATGGGTGGTGCCCAGGGACCCATCTCCAGCTGTAGAACCAGGCTAATGATCAGAATCACCTGCTGGAGGATTTTACCCAAACAAACATGTTTTTAATTTATCATTTTGGCTGTTTTTATTCATGTTGCCGCTTATTTGATATATTTTTATAAATTTTGTTTTTGTTTTATTTTGTTTATAATCTTTCCCAACATTGGTTAGAAGAGATTTATGTAATCAGTGTGTGACTGTGTGTGAGTGTGTGTGTGCGCACAGAGAAATATCATGCTATAACTCAATGAATACCTTAGATATCCCTATGACATTACATGGGCATATACATATAGCTAATGCGCGTCTGATGCATTGATCCGTTTGAGTAAAGGTCAAAGGTCAAGGTCACAATTAACTAAAAGAATATTACATTATCGGTTATCACTCAAAAGTGAAGGGTCACAGAACTTTCAGATTGGTACCAAATGATGTGGAATGAAGATTTCTATAATTTGCATAATTGGTGTTATCACCTACGACCAAATGTTTTTGGGATCTCTGGAGGTCAAAGGTGACATGTCGCAAAATTATCTTTAACACTGTGTCTCAAGTACAGACATATCACCCTATAACTTAATCAGTACTGGACATATTATCTTGATATTACATGCACTGAAGCATATTTACATAGAATGAAATTATCAATATTTTAAAAGGTCGAAGGTCAAGGTGTCATTTAGTAGAAAGAGCACAATCACATTATTAGCCCTACTTCAAGAACAGGTTTTCATAGAAACTTGAGATTGGCATAAAATAGGGCAAGATTAGGCATTCTCTGAATACTTTTTCTGTTCATGTCTTACTTTGTTCATGTTACTTTTTATTTTGTAGGTTTATTATTATAAATTCTTTGTTCATTTTATTGATCACTTTTTTTGTTAATTTTGTTCCTTAATGTATTCTTTTTTTTTTTTTCTTTGGAACTGCTAAAGTCTCTGGGGCTAAAGGTTTAACAATTAATTATTCATATCTCGTTAGTTGTGTTCCTATATTTTTTTAATTTTTTACTGCCATGCTTTCTTTTCCATTTTTATGAATGTGTTGTATTTTCACATGGACCTGAGACCCTGAAGAAAAAAAATATTTTTTTTTTTTATATTTTCACTTAAAGAACACATGCTATACGATTCAGTCTGACTTGACTGTATAGGATAATTACAGTGATGATTGCATGGACACTCAGTACTAAGGCTAAAAACAACATTGTAATAATACATGAATTTAGAGCATTAGTATAGAGAACAGGCCACTGATGGCATCAGGTCACTGAGTGTATGATGTTTAGCCCCATAAAACAAGTGTGAAGTTAAAGCTGTCTTAGTTAAAGCAGGCTTATTGTTCGGCTCAAACGGGTTAATAGATGTTAGCTTTGACTGGAGTCTCCCACATTAATATCAGATGTGTTTAACATAAGGACTCTGACATACTCAAGAACGTCCATATACCTCTCATGCTATGAGATAATTGAAGCAGTTAATCGATTGTGACCAGCACTGAATCCTGATTAAGATTGAATCACACTCAAAATCTGCCTCATTATCTTCTCATGTAGGACCAACTATTTAAGGGCAGAATCACCGACCAAAAGCATTTGATCTAAACTGTTTCATACCGGTTTTTCCACTAATCATATTTATGTGTGTAAATAATTGGTGTAAAATACAGTTTGTGATATTTTAATGGGTATGAGATATGACCCATTCAGAGGCTCCATAGTTACCGTGGCAACACCATCATCACCTTCAACAGGGTTTCTCAACTTTTTTTGAACCACCTATCCGCCCCTTAATCTGTGAGCAATGAGAAGAGTATGTACAGAGTAATTTATACTCCTGTGAAGTCGGTAACAAACACACACATGCACACTGTCACCTCCAACCCCCCCTCCCCTACTCACACACACACACCTCCCATGTGCTCACGCCTCCCCCAGGAGTATATCTGTACCTCTCCAGTTAACATTGATTCATCAGTAAAACCCATGTAGTTGGATCAATGACAATGGATGTAGACACTTGTTTTATGTTCAGTTAATGATATATTTTCCTTTGTTGTTGATATAATTATCATCAAGCTTTCACAGAGTTCCTGTAGGTATCAGCAAATCTAATTTGATGCTTTTTAATACTCCCTTTAGTGCCACTTTCAAGAATTTAATGCCCACATCCAACTGCAGAAAGTTTTATATATAGTTGTTTTTTTATTATTATTATTATTATTATTATTATTATTATTATTATTATTATTATTATTATTATTATTATTATTATTATTATGGTTTACCATTAACAGGCTTTAACCAGGTTCTAAATAGTCACTCTGCCAATAATTTCTGATGAAAATTAAATTTTCCCATTTGATAGAGCCCTTTCCTGGATATGAAAAACAAGACACTGATTCATTAATCTTCTGTTCGTCAGTCTTTATTCAAACAGCACAGTTCTTTTATCTATGTCCTTTTTATACCTGATGAATTGGGTCTCCAAAATAGGCCTCTAGATCACAGCCAATTTGGTCACACACGACTAAAAAAGTCTCTCCAACAAAGTGTCCGTATCATAGTCCGGTTCATAGTTGATGCGTACCACGTGTGATGTGCAACGTACACAACCAATGTGAGCGGCATGTTTCTTTCTATAGTCTACACATTAAAGACAAGTAACGCATAAAATATAATCATTATCATAAGGGGGTAGTTGTGAGTCTAATCCAGTCTGGGGTCAAAGCAGGTAATTAGTTTTTAACTCAATTTTTTAATACCTAAAATTTCCCCAAAATCTATTCAATGACTTATAATATGTTTTAATGAGTCATATAAATCCTATATAATAGACATCTCTATGACCAGCGAGTTAAATAAAGGAAAATACCTGATTTATCCTGGTAAAAAGCAAAATACAGATGATACTATTAATATATATAGTCATAAGTCCCTTAAGAATGTGTTGATGTAGAGAAACATTCATTTGGGAAATGACCGAAAAGTAACATTGGGTATTTTTGGGTTAATTTGATATTATATAATGTCAATTTGCATCTAAGTGAGACATGGTTCAAAGTTTTTCTGTACAAATTATTGGAGGTGTGATCTTTGAATAAGGTTATTATTAATGGAGCAGCACTAGGAAGCTTTCAATAAAATACCCCCGACCTGCTTTCAATTGATTTCATTTCCATTCTCCGAAAGCACTAGGAATGTATTCATTTCACTGCTTTTGTGATGGCAGTCATCCAACTCCTGCTATAATGCCGCATTGCTTCATTTGATCCACGTGTATTAGGCGCAGGGATATCAACGACGGCGGGTGCGAGTGACTGAAAACAAACAGATACTTGAAGGCTTCTTCAAACCAAAGGGACGGCCAATTTCCCGTGTGTTTCCTTTTTAAACACGTCAAGCACAAAACAAATGTTGTGCGTCGGTGAAAATGGCAGATTGATTTGACGCGGGGACAAAACAATCCATTAATGGCAGTCATAAATGCTGAGCTGTGGAGTGAAACTACTATGTAAATGAAAGAAAAAGGAAAGTGTTTGGTGTGTCGTCCCCCCCCCCACCAGACGTGATCAACAATCTAACAAGATGTAATGATATCTTCCAAACTTGGTTTTGCCACCAAAGGGATAATCATTCACTTGACCTTTTACTGAATTATTCCTACTTAAATTTACAGATTCACACTTTCCATGTACATTGCATTTATTCCAAACTGGCTTCCTTCTTTTGCATAATACTTTTTTTTTTTACTAAAACATAAGAAAAAAAGTCTAATAATGTGCTTTAGTAATGCGCATAATCTTGTTCTTAATGCACATATTCTTCTTTCGAACTGCATTTCAGCCTCAGACAACCTTGTGGGACTCATTTAACTTTGCCTCGTTGCCTTTTTGTCTTTTGTGTTAAATGTTTCTGAATGTGTATTTTCCTCACTAGTGACTCTAGAGAGGGGAAGAAATTGAAAACTTCTCAAGCAGAATCCACAGCTCATCATATTCTGCGCCTCACAGATGAGCCATATTGTCCTCTGTGTCAGAAGTGAGTCCGCTGAGGTGATGTGGACACCCTAAAAAGCACCAAATTACCTTTTTTTTAAATTTCATTTTATTTACATTTTTTGTCTGCCTGACTTGGTAAGACGGTCATCCTAATTGTTGGGGCGACAAATATGGAGAGAGAGATTCTACTGCAGAAGATTCACATCAACATGTAAGCTGGCAATCTTACCAGGAGCTCTGTCTATTTTTAGATCTACTCTTTAATTTTTCATAAATTGTTTTCTATGTGTGTAGTCTGGTTTTCCTCTCATGATGGCACTGAGGCAAAGCAGGGACACAGCACAGGACCGACTGCCAACAAGAGGTTTATATAAGTAGCACAATACATACTGCGTGAACATTAAAAATCAAATTTAGCTCTTTCATTCATTCACGTTTTAAATGTTTGTATTGAGGCATGTCACAAAATTGTGAAAAAATTATATCAGATATTCAAGTGTACTGTATATCCAAACAGAATTTCATAAATGGGATATAGTACCTTCTTACTTTTCCAACTAACGATGGAAAACATCAACAATGAATAGTTAAAATATAAATAATACAAATGAAGAAAAAGCAGATAAAACAAAAACTAAAAAAATATACACAACCCTAACCCCACGCCCACTCAATTTGATCCAACCTTACATTCATTTATTCACTTTGAGCATAAAACAGAATATATGCCAGTTTCAAATTTCAAATTATTCATTTACACATTTGTATGTTCACTGGGCTTGGGTGTCATGACTTTAGGTCCAGGATGCAGGATTGAGGGGAGAGGGGGGGGGGGGGTGGAACCTTGGTTGGGTGCAGGAAGTGAGTGCTTCTAGGAAGTGCACATGGTGAGAGAGAGAGGCGGGGGGGGTAGAGAGCCAGACACGAAGAGCCGAGAGCAAAGGCTGTTTAAAGATGAGGGCGGAGTCTATTTCATGAGGCCTGATTGGTTCCAGAGAGGAGTGACAGTGTGAGGGATCCGCCCACAGATCTAAGTAAGCTAGCCTCTTTGTATTGATCTATGTGTGACTCATAACTTTATCATACAGTAATTCTGTAACTGACTTAAAAGCTGTCATTCCATGGTTATTTAATTAATATTGCTTTATTCTCCATTGTTATTGAATATATTGTGTGTCGGTTCTATTTTAAAACATCCATATTGCTTTGTTTCCAGCTGTTTTTGCGCAGTAGAAAAATGACTTGAGGTCGAACAACAGAGTTTACCGGTACTTCCTCATACATGTCCATAACGCAGTGATGAGGCGTCTCTGATTGGCTCAGAATGCGTAAAGGAACACTCCCCCCTCCCCTCTTGCTCTGTGTGTGTTTACCAGGGTAACATCCATCTAGGTTTTGTGCCGTTGCTTGTTCTGAAAACATGCAGGAAAAAAACAAGACTTTATTTCCATAGAGAACACATGAACCAGTTTGATCCGCCATTTTTTCAAGTTTGTGCAGCAGCTACTGTGGTGCCATCTTCTCTTGTAGATGCTAATGCTAATGCTACTTCAGATTCGCTGCAATGGAGGACATGCTTAACCCCACGTGTGTGACACTAAAGTCCATCTGACATCAGATGGACTGTCTTTTTCTGGGTCCCTCGTTCCTCTCGTTGTTTTCTGTGAATGTGGTTTGCAACCAGTGGAGGTGACAAACTGTCAAAGGGAACATGTGTTGCTAAGTCGGGGTGACCCATCAGATTCCAAAAGGAGCGTAGAAAAGTGGTTTTCAGCGGCACATTTAAAGCAGAGAAAGTAGGAAAAGAAAGGCAGACATAGATTCATCTGGAATTACACACAGCGGTCATTTATCACGGATGCCAACAATATGAACACAATATGAAACCATGATCTGGCTCATTAGCTCAATGTGTGCTGGGGAATTCACACTTCAGGGGACACTGTCCTTTTGTACCCATTTGTTTTTGGAGATGTAGGTATGGTACCACCTGCTGGTCCATACCGCCTTCCACTGACCCCTGTTGGTAGTGGAGTTGTGCAAATCACGCAACATAGATTAAATAAAAAATAAAATACAAAATACAAAATTCTAAATAAGATGAAATAGGCAATAAATCAACCACAATGAAGGAGAAAAAGAAAACAAAATAAATCAACAAAAGGAATAAAAACACCCAAGTAATCAATAAAATTAACAATAATGAAGAATAACTCAACCAAAGAAGAACAATAACAAAATAAACTGAAGAAAAACCAATAAACCCACAGAGGTTGGAGCACTGAGTATGTTCACGCACTTACAAATTCAAATTATTACCTTACTCCGATTAAGAACTTAACTGGAGTTTCCCAGAAATCTAAGTTGTGGTTAAGGGAACTAAGGTGATGACATTTACAGGCACAGAGAAGTTTGATTACAATCACATTATTCCAACTTCTCAAACTCCAGTTTAATTTGATTCCACTCCAATTAATGGGTTTACGTGGCTTTTAAAACTTTGATTTCAATCGGAGTAATTACATTTTCTCTAAGTGCATGTGAACATACTCAATGATAGTGGATGGACACACTGGGTTTATGTTCAGTTAATGAGAGATTTTACTTATAAAGTCACCTTTTTCTATTTTTGATATACAGTAGCTTTACTGTTACTTTGTGAACAGTTACATGATAAATTAATTAATTATTAGAAAATACCAAGTTTCCACTGAAATAAAAAACAGATGTATATATGTAATATAATATAATATAACATAATATATTATAGTGTGTGTGTATATATAATATAATATAATATAAACTAGTTAACAATGCTTAAGTATGGAGAAAGTTTCATGTAACACTAATGTCACACTGGGTCCTTATGGATAAATATGTAATTATTCTTCTGTATATAATACTGTCATTGTTCCTGTTGTGCACTGAGCCATTGGACTGTAATTTCAATGAAGTGAACTAAAACTCATTGTTCATGCTGAGTGGTCTTTTCCATCTTTGTGCCTCATCTTTGTATGTGTACAGGTCCATAAACAATTTTTAGTTTAGGTGTTAGTTACATAATAGTTTGAATATGTTCTGTGAACGTGTAATGACGCTAACGATGGATTACATGTGTAGTGATTATATGTTAGTAATTGAAGTTATATGTATTTTCTGTTATCAAAAAAAAAAGAAAGAAAAGGAAACAAAAGAGAAAAGCAAAGGGTGAAATATTTCTGCATAAAGGAAAACATCCAATTCAAAAAAGCAAGTCTTGTTTTGGACTCTATTTTTGTTAGCTGGCTGTTTAGATATACAGTCATGTATTGTGAGGAAGCACAATTGGTCACAGTTTTGGTAAGACTTTATACCTACACACAATTCTCTATGCATTAACCATTTACCTACTTATTAATGTCTTGTAAAGGTTCATACTGTCTTTCGAAGATAAATGTAACAGTCTTTTTGACAGACAGGTGTAGTGTTTACAACTGTACCTGTATGTAAAAAATAATCAAATTTTTTATAATAATAATAATGGATTTGATTTCTATAGCACTTTACATTAGTGATCCAGTATTCATTCACTCTCAGGCTCACTCTGGTGGTGATAAACTACATACAGAGTGTAGCCACAGACTGACAGAAGCATGGCTGCCATTTCACATCTATGGCCCCTCTGACCACCACTGAACATTCATACGTATGCATACACTGGTGTGAGTGACACTGGAGGGTGTGAAGTGTCTTTCCCAAGGACACAATGGACTGACTAGGATGGAGCGGAAATTGAACCACCCACCCTTGAGTTAATGGATGACCCGCTCTACCAACTGAACCATTGCCGCCCCATTTTACAGCTATTTGTTAATGTTTTATTACCTTCTTTATGATAAATTGTGTATGAACAATACATTACCAAACCATTTACAAATAGTTAATAAATAGTTAATACATAGTGAATTGTGTGTAGGTGTTATAAAGTGTTACCACAGGTTCCCCACACTTCAATACAAAATGTGAAAATGTGTCGTATCAAGGAGCAGTGTAAGGTACAGAGTGTATTTTCAGAAAGACGGACGTTCTCTTTTTCAATTGAAAGTCTCTTGGAGATTTTAGTTTTTAAGTCTGATATAGGTTTTCCCTGATAATTTACCCTCTGGTTAAATTAAGTATTTATTAATCAGAACAATTTGGACTCCTTCACTACTTAACCTGTATAGAAATATAAATCTGCAGCTTTTTTCAAAAAGAAGTAACCCACTCTGCATAATTAGTACAAAGAACATCTTAACCTTTAAAACACCCACATTGCATAAGGAACGTCATCATTGACTTTTATTGCAGACTCAAGGTCCAGATACAAAACGACAGACATATGCACCCACAAAATAAAAAAGGAAGAGAGGGAAAAATAATAAAAACATAAAAAATAATAAAAACATTTAAAAATAACAACATTTAAAATAATAAAAACATTAAAACACACACAAAATTTCCATGTGAAAGTTTGTTTGACAAAATACTTCCAGTTCGATTTATTTATTTATTTAAAATTTTTTAAATGAGCATCCTGTCATGAGGGGTGAGATGGACAGAGGACTCAGATGCACGGTGTGGAAGGGAGAACAGATTTAATAACAAACGGAACAAAATAAGACGGAGACAAAACCTGGTGGAAGTTCAGCCAGAGTCAGTGGTGATACGATAATGTCCAGGTTACGGCAAGCTCCCACACTGGCAACTGCAAGGTTCACTGCTTAAATAGCTGCAGATCAGCAACAACTTGCAGCTGCACAGTGCGGGCGAGGTGAAGCTGGTGAGGAGCTGGGGGAAACGTTGTGACCCGTTAACTGACCTGCGTCATCTGGCTGCGTTACGCTGTGCTCACACAACCATCTGAGTAGCACAGGGATCAAATCCATTTCCAAACAAAGGAGCCAACGAGTGTCACAGGGTGGAACTACCCGGTAGTGTTGTGGCTGGTGTGACGTTAAGCAGAAGCGACGGCAGTGTAGTCTCTTAAGATACACAACAATGGCCATCTGGATTCGAGTGTCCATATCGACTCGGCTCTTTCCAGTGTTTTGTCTACTCTACCACATGTTCATTCCTTAAAAGATGAGACGGCTTTAGAAGGATTTATTCATGGAAATGATGTGTTCACTCTTCTCCTGACCGAGTTTGGCAAGAGTTTGATCTATCAGTTGGCTCCACTGGTGGATACAGAAATAGTACCAGTGCAGAAGCCCATGGTTATTGTGGTACCCCCCCTGGTTGTGTTGGTAGAGGACCAAGTCAAAGAGGCTGGTAAACTAGGGCTGACAGTAATGGACCTGGGAGGAAGAAATGACAACCACATCTGCAACAGATGTGTTCGTAGCCCCAAATCATGGCTGAAGGATGAATGTAGAACCATACTTTCCTACGACGTTTACCAGAAGAACTTGGTGAGCATCGTAGTAGATGAGGTTATAAATAAACATCACGTATAAATGGTAAGTTTAAACCGCTTCTGTTGATGTGTATATACCTGATGAAAGCTATTTTTGCCGGTTAAGCGGCTTGACTTCAATGTGAGTGGATGAAGTGACGCGTCCATCAAGAGACAGACAGATTTTTAATCTAATCACATGCAAGGATTTTAGATAAAGCCCCTCCTTTGAAAACGGAGCGGTTCCAAAAGACAAGACACATTTGGACATTCAAAGGCTCTGTAGTTGCTGTGGAAACCATTATCTTCTACAATATTGATTCACTAGTAAAATCCATGGCGTTGGATCGTTGACAATGGATGGACACACTTGGCTGAAAAAAAAAAGGTGAAAAAGGGACTCAAAAAGTCCCCTTTTCCTCAGGTTTCCTCAGAATAATATTGTGATAAATCACCTAAAGGTAAAATGGCGAGAAAAAATATTTGGACATTGTCACAAAAGTATCACTGGGTCTTTATGTGTTAAACTTACTCTGAGTTTTAATAAGTAAAATATAGGAAATCAACTGTATTTCACTAAAAACACAAAATGCAGAGGATAATATAATAAATGAGGGGGCATATCACTATAGTATACTATATGTTCTACGTTTTCTTTCCTTTGTTGCATTTTTAAAAGCCACTGTAACCTCATCTGCAAAAGGTGACAGAAACAGTATCTATGTAGTAGAGGTTATCATGTTTAAGTTTATCTGCAGATGTTTCAGATTAGTTTTTCAGAGCATTTATTGTCATTGTCATAAAAGAGCAACGAAATTTCGTTGGAGCAGCCATACATACATTTTGAAGTGCAAACCCCCCCCCCCCCCCCATAATAAATACACATAAATTACATACAAACAAAAACAACCCACTGTAAAGAATTAAAAGTACAGACAAGGTATCCGAGATAGCAGCAGCAGCAATAGTAATAGTCAGTGCAATTGTAGGTGGTTATTGTTGTCTTAATTGAGGAGGCAGAGAGGGGGGGAGTGGCAGAGTTCAGCAGCCTTACAGCCTGTGGATACAGACTGTTGGCCAGTCTGGATGTTCTGGCCTGTATAGACCGGTATCTTCTCCCTGAGGGCAGCAGGTGGAAAAGGTGGTTAGCAGGATGGTGCTGGTCCCGCAGGATGTTTCGCACTCTTCTCAGGCAGCGAGTGTTGTAGGTGGTGATGATTATCTTGGTGTTGTTGGGCGGTAGGTGTGTGTGACTCTTGTTTGACTCTTGTTAGTTAAAGGGCAGTATTTATCCTCTGCTGCTAATCCCTTAATACTACAACAGCAGCTGAGGTTATGCATGTTTCAGGTTTGCATGAGGATCCATGTGATGAAGCCCTTCAATCACACTGCTTTTTTTTTCACACATCTATAATTCAGTAAATCTTTATCTATAGTGTGTCCTGTTTATCTGTGGAACCCCTAACACCTGCACAACTCCACCAAATGATCTGAAATTTGAGGGGTGACTTTCCAGTACTATGGCGGATTGCAATGCAAAGTTTCACACCATTATAATATACAACGACAAAGATATTAAACTAATTCGATTTTCTCAGTCACACACAGAAAGCGAATGTGAGAGAGAGAGAGAGAGAGTCGATATAGGTATGGAACCAGGGAAAACATTAATGGTAGTAACCAGACTGTTGATGTTTGTCGGCAACATTATTGTGTGTACGCAGGACGCGGCACACACAGTAACGCGCCAGTATTTGCACGTGTGGCACAGCAGTGCAGACAGTGACAAGGCAGACCGTGGGGTTCCAGTTCACAAGAAGTTTCAGATGCTACCACATGCTAAAGGTGTTAAATACATTTACATGTAAAGGCTGGAATACGACTGATTTAATTAAATTTTATTTTATTTTATTTATGAAGCCCTAAATCACAACCAAGTCGTCTCACAGGGCTTTACAAAAACACAATCAACTACAGAGATATATGAAAAGTCCCAAGCATCCCCTGTCCTTAGACCCTCCTTCTCTGCAAGAAAAAACTTCAAAACCCAGTGGGAAAAAGAAGAAATCTTGAGGAGTTGACTCCTGTCCTCACAGGCATCTTCAACTCCTCCCTGAGGTCGTGCCATGTGCCTGCCTGCTTCAAAACCTCCACCATTGTTCCCGTCCCCAAGAAACCACGGATAACTGGACTTAATGACTACAGACCTGTGGCGCTCACCTCCGTAGTCATGAAGTCCTTTGAGCGCCTGATCCTGCCCCACCTCAAGTCCATCACCACTCCCCTCCTGGACCCACTGCAGTTTGCTTACAGAGCCAACAGATCTGTGGATGACGCGGTCAACCTGGCCCTCCACTCCATCCTGCAGCACCTGGAGCAGCACCTGGACTCCCCGGGAACCTATGCTAGGATCCTGTTTGTAGACTTCAGCTCTGCGTTTAACACCATCCGCCCTGATCTGCTACAGGATAAGGTGTTCCAGCTCAGTGTGCCTGACTCCCTCTGCAGGTGGATCACCGACTTCCTGTCAGGTCGGAGGCAGTATGTGTGGCTGGGAAAGACTGTCTCTGACTCTGTCAGCATCAGCACCGGATCCCCACAGGGCTGCATACTTTCCCCATTGCTCTTCTCCCTGTACACAAACTGCTGCACCTCAAGCCACCAGTCTGTCAAGCTTATCAAGTTTGCAGACGACACCACCCTCATCGGGCTCATCTCGAACGGTGATGAGTCTGCCTATAGGAGAGAGGTGGCCCGGCTGGTGTCCTGGTGCAGCCACAACAACCTGCAGCTGAACGCTCAGAAGACTGTGGAGTTGATCCTGGACTTCAGGAAAGACACAGCCCCCCTGCCCCCCCTCGCCCTTACAGATTCCCCCATCACCACTGTGGACTCCTTCCGCTTCCTCGGCACCACCATCACCCAGGACCTTAAATGGGAGACGACAATCAGCTCCCTCATCAAGAAGGCCCAGCAGAGGATGTTCTTCCTGCGGCAGCTGAGGAAGCTCAAGCTGCCCTCCAAGATGTTGGTGCAGTTTTACACAGCCATCATCGAGTCCATCCTTACCACCTCCATCACCGTGTGGTACCCTGGAGCCACCACCAGGGACAGGCTGAGGCTGCAGCGAGTTGTGCGCACCGCTGAGAAGGTGATTGGCTGCGGACTACCATCCATCAAGGACCTTTACACCTCGAGGACCAGGAGGCGTGCAGGACGGATCATGGCCGATCCCTCTCACCCTGGACATGCCCTCTTTTCCCCCTCCCCTCAGGCAGGAGACTACGGTCCATTCGGACCAAAACTTCCCGTTTCACGAACAGTTTTTTCCCCTCGGCCACCAGGCTGCTGAACACCAAGGGACTTAATCAGACTCCCCAGCACTAAGTACAGCAGCCAACACTGGACACATGACCAACATAAAACCTCTGTCTCATTTGCACTGACTTGCACATTGCCCCCACAGAATTGCACATTACATATTTTCACTATATTTATTTTTATCTTATTCTATCTTGGTGCATGCTTATTATATTTTATTTTTTATTTTTTATACTATATATATATATATATATATATATATATATATATATATATATATATATATATATATATATATATACATACACAATTCTTCTTTTTTTCTCTTCTTTTATTGATATACTATATGTTGAATGTTGCAGCGTTACACCGAGACAAATTCTTAGTTGTATACTACGTGTGTATTATACGAACAATGGCAATAAAACTCTTTCTGATTCTGATTTCTGATTCTGAACCACATTGAAGGAGAGATCCACTCCCATGGACGGACAGGCTATAGATGAACGTCCATTTATAAATGAAGGAGGGGGGGCTGGTCCAGACAGGCAGGGGTGGGGGTCCGGGGTCACAGGTCAGCAGAGGCGAGACACTGCAGATCCTGTCGTCCATGGCTCCCACGCTGACACTTTCAGGAGAGCCACCACTCCCCCCGGGGGGGGAGGGGGGAAAGGGGATACCAGGTGACTAGCCATGAACAGATTTGGTAAGAAAGATAGGTTATAAAAATGAAAAAAAAAAACAGGTGTGAGAAAGAGAAAGAGAAGAAAGAACTCAGTGTCTGTACTTCCCCCAGCATTCGAACTCATAGGGCAGCCTCGACTGTGACTCATACATCATGTATACATGATGTATGAGTCACATAATTTTTAACTAACCTGACCATAGGCTTTCTCAAACAGGAATGTTTTCAGCCTCATTTTAAATGTAGAGACTGTTTCGGCGTCTTTAATATTAAAGAGAAGCTGATTCCATAAGACAGGGGCCTGATAACTAAACGCTCTAGCTCCTACTGTACTTTTAGAAACCCTAGGAACTTTCAATAAACCTGCATTCTGAGAACGAAGGGTTCTATTGGGCTGGTACGGAACCAGATCATCTTTAAGATAAGAGGAGCCCATACCATTAATGGTTTTATATGTAAGGAGGAGGATTTTAAATTTAATTTATTACTAATGAAATACTTGGTGACACACAGTGTTTACTAAAGCCTCTGTGAAGCGCTAAGTGGCCTAGCACAATGCTAATAGCACTAGCCTAGCGCTGTGCTAATAACCCACTTGGAAATGACAGACCCAAGAGATAAATCTTCAGACCAGCTACTGTGCAGATACTGGACCATGATGTGAATTCATCAACTGGTGACATGAGATGTGGTGCTCGCTCAATAATAGGTTAATAATAATGATGATGATGATAGGTTAATGGGGGTGGGTAGCGCACACATTTATAGTCTTTCTTTGTGCTCCTTTCAAGTCATTTCATCCACTTCCACAACACATTAGTAGCAAAGAATCTGACATTTTCTATGGGCACACACACACACACAGATGCGGTGATTACAATAAGGTATCCCAGCCAATGTTGGGCGAGACTAATAAACTGTGATAAAAGGTGAATATAGAGAACATTGTGTGAAATAGTACAAAAGTAGCACTGGGTCTTTATGGGTTATAACAAGCACAAGTATCTAACACTTGCCCCTTAGCAACTGAAGTTGAGTACCAAACAACAACTATGTAATAAGAAGTAAGCAAAAGAATCACAGTTTGGCAAGGGTTCCTAATCCCTAATCCTTAAATCTAAGAAAAAGTCTTTTTATTGCAGCGAGGGCTGAAGGATTTTCAAATGAAGTTTCAGTGGTTCAGCAATATTTGTAAAGATCACATAAACTTACGTAACATTCTAACAATAAATGCCATGATTTACAGACAAGTGAAGGAAAAAGAAAAAAGGTGGAAAAAATTAACAAAAATACATATAGGAGGAAAATATAGATGTACGTTTTCTCCTTTTTATTAGGTTAACTTTTAGAATTTTTGTAATTGTAAGTAAAGAAGACTTTCTGAGTACAGATATTTATATAAATGTAAAGAGTATAAAAGAATCTCACATTTTCTGTGGGCTCTGCACTAGTACTGTATAAAACAAACTGACAAAACGACAATATCAAGACAGCCATGTTTGTTATATATCCATCATCACCAATAAGAGATATAAACTGAAGAGACACTAAACACATATGTGACCCGCCACCACGAAACCAGGCATAAGTTCAGAGCTACAGCCAAATTTAGGCTGGAAGGCGATTTGTTATTTATGTTTACACCTTATCAAAAAACGGTACCTTAACACCTCTATTTTCAGTTCCTGTGGTCATTACATTGAAATCCAATCAATAAAGGTGTTTATTGAGTCAATTATTTACGCGGCGACAAAAGTTCAGGGATTGCTGAGCAAAGACAAAGTCGACTTCCACCTCTTTTCGCCGAACAAACCGATCTCCGTTCCGTGGGTAAACACCCAAGTGTTAGGTACGAGGTAAAAGCCTATATTGAATGCTCTGTCCAATGGTGTAAGCCAAATGATTATAATACGTCACACTTCTGTCCTATTATTATAATATATAAAACTTCTGTGACATGTCCATCAGAGTGTCCTTTAACATCTGTGAATAATTTTTGTCAATCGGATACGAATTATTATGCCTTGCTAAGGACTTCCTACCCCAAAACAGTCCAAAACTTTAACGGACAATATCTAAAAATATGCAAATTGCAAAATGTTCAAATGTGGATATTAAAATTACCATAACTTTGGTTCTACTTGTGATAGAAACATAATTTTTTCACCATCTTAAACCTCAGTTTCCACTCTACCAAGCTACACAGATAACTCAGTTTTGATTTCCAGACACATATGCCTGGTTTCGTAGTGGTGGGTCACATATTGTTAGGTAGTAAAATAACTGGTTAAAACAAATATTCATGATGATATTCATCAGCATAAAACTATACTAAACATATGTGATTGAGAACCATCAGGTTCACACTACATGCCAGCTGGATTCATTACCATCATTTACAAAATGAATTCAGAATAGCTGTGGTCACATGTTTTTTAATTCTGAATTATTTATTCAGAATAAAATACTTTAGAATTAAAGCTATTTCTGTTTACAAGGATATGTTAATTTTCCATAAAGGTTTATGTGGGGAACATGTGTATTATACTCTCGTTAATTGGGCTTTAAGAGCTGGTGGTACAGACGGTTCTGACAGAATGGCAGCTTAATGTCTGGATGTCTATCGGAAGAAAACAATCACATCCCCTTCGTGTTTTGCTTTTATTTTAACTATCACCATAGTTGAAATGAAACCATAGTTGTATCACTAAATACATGCGATTTTTGTTTTTACTTTTATGATAATTACAAAGCAGCAGCTCCGCAACATACTAATGCCAGCAGCATAGAAAATGTGCATCAACACAAAACATGGACGTCACCGCGACCAAGAGCATGCGCAGAATGACAGGAATAATGTTAAAGTGGAATTAACTGTTTACATGGCAGAGGAATTATTGAATTCAAAATCAAGATGAGAATAAACCAATGACTTTATTGGGAATTTAATTTAATTTAGAATTATCATTTTCAAGTGGAATTACGTGTTTACATGGTCACCTTAAAGTTGAATGAACTTTTATTCAGAATAAAAAAAAAAAACTCATGTAAACAGGGCAATTGAACATTTCAATGTATGCCGCAGTTCTGGAGTGGAGGATATGAGTTTTTAGACACAGAGCAGTGCAGGGACCATGCGCAGATGTAAGAGTGTTTATCCCCAGGTTCCAAAGACCTCCATCCTGGTTGGAAAGTAGGTCATTAAAAAAAAGAGGCCAACAGCTGACTAGCCTGTGGCTGAACATCAAGCACACGGTGGGACTGCACTTTGTGCTGCAAGAGCAGGGACAGAGGGAGCAGAATTGCTCAGTGTACCAAGTTATATTTCAGTTTGATTTACTGGATTTGTGCTATGACAAAAAAATGCATGATGGCTTATATCACTAAAGACAGTTTTTAATCTGCCAGAATTATATAAAAGGTAACAAAAGCATGTTATTTACTGTAATGTTAAAAATGCACCTTCGTTACATCTATTAATAAGAAAAAAACAAAACACTTTAAATGAGTAAAAATTGGTAGTTTTAGGGGTTACTGTGTTGAAAATGTGTTTAATATTTATTCTGAAAAGCTCTTCTTTGGAAAGCTTTCATCATATATCTTCACTGGCCAGTTTTCTATATGGTTCTGTGAAATGTAATATTCGAAAGTACCCAGAGTTAGGGCTGATTTTTTCTTCGTTTTTTTTCTTCTTCTGATATAATAATCACTGAATAGACTCTGTGTTGATGACTACCTCCATGATCAGTGAATTGAACATAAACAAATTCTTGATTTTTACTGAAGAAATGCTAAATGAAGTGGATAATGTTATAAGTATTCAGAGAATGCCTAATCTCACCCTAATCTTGTTTTCTATGACAACCCATTCTTGAATTGGAGACAATAATGTGATTTTGGACTTTCTGCTAAACGCGACCTTGACCTTTGCCCTTTTGCAATATTGATAATTTCATTCTATGTATATATGCATCAGTGCGTGTAATATTATCATGATATATCCAGCATTGATTAAGTTATAGTGTCATATGTCATTGCTTGACACACACAAACAGCCTTACAGGAGTTAATTTTGCAACATGTCACCTTTAACCTCCAAACCTCTCAAAAACAATTGGTCACAGGTCATAACACCAACAATAATAATTGTAGAAACCCTCATTCCACATCGTTTGGTACCAGTCTGAAAGTTCTGTGATGTGTTTATGAGTTAGAACTGATAATGTGATTTTGACCTTTACTCAAATGGATCCATTGTATCTGATGTGCATTAACTGTATGTATATGCCCATGTAATTTTATGGTGATATCTTGAGTATTCATTGAGTTATAGCATGGTTTGGTTTATGTATGGATATAGCATGACAAGGGATAAAAGTGTAAACACTTGTTTCCAACATGGTCCCTGATGGAAAGAACAAAAACATGCAACAAAATATCACATACATGCAATCACATGAATATACAATTACATGTCTAAGTCACCTAATTCTCTACTTTATTCCACAAAAAAATCTATCCTTTTGTTTAAAACCCCTTTTTGATTTTGCCATTTTAATAATATGTCTCTGTGAACACACACACACACACATACACACACACAGATGCAGTGATTACAATGTCTCCCAGCCAATGTTGGACGAGACTAATAAACTGTGATAAGAAAAGGTGAATATAGAGAAAATTGTGTGAAATGGTACAAAAGTAGCACTGGGTCTTATTGGGTTTAGGGCATTAACAGACTAGTCAACATGTCGACTCCTGTAGCACAAGTCGACTTAAATTTGGAGGAGTCGACAAGTCGCATGTTATTCTTTCGGTCTCTCTCTCTCCCCCTCTCTCTCTCTCTCTTTATCTTGGCGCGTAAACCCAGTTAGACCTAAACAAGACATGGCTGCTGCAGGTAAGACAGTTGTGGTGGTCAGACACACATTGCATGTGTCTGTGTGTTTGCCACTCTCTTTTACTTCACCTTAAATAAAAGAAGATAAAAAACAACACGGCCATCTGAAGAGGCATTCGCTAGCTAATCTGCGTGATATAAGCAGCATCCACTAGCTAACCTGAGTGAGCAGCACCGCAGGCACGCTCATTTTTTTCCAAACGTGATGTGGACAGTGGTGTGCGGCTTGTCAGCCGCTGACTCAAAGGTTTTGCACTTAATATGAAAACTGAGGACGTGTGACAGACGTGTGGACAGTCCAGTTTTAGAGCCATGGGTCCAGACCAAATGTGGACATATGTTCACCTACTGATATTCAGTTATATTTAACAGGAAACTCTTAGCTAACGTTAGCCTTTGTTTTATTGGTGTTAAAATGCTGATGATTGTGTCTTGTCAGTGGACATTGTTAGGTTGCAGTGAACTTTAATACAAGTTGCTCATTGCTGGACAGACGTATGTCCATATGTTGTTTTTTTTTTAGCCGTGTGTCTGTGTTGCTCCTCAGCTGACAATGTCATGACGTCATCACAAGTCGACTCAACTCCAACTTTATTGACAGATAAGTCAACTTGAAAAAAGCTGAAGTCGTTAATGCCCTGATTGGGTTAAAACAAGCACAAGTATTTAACACTTCTAAATCTACATTATTGTTTGATTTGTTTGTAAGAACCAAATAATCTACAGTTATGTCCAGGTGACATGTAGTATGTGTGTATAACACAGTCTTTCTTCACTACCAGTGCTTCTGTCATGTTTATGTTTCCTCTGTTCAAGAGCTACGGAACATTCTACTGTTGTTTACTTTCAGGTTGGAGTGATGGCTTTATTGCACTGAATTCAAAAAGGCCGACAAGATGGAGTGACAACACGGATTTTTATTTTATTTTTTTTCCCCTTTTCCCCCCAAAAGCACGTCAGAAAAAAAGCCCATCTTTATTCTGTCTTTTCTTTTTCTTTTTCTTCACAGGTGACGTTTATGTCAGTGTGACAGTTCAACATCTGAATAGAAAAAGGAAATGCACTTGAAGAGAGCAAGAAAAACGGTAAGAAAAAGACAAAAAAAAAGAGGTTTTTCCACTTTCTCTTTAAAGTAGTTTAATGTGCTTGGATTGCACTCAGTTGCACCTGCTCTCATTCAGCTGATGGAACAGCAATCTTAATATCTGACTTTCCTAAAATTAAAAACCACTGCTGTGAGTGGGTGAGGATTATTTACAGCCTGGCATTTATTATAATCCATTACATGTCATGCACACTGTCAGTATTATTGTAGTCAGCTGTCTTAGACTGTTCTGCCTACCCTGTTCATCCCAAATCCACATACCGAGCAGACAATACAGAAATAAAATCATTTAATATGAGTCACAGGAAAAAGTCATGCAATAAGAATACCACAGAGTACTTCTGATTTCAGTCACCTTGGTTACTGTTCCCTTCCCACACCGCAGTTCAAGGTATAAATCATGTCAGCAAACACAAATTTAAAGGGGACGTATGATGCAAAATGCACTTTTTAGTGTTTTTACAACACAAATATGTGTTGTCTGTGTGTGAAGAGGCGCTTAAATTATGAAAAAAAACATCCACCTTTTCTCCTGATCCATTTCATGTTGGAGGGGAATGGAAATGCTCTGTTTTGGATTTTCTATGCTTTGTACATCACATTAATTTTAATACCCCACCCCACCCCACCGCACCAGCTCAGCTAACCCCACCTACTGGTCACAGATACCTCTGCTTGGATTTATTCTCTAGTGCATTGTGGTCTGAGCCCTGGTCAATGTGCGTCCGGGTCCACGGTTGGTCTGACCCGGGTTGATCAGACAGGCTGTTCCATGGGTGGCACTGCGACTGCAGTCTCGTGGTTCGTCTGGTCGGCCCATGTTCAGATGAACTGGACCCGAACATGTACTGGGGCTGTTAACGGACCAGGACCTGAAGACACCAGGGCTGTGAAACTCAGCACTCGGTCCACTTTGATTCTCTCCAGCTGATTTAATTACCTCTGTAAAAGAGGTTATGTTCTACCTTGTGTCTGTCTGTCTGTCTGTAAGATAACTCAAAAAGTTATTGACTGATTTCATTGAAACTTTCAGAGATGATTGATAATGCATCAAGGAAGAAACCATTACATTTTCAGCTACAAAGGTCAAGGTCACAGTGAAGGTCAACAGCTAAAACACATAAGTGGTGATATCTCAGAATCCAGACAAGATAGTATCTGTCTTTGTTTTACCTTCTGACATCAGATGAGATAACACCGATAAGCTCGATGACATCACGTTTCGACGTCATATGTGTCAGACCAATGGTTTATTTGCAAAATGTATGACCTTTACCTTAAAGCAGGGTTATTGATATATTTTGTTAAGTCTGACAATATCTTGTGCTTCATATTTAACATTAGATCTAACATGTGAAATTTGGTTGTTGTGCGACGTCGCATAATGTCGGTGACGTCTTACGTGGTTGAATATTGAAATGGCTATATCTCAAAAACAAGATAGAGGATTTCTTTGAATTTTTTTAAACCCTCTAAGGCGATAAAATAAATCATTAGCAAAGATGAAACACTAGTTTCCAAATAAGTTCCGAACATCAGATCCAAACCTTGGCAGACTTGCGCTGCTTTGTAGATGTCTGCGGTCTTGGAGTTGATCTAGTTTCATCTGTGTCTTTGTCTCTTTTTCTCTGCCTCAACTGTTTTAGGTTCCATTTATTTCTCCTCTTCTAACTATTTCTCTTCTTTCTCTCAGTAACTTGGAATAGAGCGGCAGACTCAGCTGTGGCTCATTTTCATGAAAGCATGAGGCACTAAAAGTGAGTGTTTGGAAAAGCTCTGTTTCTCCAGGTTGCAGAGTTTGCCGTATCTCTGCATCAATGTGAGGTTTAGACCAAAGCATGTGAGACAGGTCACTGAGACACCAGGGAACTGTGTTCACTGATATGTCCCCTTATATATTATTCTAACATGAAGACTAGCATAAAAGCACACATATGTTTCTCCTCAATTTATCATGTTGCACTTCTGTTCTCACAAACTTGCTTCAAATATTAAAATACAGTGAACAGCTTTGATTTTTTTTTTTTTTTCCCCCAAGTCTGACAGTCCTTGTCCTTGCTTTTATGTTCAGCGCATGCCCTTTTGTAATAGCTTTTCTGATGTGAAAACAAGTTATCTCTAAACAGCAGAACGTCTCTCTTGGGCATACTTGGCCCTAAGGAAAAAACACACACACACACACACACACACACAGACACACACATACACACATACATTGATAAGCAATGGCTCATTGCTTTAAATAAATGTATCCTTACAGTACAGCAGGATGGAAGATTTCAGAAAATGTATTTCTTTACACACTGAAAATATGAAGGAAATGGCTTTAATTCCAAATTATTTTAGTCAGAATAAACAATTTGGATTTTAAAAATATAGCCATTGAAATAAAAAAAATCAATTCAGAATCAGTTTTATTCTTAATCTAACATGGGCAGCACATACACATACTACGCAACAAAGGCACAACAATACAGGCCAACGGGCACTGAAAACATCATAAATAAGTCTGTTGTAATAAATGTACATATTGGCCCTAACTCAAATCAAGATGCAGTTAGAATGACATGTTGTGCTGTTGTGATGTTATTTTCAAAACGTTGAAACTTTAATCTCATAAAAGTACATTATTTTTGTGATTTTTATTTTTGACTTTATTTTCATAATATTATCACTTTCTTCTCAAAATATACTGACTTTATTCTCATAAAATTACAACTCTTTTTCTGTTCGACTTAAATTCATTAAATTATCTCAATATTTTATAACTTTATTGTCGTCATGACAACTGTTTCTATTTTGTTATGTGGACCTAATATACTGCCGTACTATATTTTTTCTTCTGTGATCATTTTAAGCTCAAACCAACACCGTGATACTTCGTGATACTTAAATCTTGCACAGCTTAATGCTCCCTGCATGTAATACTCAAGATCTAGGAAATGAAACTAAATCTGCTTTTACATTTATAAGTAGGTCTCTGAATGTGCATCACTAAAATGCTGATGATGCAAACACTGGGAGATTAAAAAAGTTATTAAGATGGAGACACTAATTTGAATGTTAAAAGCTCTACATAGAACTATAACAGGTGTGATTATCAGGGGCTGCAGCTACAATAATATTAAAATGCTCATTTGGTGGCTTTTAATATGGTTCCTGCAAGAACATTCGTTTAGTTGTTAGTCTCAGGATAAACATAATTTCCATAGTGAACACTGTCAGCAAAGGTAAAGTATACTGGAAGTACTTTTCTCATGTCATTTCTGGGACTGTTACCCTGCACCCTCAATACCAAACATCATGGATATAAAGATATAAACTCCGAAGCAATGTTAAGAAATGCAAAGTGGAGTAAAAAGTCCAATACACAATAAATCAATACAAGTGCAGAATGTTAAAAAAAAATCTTAAAGTTTGACGCGAATGAATGAAACTGAAGGAAAGTGGGAGTAAAAAAAAAAGATCAGATGAAGAGGTGAAGGTTCTCTGGAGACACAAAGACATAAAATTACATGACAAGACAGATGAGGATTCTTTAAAAATAAATCGGCAAACCAAATGATGATGGTTCGGATGTTACTGTGCAAACTTTACAAATATATATGTAAACAGCAAATGCTGAAGGTTAAAGATGAACTTATTGTCCTTATTGTCTGCATTGAACCCATCCTAGTCAACAGAAAGGCCACTTTGAAGGCACAATATTACATTATTACAAAGGTACCGTTATGCCCCGTTAACACTACGTGGTATTATCCTGACCCGACTTGGCTCAGGTACCACGTCGTATTCATTGAGAGCATTTCCATCGCAGATACTATAGTGACGTCATCACAAGGTGCCATCAAGCAAACGCAGAATTTTTTCTTCAGCTGCCAAAGACGGAAATGTGTCAACCTCCATGACTGACCACGGTGTTGTTTTGCCATCAGTCTTTCTGCTGAAAACCACTTTTCCATGCTCCTTATGGAATCTGATGGTGCCTTTGAAAGTGGTTTGTCACCTCCACTGGCTGCATACCTCATTCAACAAGAGGAACGAGGGACCCAGAAAAAGCTGGTCCGTCTGACGTCAGATGGAGTTTAGCGTCACCCACATGGGGTTAAGCCTGTCCTATATCGCAGCGAATCTGAAGTAGCATGAGCATTAGCATCTACAAAAGAAGGCACTGTCACAGTAGCTGCTGCACAAACTTGAAAAAAAATGGCGATTCAAACTGGTTCTGTGGAAATATAGGCTGTTTTTTTTCCTGCAGTTTTTCAAAAGAAGCTAGCTGGATGCTACTTGGGTAAAGGTAAACAGACAGAGCAAGAGGGGAGGGGGAAGTGTTCCTTCTTGCATTCTCAGCCAATCAGAGATGCCTCGTCATCGCGTCATGGACATGTCTGTTGTTCGACCTCAAATAATTTTTCTATCGTGAAAAAACAGCTGGAAACAAAGCAATCTGGATGTTATTTTTTATTTGTTTTTGTTTTTTTAAATAGAACCAACACACAATGTATTCAATAACAATGGAGAACACAGTAATATTAATGAAATAATCATGGAATGACTCCTTTAAAAATATTGGGTCGCATGATGACAACACAATGACACAGGTACAACTGCACCCATCAGTGCCTGCACTGGTAACACTGCTCTACAATTTTTTTTTAGATTAGCTGCTAAAGTGTTAACAAACAAGAAACAAAGAAAGAAACTGAATCAAAAACAAAACTCCTTGCGTCCCTTTTGGGGGGCAGGGTAAAAATAAGACGAAAACAATTTCAGTCATCTCTGAGACACATCAATACTTGTGATGATGCAAATCTGATAAACTAAACTTAAAACAAAACAAAAAAATATTTGATTATTTCCCTGACATAATGTCAAGTAAATGTTAATTAACACCTTTTCATACAATTTAATTCAAGTAAATGGTAAAGGAGAACATTAAGTAACGTCATCTTAAAAAGGTTAATTTAGCATCTTTAACCTACTTTACACAAATGACATATGGTTGAGAATAATACATTAATTCCAACACACAAAAGCAAAGCAGATACTTTAAGTAAAGGTTACTTTATATGCCATTAAGTTTGTTTGAATGAACTTTGCTTAATTTGTCTAATTTAAACACCTAATATATATTATTGCTAATTTTTTTAAGAAAGTATATATATATAAGTATATCTTACATACTTTAATAAGATAAATCAGAAAGCAAATGACAAAAGTCCTGGTTAGCTCATGTTTTTAATATGATGGTGTGTTATTCCACATATATGGTGGTTTATGTACATGTATACAATGTATAGAAAATTATATAATAATGTGCTAATAATTTCACATATACATCACACCCTTGGCCAAACTATGAAAATTGATTGTTCATTCAAGAATTTTTATTGTCATTATGCACACATGATGAAATTTTATCTTGGAAGCTTGAGTCAACCAGCATTTAAGACTAGAGTTTTCTTTATCAGTAACACACATGTGGGAACATTTCATTAGTTTTGTCAAGTCAACTATTTCAAAAATAAAACAAATGGAAATATGCTGGTAACAAGGTAGCCTAGCTATTTCTTTAAAGCAAGGGTCATTACATCTGGTCCTCCAGATCTACTATCAAACATGTTTTAGATGTTTCCCTCTTCCAGTCCATGTACCTGACAGCTGCTATCAGGATGATAGGCTTATCATTTGAATCAGGTGTGTTAGAAGAGGAATACAGTACATCTACCACATGCAGGATAGTAAATCTTGAATGACCAGGGTTGGTGACCCCTGCTGTAAGGGATGGTGAACACACAGTGTATCCCCAGTTCCTACATTGTTAATCTTCACCTTATCTCTGCAAGGTTTGAAGTGAAAACGATGAAACGGATCAATTAGATTAACATATTCCATACACCATGAGGTGAGGTCTGCCACTGCCCATATACCTGCTCATCAAATACACAAAGAAACAGAGAGAAGTCATGAACGAGAGTATATGATTCAAACCATTATATTGCATTTTTTCCCCTGGAGGACAATGGTATTTCTTTTTCTTCTTTGACACAAATGAACAGATTCCACTTTATTAGAATGCAAACTGCACAGGTTAGCATAACTGTATCATAATGGTCCTAGTTTTTATCATCATCGTTGTCGTTGTTGTAATAGGAGTAGTAGTAGTAGTAGTAGTAGCAGCAGTAGGAGTAATAGGAGTAGTAGTAATCTGGGTGCAATTTGCCCCCCCCCCCTCCTGTCGTTTTGGACATCACTGTTAGGCTGGATTTATACTCTGTCACAGAGACTTGTGCACAACTCCAAAAAAATGTGACTCACCGCAAACAGTGAAGCGGACAACACAAGAAAAGAGGCCTCTGATTGGTCCATTCTACGTCCGCTCTACACTTGTTTCTGCTACCCTTACTTTTCCTTCTTGTTTTGTGAACATGAGCTCATTGTTGAAGACTCGTATGAACATGGATTCAGTCGAGTGTGTGAGGAATTGGAAGAATCTGTGAGACGAGTTTGTTTAACAATGAAAGGGACTGATGTCGAAAGGGTGGGAAATGCTAGTGAGTTTGGGAGTGGCCCTTACGTTATGGCAGTGAAGCGCGGACACCATGTACTCCCCAGACTGGAAAGTGGCAAAGTCCGGGTGGAGGGCACTTTAAAGCTAGAGCCACCTTTGCCCCCTGACCCCTTCCTGGTAGACCCAGAGCCGGTTGCAGTGCAGGAAATGGGAAGAAAAAAAAACACACCCCTGTTTTTTTTTTGATGAATCGCACCCTGGTTGTAATAGTAGTAGTAGTAGTATTTGCATTATTAGTAGTATTTTTATTCATCGGCAGTATGTAATGATTTCAGATCAAATCTCTGCATGTTAGATGATTGGACATAGTGAAAGCTGCTGAAACATCACTTCAAATAACTGAACATATATTTTAACATGGATCAAAGAAAAGCCTGACGGGAGAAGATTTAAGTTCCTCTTTATTTGAAGCTAATATAACATACATGACTGAAGTACATCATGTGAATAAAAAGTGGGACAGTGTATGTATGAAAGAGTGACCAAACCCTGGTGAGTGGGCAAACACAGACTGAGTGGATCTATCAGCTTAGACTTAGGTGTGAGTCACTGTGGGATGACTTCCTGTACTCCAGAGAAAACCACACCCACACATGACAGTTCATTCAGGAAGTGTTTGGTGCTGTCATGGTGGAACACTGGAGCTGTTAAAGAAGCACTGCTGTCTTTTCCATGATGGTCTATGAGGACTTTTTAATGGAGGGACAGTGTAGGGTTGAAAAAGCACATGCAGGAATCAGAATCAGAAAGAGCTTTATTGCCACTGTTCATATTGTACACATGTAACATACAAACTAGGAATTTGTCTCGGTGTGGCGCTGCAACATTCAACATATAGTATATCAATAAAAAATTAAAAATGCTAAGCATGCACAAAAGATAGAATAAGATAAAAAAATAAATATAGTAAAATATGTAATATACAATTATGTGAGGGTAATATGCAATTTTATGAGAGAGTGCAAGTCAGTACAAAAGAGACAGAGGTTCATGAGTCTAGTGTTGGCTGCTGTACTTAGTGCTGGAGAGTCTGATTAAGTCCTTTGGTGTTCAGCCGCCTGGTGGCCGAGGGGAAGAAATTGTTCATGTCGCAGGAGGTTTTGGTCCGAATGGACCGTAGTCTCCTGCATGAGGGGAGGGAGGAAAACAGGGCATGTCCAGGGTGAGAAGGGTCGGCCATGATCCGACCTGTAAGGCTCCTGGTCCTGGAGATGTAAAGGTCCTGGATGGATGGGAGTCCGCAGCCAATCACCTTCTCAGCGGCGCACACAACTCGCTTCAGCCTGTCCCTGGTGGTGGCTCCAGGGTACCACACGGTGATGGAGGTGGTGTGGATGGACTCGATGATGGCCGTGTAAAACTGCACCAACATCTTGGAGGGCAGCTTGAGCTTCCTCAGCTGCCGCAGGAAGAACATCCTCTGCTGGGCCTTCTCGATGAGGGAGCTGATTGTCGTCTCCCACTTAAGGTCCTGGGCGATGGTGGTGCCGAGGAAGCGGAAGGAGTCCACAGTGGTGATGGGGGAATCTATGAGGGCAATGGGGGGCAGAGGGGCTTTGACTTTCCTGAAGTCTACAATCATCTCCAGAATAATATCTCAGTTCTGTTTTTCTCATTTCCTGAATCTGCTTTATCCTCACTAGGGTCAGAGGGGTCATGAAGGGCTTATCCCAGCTCGAACAGGAGAAGGCAGGATTCACAATGAATGAGTTGCCAGTTCATACAGTCGTCCTCACAATTAGTCACACCCCTGCAATTTTTTTTGTCACTTTTTGTTTTTGTGATAAAAATAATGAGTTTTATCCAGTTTGTTTCTAACCTGTATGTGAAACACACAATATATCAGGAGTATTTTATTAGTGGATTTAAAATAAATAAATAAATTCCTACCCTAGGTTTACTCAGTCCAATAGTCAATAGAGTAGTTTTTGTTTTGGGTAATGGTTCCTCTAACTGTCCACAGTCTGTCTGCTGTCTCCTGTGTGGTTCTGGTCCACTCATCCTGGACCAAAGCCTCCAGGTCGGTACGAGTCTCTTCTAAAGTACTGGGAAAAAATGTGATTAAATATCCAAAACATATGCAAAAATTATAAACATATGCAGGTAACATGTTTATTCAAAATATTCAACAGTTTCAACAAACAACTGTCCTATGAAATTGCATTAAAATGTGTGTGTGTGTGCGTGTGTGTGTGTGTGTGTGTGTGTGTGTGTGTGTGTGTGTGTGTGCTCAATATAAAGTTGATCATTCCTACCGTCTTGTAACGTTGCTTTTTAAATCGGAGAATATGATATACATTTTGTTTATTTTCTTCTATCAAATACCAACCATGCACATAATCTTGTCAGCGTTCCATTTAAGCACTTCTCGCAGACTGACAAACAAACTCTTTCTGCTGGAAACATTCTTTGCTTTTGTCAATCTAAAGTCACTAAAGCATTTATATGGTAATCTGATGTAGTGCAACCTGATATATAGTGGCAACATTTTAAGGAAATGCTTTAGAAAAACCTCTGTTTGTTGTTACTTAAAGGTAGATGTTTTATGTGACGTGAAACTAATGTCTGTCTAAACATGTTCCACCTGCTGCTAATACCCAACCACCTTCTGCTTTATTTGGGACATTCTTAAGGTTAAAGGTTAAGTACTTTATTTGTCATTATACATTATACAATGACATTTGTCCTCCATCAAAAGCAACACAGAAGATTCACCCATAACCCGGATGTGAATCGCTTGTTGGGGTTTTGAACCACCAACCAAGCCTCCAAGGCAGCCGTTCCTAACTCCCGCCCCCAGTGGCTCTAACCAATCACATCACTCGAGGTACATTGTTGTATTTTTCCCTGAAGAGGACTCTGCAATTGTACAGTTCAGCCAAAGTGAGTCATCTTTACCTTGATAAAGTTATTTAGCTGTAAACTGTGAATAATGCAATTGCCATATATACACTATGTATGGTTACCTGAATAGGTGGGTATGCTAATGAGCTAATTAGCTTTTTACTGTTGAGGAGGTATAGGATAGGAATCTGACTGCTTCTGTATTTTCTTTTTAAAATACCCATCTTACTCAAATACCCAAAAGACCCATCTTAAACACCATTGATATTAATAGTATTCCCTGCAAACTTAATGTAAATTCACACAACTGCCAATTAATAGACTGACTAATATGGCTAATACATGATTAACATAACACAAAGGATAACTAGCTTGCTAGCTAGCCCTCTCAAGTTAACAGCTTTATTCGAACTGTACAATTGCTGAGTCCTTCTCAGGGGGAAAAATAAAAAAATCTACCTCGAGTACTGTGACTGGCCCGCGGCAGCAAAATTAATGTACCCTAATGGTGATGTCCAGAACCAGAGGGGGGAGGGGGTGACCCCATACCCCCCCGGCAAATCGCACCCAGCCTGCATATATTCGATATATATGCAGGCATACACATCACATATATGCACAATATATATTTTTTTATATTAGGTCATTCCGTGTGGGCGCAGTTTACACAGGATAGAAGGAGGTGCGAATGACAGTTAGTCCCACAGTACTGTTCATAGCCACTTTAGGAAAAATACCCATCTTTTACCAACAGTGCTTCAATAATATATTTCAAACTTTTATATTATACATTAGGTCCTGTATATCTGTTTTGTAGCTATAAAACAGCTGTATGTTATTTACTGGCACAAACTTGATTATTTATTAATTATCCATTATCAGCCAAACAGTAGTAATAATGGTTTCCTCCATTCCCTTTTAATATGAGAATGCTTTTGCAGCACCTTTAGTGTCCCCCTCATGAATTATTCCTGCAAAACAAATGTATGTTTATTACTTAACAGTGGAATGAAATATCTGCCTGTGCCAGTGTCTACACAGGCCATGAATCTTATTGTATAACTGGCATAACACCCCAAGTCCATGCATATATTTAAATAGTACTTAGTGTATGTGACACAGAACACAGTAAACATGTGATAAGTACACTAAAGATCCACAGAATAGTACTAGGCCTGCACAAAGCACTGAAAAAACAGCATGTACTTGGTCAGGATGTCAGGGACAGTGGAGTTTAACTACACTTAGGGAGGGGTCTGGAAATACTCTGCTGGAATACGGATGAATATTTTCATAGCACCAAAGCAGTGGTGTCAAGATTTTATCATTCTGCTCTACTGTTTGGAAATATCTACGTGAAAGAACAGCAAACTACTACACCATGAAAATTAAAATACCTCGTTTTTACACACACACACGTTTTTTGTGCCTTTTTATGTTGGAATTTATTCAGTTTAATATCAAGTTACAGTTTCTCGTGGAATTATTTGAATGTTTTATATAGTTATTTTTCTCCTTGTTGTTGGTTTTTATTACCTGTGCTTTTATTGCCAATGTATTGGTTGATTGTATTATTCTTATTATTTATATTATTATGTTTTTCTTTGTATGTTTTGTATTTGATTTTGTGACTTTTGTGATCCATGAGGGACAATAATGTTTTACTTGTACAGCCAAAAGTAAAAGTGGCTGGAAATTACAATCCTAGTTATTTATTTATTTGTTTCATTTTTTTTTAATCTTCATTGTAGTATTTTTTTTTGCTTTTAAAAAATACATTTATATTTATGAGTCTTTATTTTTTTTTGCTTAGTTCGTTATTTTTCTACATTTATTTATTTTTTTTATTTTATATGTTTTTCTTCAATTTTGTTCCATTTGTGTCTTACTTTGTTAATGTTACTTATTATTATTCTGTTCTTCTTCATTTTTGGTTGTTTTTATTGATCACTTTGGCTGTTTTTGTTCATTTTGTTGCTTGTTTTAGTCTTTCTTTCCACAGTGAAACTCCCAGGTGTTATTGTCTTTAGACAGTGGTAGGAAGTCGGAGTACCTGGAGAGAACCCACACAGAAATACTTATTTTTATTTAATTTATTATTTATAGATTTATTTTGAATGAATGTAAAAAAAAAGGAAATAAAGAAATAAAAATACAGCTGAAACAAATTTACAAAAACCAAATACAAAAATACTACACATAATACATATTCAAAAAGGAGTGAGAAGAAGCCTAGCTTATGAACTCCCACCCCCCTTTTCCCTAGAAATTAATTACAATAACAATCTTCCAAGTCCATACATATGTAAACATACATTCATACATATATACATACACCTTTCTTGGTAAATACAATGAAATACTTGAAGATTGGTGTTTGTTCTTAAATACAGTTTTGAGTTTTGCACCTTAGTGCCTATTGTCAAGAGCTGTAATGAACGGATTACAGCTATATCACAGTGGACCCAATAGTAGAATTATGAGGATGAGGCCCTTAATGAAAAGCAGGTGGCCTGTCATCTTGATGGATATGTGTTATGTTTGCTGTTCATTCAGCCTGACAGTTTTGATAAGTAGTGGCTAAAAATGTTTGCAACTGAGTTGAAGTTGACTGACGCTGACTGTTTATGTATCATTGAGTTGTATTGTTGATACATCCTTCTGGGTATATGGAGGTGTGTGTCAGAACAGCAGTGATTGACAGTTCTCAAATCCTGAAAAGCTCACGGATATTTATGTGATTAAAAGTACACTTTGAAAAACTTGCAGAAAGTGCACATCATTACACAGTTTTGGCAAAACAGATGTCGAAAGCAATGACTTAAGAGGTTTAAACCTTAAATATAATGTCTAGTATTATGACTGATGTTTCCATTTGACATGATTTCATATACACCATATTTAAGGTTTAATCTTCCTGTTATGTTCATTTGTCAGGAATGGTGTTCCTGGGTCAATTTGACCTGGTGTATGTTTAATTATCCAAAAGATGTCTGAAACAAACAAAAAATCCAAACAAGCAGTGTTAATATTTCAATACTGTTATGAATCTGGACTTTGTCATCCTGTTATTTGAGTTTTTTTGTCCGTCTCTTGTTTGCTTTTGTTTTATTTCTGTCGTTGTTGGTGTCTGGGGCTTTTATTTGCTAGAGATGGGTCCCCGGGCACCACCCATAGCTGCCCACTGCTCCTTACAGGTGCCCCAACAACAGGCATGGGAAAACTATTCCACAAAGGGCTGGTGTGGCTCCAGGTTTTTGTTCCAACCAACCAAGAGTTCACAGTTTGACTAATCAACTCTCTGAAGACTGAGATCAGTTGATTAATTATCATTAATTAATTGAATCAAGTCTGGTGTGCTGGAACAAAAACCTGCAGCCACACTGGCCCTTCAGGACTGCTTTGCCCATGCCTGCCCAACAACGTGAAGGATGGGTTAAATGCAGAGGACAAATTTCATTCTACAATGTATAATGACAAATAATGTACTTTGCCTTTACCTTTATTTTGTTCTGTGGGTATGTGTGCATGTTGTCTAGTTTTGCTTCCAGTCACTGGTGTAATCAGTGTGATTGAGCCCACTTGCCCCCTTCCCTTTATACGTGCTGTGTGTGTGATTTTGCAGTGCTAATTTGTCTACTTTGGATTGCACCCAAATAAGCGTCTAGAATATCTGTGTATGATTGTTTTCGGCTTGTGGTCTCTGTGTGTTCCCTCTTGGCTTTGGTTTTTGACTCTGCTTGTGTTAACAAACCCTGGAATCATTTTTGACCCTGAATCAGCCTCTCCCCTACTGGACCCCATCATTTGGATTGACCATCTGGTTTGACCTTCACTTGCCCGCAGTTAACATCCCTCAGATTGTGTTTGTTTTACTGCATTCTTTGGTACTGAACTCTGCTTGCCTCGTGACCTGTTTTTGTCTTGCCCCAAGTTACCAGTGCGATCCACTGCCATCTACAGATCAGCTGAACACTGCAGATTGATCCAAACACAGTGCAAGACAAGAAGGCAAAACTCCAAACTGTACAAAAAAAGACAAATTAATAATAATGTTTATAAAAGACAGACAGCAGGAATTCAGTCTCTTTGGTCTGTTAGATTTTGTCAGTGGGGAGCACGGTCGGTACACATGCACAAGCTATGATCAATGGTTTTATTTTGGTGTTTTTTTGCATGCACGGAGCATATATATATATATATATATATATATATATATATATATATATATATATATATATATAACTACACACATGTACCACTGTGAATTGCCCTTTATGTATATCTACGACCACAGAAACAATTCCCTGCTGCTATCACACTGTGCCTTTTAAAGTATGTCTGATAACGATACAAACCCATACTTCACATAGAACTTGATAAGACTGATATCATGCAAAATGCTGCTTTTAACTCTAACCAAATTTCTTTCAACATGCAGATAACACACAGTGCACTCATGATCATGTGATGGGGTTTAGAAGACATTAGCATCAGTCGTGGAACATGTTTAGAAGGACGAAAGATTCACATCACGTTCATTTATCTACCTTCAGGCAAAACAACAAAACAAAACAAAAACACCAAACATATTCAGCTTAATGGGCAGCAACAAACAAAGCCTTTTCGAAAGATGCTGCTACTATACATCAGGTTGCAATACATTAGATTATCACATAAATGCTTTAGTGACTAGGTTGATAAAACCCTAGAATGTTCCCAGCAGAAGGAGTTTGTTTGTCAGCATGAGAGAAGGGCTTAAACGGAACGCTGACAAGATAATCGGCATGGCTGGTATTTGATAAAAGGAAACAAACACAATGGAAATGGGATTTTCTGAATTAAAAAGCAAGGATGCAAGACAGTAGGTATGATCAACCTGAGATAAAGTAACTGTATAAATACACAGGTTATGCAATCATCTTTAATTTTAACCTCGAAACAGTTGAATTTAAATATAAGTATATACAAAAGTAAATGCTAAATTAAGTGGAGATAATTAATTGAACTATAGCATATGCAATAGATCGATTTTTTGGTATGTTGCATATTTGCAACAGCAGGTGGTAAGGGGTTAAAGCCATTTTTAAAATACACTGGTCGACAAGTAAAATCCTTCCGGAATAAAACTAATGAAATTTTACATGTGTGTTACTGTTGCAGAAAACTCAAGTCTTAAATGTTGGTTGGCTTCAAGTAAATCTATCAATAACTGAACATGAACCTAATAATAACCTAATTATAACCTTATAATATCTCCATCCAATGTCATTAATCAAATTCCATGGGTTTTACTGGTGAATGAGTGTTGTTGAAGATGACTGTATTTTCATGTTCAATTCTGTCCAAATTATGACTTATTATTTTACACTAATTACACTCGTTGGCAATTAAAATAAAACAAATGAATTGTTATCACATGTGTGTTACTGATAAAGAAAAGTCAAGTCTTAAATGCTGGTTAGCTCAAGTTTCCAAGATAAGTCTGGGGTCAAAATGTGAAATTCTTATCATTACCAAGAAAAATAGGTTTTAGTCCAAATGAATATTGGTCTCAGATCTATTTCAGAACACTGTCTGCACATTATGATCCATTCACTTTACAGGTTCTTTCTACTAGAATATTTACAAATCCATTGTATACATGAGCATAAACCACCATATACCCGTATTTTTTGGACTATAAGTTTTCATAGTTTGGCGAGGGTGTGACATATGTATATGTGAAATTATTAGCACATTATTATATAATTTCGCAAGTTATTTTCACACTGACAACCGCAAGACGACGCTCTTGAGCATAAGTATGTTCTTTATGCTATAGTTATCTCAACAACTGTTAATATGTTACGTTAACATACCAGGCACATTCTCAATTTCTCGTTTTTGCATCATGTAACATTAGCTGAATGCGTTACCTTAGCATACGCACACTATTCAGGTTGTTGTTCTTTATTCTATTGTTATTTTAAATTTCCTTTTGAATATGAAATGTCTGTTCTTGGTATTGAATTATATCAAATAAATGTCCCCCCAGTGGCACTTATATATGTTTTTTCTTTTTTTATTGTGCTTTTTTGGACTGGAGCAACTTATACGCCAGAAAATACAGTATGTGTTATAACACACTATTATATATATTAACCCTTGTATTATGTTGAAAATGAATTACATTGATAATATTGTGGGTCATTTTGACCATTGGACCATTGTCCATTCAAAGCAGTAAAAGAACAAAACAAAAACAGGTTAATCCAAACTCCACTTTATTTGAGATGATATAAACATTTAGAGGAGAAACATTCTAAACATTTTTTAAATTATTTCGACACTGTATTTTAAAACTACTTTGTTAAAGTCTTTTCCTCTTCACAAACACATTTTCTTTCACTTTTCTTCCCTTTCGTTTCTTTACACGCGTTTCCACTGAATCCTTCTCCAGGTAACTTTACAGTTACAGCTTATTAAAAAAAACAATCAAAATGCTAATAATTGCGCAATAAAAATATAGTAGATCATAAAGACATCTTTATTTTGAATCTGAACAGCTAATCACCCACATTAACATATCTGGGTCAAAGTGACCCCTGACATCATGTTTGTATACAAACTGCACAGAGGTTCCACTCCACACCAATGTGTTCACAATTTACTCACCAGTTCATAATCCTAGAAAAGCAAATGTCACAAAAGAATAACCAGTACTTTCATCAACACAAAAACTGAAATGGGTCAAATCGACCCTTAACTTAACCCCTTAAGCCTGACTGAAAATTGTGTAATTTTTCATTAATTATTAACATATAATAAATCTGGACAATGGAAATTTGTTTCAACTTTTGCTCAAAGTTAAGACCCTAATGTTCATAAAAGTACATATAAAGTGTACTTTAGTGATAAATGTCACCTTTAAACATGATCTTTAATGTGTGTGTGGTGAAATATAAGTTATTTTTAATCGCCGATACGCACAATTAATTCATCTATATCTCATTCTGGCGACCGATAAGGCAGCCATGTTTGTAGGCGTTTGAAAGAGGAGATTCTCCTGAATCCATTGACACCTCACATTCCATGAACTACATTTCCCTCTGGACATGAAATGCATGCGTAAAAGGTGAAAGGTTAGCATCTTTGCTCATGTCGAGCGCATGCACGGGACTGGGACACACGCGGCAGCAGAGCAAGAGGGGTGATGCAGATCCGTCCGCAGGTTATAGTTATATTTACCAACTTTACTCTTAGTTCTAAGTCATTTTAGAGAGTTTTAGTGAGTAACAGTGAGTGACAGTGTATTTTCCTGAATGTTACTGGTAAGCTTTGTGAAGTGTTAGCTGTTAGCCGCGTGCTAGCATGTAAACAACAGAGACACTACAGAGAAGCAGCTGAATGTTCAACATCTGACTGAGATCTGACTGTGGATATGAACTCAAAACAGGATGAACATCTACCCAGTAAGTTGTTGTATCTTACTGATATCTGTTTTTACAAACTAATAGTAATAATAATAACAATAATACTACATTTTATACTATACACATGCAAACACTGTTGACTATAGTAGTATTTTTTCAGTCTCATTTCTCATTGTATTGTTATTTTTACACATAAGTAGATAAGTTTATAATTAATCAATGATTGTTTGAGGATTTATTCACTTTCTCTGTCAAAAATAAATAACATTCTATCATTTCATGAGAAGGAAAAAGTCTCAAATCATGATTGTCTTCATTTTTCCTAGGTAGGAGGATGACACAAATAAAACTGCTTTTTGGAGAAACACATGGACCAGTTCAGTCTGCTGCCAGCCCCTCCACCTAATGATAAACCAGCCCCCCACCTGATGATAACACATGGACATGTTTGGACTTTATTGCAATTGTTTGTGTTTTGAATGTTTGTATTAGTTATTTTGTTTAGTAAATTAGCACTAATTTTGATATTTATATTTATTCTAATTTAATTTATCATATATTTTTGCACATTTGTTCAACTTTATATTTGATTTTTTACTAAAGTGTATTAGTACTATTATTATTGATGTATTATTATATTGTTTGGAGTAAGTTCTTAATAAAACTACTCCATTTGGAGACAAAATAATCCATGTTTTTTATGGTTTTATTCATTTTAGTTGTGCCACAAAGGTAGAAGTTGATGAAACACAAGGTAAATTTCATTTCTAAAAGCTCCAGTAGACAGTAATAGACTTCTGTAATGGATATGAGTTATATTTTCCAGACAGATTTTACTAGAAAATTAAAATAATGTATTTGGGGGGGACAAATGCACTGTCCGCCTGGTGTTATCTGGACTTAAACCTTTCTGGAGGCTTTGTCCTTTGCTCTAATTCTATCAACTTTTGTACCTGTGTTGGAAAGGAGTTACTGAAGGTGATCAATAGTGTCTATATTCATGGAATCATTGTTAGCAGGGTGTTTTCTTTTGTCAAAAAAATAATAAATTCAGGCGAGACCAAAAAATTCTATTTTATCTTTTAGTTTATTCCAGTTTATTCAGTCATAGTAGTAGCTACACTATTTTAGGCAATGGGAATAGATTCTGTGAAGCCTGTAGATGTCCATAGATACAAAGAACATCCATATAAACCTTAGGATTGTGGAGCAATTCTTCATTTACTTTGGGTATGTTTTTTTAGGCGTTTTTCTCTGAAAATAGGCTCAGGGTGGAAGAGCTAACCCCCACGTTTGTCATTCGTTTTCTGATTCATCTTATTATGTCCAGTCTTTGTTTCCTCCGCACATCACTGAGGTGTAGCACTACCCTCACTGGCTTGTAAGGGAGAGTTCTAATGGGGGATGTCTGCTCAGCTTTCGGGGAGGACCGATGATGGTCACACACATGCACTAAATAGTGTAGTATATGGCTGCAAGACTGGAATATGCATTGATCTCAAGCAATGTTGACTCCCTTCTGTGGGGTTAAAAGATAAAAATAAATTAATTAATTAATTAATAAAACAAGCGAATGAATAGAAAAATTAACTAAAAATTAATAAAATAAAAAAAAGGAACAAAATGCAGACAAATTAGAAAAAGGAAAAAAAGGAAGAAAAAAGGAAAACAAACAATACATTTTTTGTATATATGTATATGTTTAGTACTTCAGTTATTATTGGTATTGTTATTATTGTTATTGTTATTATTTTTATTATTATCATCATTTTTATGTACTATATTGTTATAAGATGAATTCAGGTTATTGGAGAAGTGAAGAAGGGGTAGGATTAAATAAGCTTATACTTCATCCTACTCCTTTTCGGACATGTCATTGTGTAGTATTATTATTATTGTTGTATTGATTATTGTTGCACTTTGCACATGTTAGAAAATAAATCATTCAAATCAAATCAAATAAAGTATATGTAAGATTCAGCACATTTAATTTCTGAAGCAGATACTTCCTTAAAACATGTAGAGCAGTGATATCAAAGCAAAGTCATCATTCATTTTCTGAGCGGCTTTATCCTCCACAGCGTCTCTGGGGTGCTGGAGCCTGTCCCAGCTACTTATAGGTGAAGGGCTGACATATAGAGATGAACAACCATTCCCTCTCACATTCACAACTATGGGCAGTTTTATCCTGACCAATTAACCTGTCACTGCATGTCCTTGCAGCTTCCTCTATGTGGGAGGAAGCTGGACTACCACCATGCTGCCCTAATAAATGTACAGATCATTCAGGTCTCTGTATTTTTAAGGGTTATTTTAAATATCAAAGCAAAGTTATTAGTTCTCTTTTGCATCAGTTTATACTAAAGAGTGTTGGTGGCACTGGAGTCTTTTCCAGATAACTATGGACAGATGTTTTACCCAGTGCATCGTAGGGTTGACATATAGACCTGAATATTTACAACCACTCTCACATGCACACCTACTGTACAGTGGAAAAACAAATCGAAATCTTACCAAGTTTATTTTTCAGGAGCTCTTAACAAGATAATTTTTGCTTGTTCCATTGGCACTTTTTTTTTGTTTTTGCTTGAATTAATCAAAAATAAATAAGTAAATGTTGATTTAAGCTAAGAAAACCTGTCAATAGATCAAGTGAAAATGATCTAAGATTTATTTAAGCAAGGTTTTCCACATTTATTGTCCAAAAATATGCTCTTATACTTCACTGAAAAGTTACTTGTTAGGTGATTATATCTTATTTTAAGGACTAGAAATAATAATAATTTAAAAAAAACACTTGGTAATATTTAGAATTTTTGTAGTTTATAACAATTGAACATCTTCTATCTGCAGTCTTCTCCCTTACTTTAATTATTATTGTTTTCATAATTATGTTTCAATTGTAATTGTTTTTGTTTTTTTAATTGTTGTAAAGCACTGTGAATTGTCCTGTTGAATGTATTGTCCTTTACAAATATATTTGCTTCCTTCATTTTGTGGAGCAGTAGATTTATTCATCCATGCGAAATGAAAATAAAATGTCACATATGTAAGTATAAGCAACCACCAATCGAAGCAAAAATTATGTTAAAATGCATGTGAAAAATAACCTTTCATTTTAAAACAATCTTCTCACTGGTTATCCATCCCTTGTGTTTTGTAATGTGAAAAATACCTGAAAAATATACATTTATTTAGTTATTTTTTTGTTGTTGATGAAGTGACAAAACATGTCGACATGAACAAACTAAATGTGTGCACACATGTAGCAGAAGGAAACAGTTCTGTGATGAAGTGAACGGACGCTCACAGGCTTCACTGTTTACAAATCAAAACAACATGATGGAGTTTGGTCACTGGTGAGAACAAACTTGTCTTTCATCACAAATTGTGTGAATAACTGACTTTTCCCTTTTTACCTGCACAAAAACTGCATTTATTCATGACATCACTTGTTGCTATTTGGGGATACTGTCATCTGTAACACCTTTATAGCCAATGGCAATCCACGAGGGGTTAATATTGTTTAATTTGGGTCAGGTCAAAGGGTTAATATTGTTTAATTTGGGTCAGATCAAAGGGTTAATATTGTTCCATTTGGGTCAGATCAAAGGGTTAATATTGTTCCATTTGGGTCAGATCAAAGGGTTGATATTGTTTTTAATTTGGGTCAGATCAAAGGGTTAATATTGTTCCATTTGGGTCAGATCAAAGGGTTAATATTGTTCCATTTGGGTCAGGTCAAAGGGTTGATATTGTTCCATTTGGGTCAGGTCAAAGGGTTAATATTGTTCCATTTGGGTCAGATCAAAGGGTTGATATTGTTTTTAATTTGGGTCAGATCAAAGGGTTAATATTGTTCCATTTGGGTCAGATCAAAGGGTTGATATTGTTTTTAATTTGGGTCAGATCAAAGGGTTAATATTGTTCCATTTGGGTCAGATCAAAGGGTTAATATTGTTCCATTTGGGTCAGGTCAAAGGGTTGATATTGTTCCATTTGGGTCAGGTCAAAGGGTTGATATTGTTTTTAATTTGGGTCAGATCAAAGGGTTAATATTGTTCCATTTGGGTCAGATCAAAGGGTTAATATTGTTCCATTTGGGTCAGGTCAAAGGGTTAATATTGTTCCATTTGGGTCAGATCAAAGGGTTGATATTGTTTTTAATTTGGGTCAGATCAAAGGGTTAATATTGTTCCATTTGGGTCAGATCAAAGGGTTAATATTGTTCCATTTGGGTCAGATCAAAGGGTTAATATTGTTCCATTTGGGTCAGGTCAAAGGGTTCATATTGTTCCATTTGGGTCAGGTCAAAGGGTTGATATTGTTTTTAATTTGGGTCAGATCAAAGGGTTAATATTGTTCCATTTGGGTCAGATCAAAGGGTTAATATTGTTCCATTTGGGTCAGGTCAAAGGGTTAATATTGTTCCATTTGGGTCAGATCAAAGGGTTGATATTGTTTTTAATTTGGGTCAGATCAAAGGGTTAATATTGTTCCATTTGGGTCAGATCAAAGGGTTAATATTGTTCCATTTGGGTCAGATCAAAGGGTTAATATTGTTCCATTTGGGTCAGGTCAAAGGGTTAATATTGTTCCATTTGGGTCAGATCAAAGGGTTAATATTGTGCTAAATAAACCAACCCAAATAAATAATATTTAATAACCCATACATACAATGAAGTAGAGTGAACTAAATAAAATGTAATTAAAATAATTAGAGTTTTATTCAGTTTAATTTCATTTACTTCCGCCAACTTAATTTTATTAGATGTGACCAATTGAAGAACTTTTTATTTTTAACATTGATTGATTGCTTTGCTTTGTTCAGTGTATGATAGCCTGAGCCAGACTTCCCCCAGTTCTGATAATAACCATCAATAGATGATCCAAGAAATATTTAAGTTTTAATTCACCATTAATAAAGTTTTATTAATGGTGAATAATTGTTAATTATTAATGGTTTCAACAACTACATTCAACAAGATTAAAATAAAGCGCGTGGATTAAATAAAAACTCCAATTTGTGGAACACCTGAGGTTTAAATAAAGTTATGAACATGATTTTTTTGGTTGAAAATCACTGATTTCTGCAAATGAATAAATACAAAGATATTTATTCATTTGCAGAGATAGAAACATTCAATCCCTATGAGATCATTTAACGATCAAAACACAACAACAACCTTAGCATATTTTATTTAATTTAAGCTTAATCAATATGTCTGCACAATGCCAACATAAGATGTTTGCACTTCCCTGGCTTCACTGATCAATTTTCTGCAAAATACACTTAGAAAAACCCCCTCCAAAAAATCAGTAACATTAAATAAAATGCATTGAATAATATATGGGCACATTGAGAACCAATAATGCTTCATTGTTTTTTCTAAAAGCTTTATAGTGGGTGATGGATGGACTGTGCAGAAGCTGAATTTAGGTAGATTACCTTGGCACTGTTTTTCTTTCAAATATCTCTAACATAATTTAGGCTTTACATTTCTGACTTGAGGCGACTCAGTGGGAATTCATGCTATATCTGCTAGTTTGGTACAATATTATAATGAGCACCTTTAGTCCAGAAGTTAACATAAATATTCATGACTCAGAATAGTCCTAGATGTTGCTCTGAGCGGTGATTAGTTTTTCTGTCAAGTCAGCTGTCAGGCCCAAAGCATGCAGAATATAATTATGCATCAGGCAGACATCAGAATTTCCAAATATTCATTTGGAGTATGTCTATAAAGAAAATGTCGTTATTTACTCCCTAATGGTAACAGAACTACAGATTTACAAAGACACTGCTTCTGTCAAGTTCTGTCAACTTCTTTCTCCTTCCATTGTAAGTCAAATGGAATAATTATTCCAGTCAAATGGTCTGTAATTGTAGAATTAATCAAATCTGCATTTACAGCAAAACAATGCAGCATAATGAATAAGAAACACAATACTTTATGCATCCTACAGAGATGATATTCAGCATTAATATGAAATAAATGACTCTCATTACTGCCAAATAACCCTCACAAACATACATATAAACATGTTCATGCATAAAACACTTTATAGTCCATGAACTGTATGCTCCAAAGAAACATTAAATATGACCCTTTGAACATCATGTCCAAAACCCTCAGACAATTCCAAATGTGTCCCCTTTTGACCCTAACAGAGGCTCTAAAAAAGTGTCAAACATAAGGCCCGGGGACCAAATACAGGCCGCCAAAGGGTCCAATTTGGCCCGTAGGATATTAACGGTGTAAAAATTATTGTAATTCAGGTTCTACATCTCAATTGGGTCAAACCAGTAAAATATAAAGTATATATAAATAATGAAAACTGCAGATTTTATCTTTGTTTTAATGTAAAAACTGTTGAATTAAGTGAAAATCTTTATATAACAAGCTATCCATTTATAAAAAATATGAATAACCTGAACAAATAAGAGCAACCTGAAATGTCTTAAGATAAGTAAGTGTACAATATTCACAATATTCACAATATTCAGCAATATTCTGCCTGTTACTAAGTATTTTGTGTATTTGTAATTGTAAAATAAACTGTAATTGAGGCAAATGGGGACAAAATCTGATTAAAATTGCAGTTTTTTTCTTAAGACATGTCAAGTTGTTGATGTTCGTCCCATTTTGAGGGAAACATTATAGATGCAAATAAAATCATAATGTAATTTTCCACTTTTCACTGTTATTATTTTACTTATCTGGCCCTTTTCAGATCATATTGGACTGAATGTGGCCCCTGAACTAAAATGAGTTTGACACCCCTGCTCTAGAATCATATGTTGGTTGAATTCAGCTGTATATAGATTGTGTTTCCGGGCAAAAGTGATAAGTGCTTCGGAATAGGAAAAGCAAGTTAAGAAGCAAAAACTCAACATTTCTTACACCTTTAAGGCAAATGCATGTTTGTGGGTTTTTTTTTTTCTTCTTGTAATTAAAGTAAAATCCATCACGGTGCTTTTGGAATTAATGTTAGGCTAGAGAAAAAAAAAAAAATCAAAGCTGAAACCTTGAAATGGCATGGCAGCTCTGTGGGCACTGCAGGTCATCATGTTCATGAATGCACCACAGTGGACCGCTGTGGGCAAATTCCATCACTCAAAGTAATATATACAGTATGTCCCACCAGTGTTCATGTTCCACTTCTGATTATGAAATGCATTATTCAGACATAAATATCAGCTGACTTATTTGCACAGCCTCCCACTCTTGTCTCTGAGTAAAGTCTGGCTGTTCTATCTCCCTGTAAAGAAACTGTAACTTGTAATGAGGTCACCAAAGCAGAGCTAAAATTAGGATTAATTCAGATTTCTTAGCGACGTGTTGTCATGTTTTCCTGACTGGCAGATTATTGGATGCACACCTAAGCACCTTAACTTTGCTCAGGCAATTTAGTGGCGTTATGAGTTTGCATAAACCTAAGGTAATGCTACGAGGCACAGGGTCGCTGGGTGCTTCTGAGGTGAAGAGAGGACTCAATTTGAGCGTCATATAATACCTTCAGAGCAGACGTGGTAAAAGTACTCCCATTCAGTACTTAAGTAGAAGTACAGCTACGTGTGTGATAAAATACTCTGGTAAAAGAAGAAGTACTGAAGTCAAAGTTAGAAAGTATAACTTGTCAACTTTAATAAAGTAAAGAAGTAAAACTGTGTTTTTTTGCCATGAATTAATAATACATATTTAACCAGAAAATCTGAAAAGTTTCAAAAGTATCCAAAAATAAAGCTCTTAAAAATAAGTTACTGTGTAGAAAATGTGTTTGATCAGGTCACATCACTCAGTTTTGTGAATATGGGGGAAAAAAAGAGGTTAGAATTAAGATAAAAAAGTAATTGTTATGAAATAAGTAAAAGGTCATAAATATGAGATTTTTTTTTAAAAATGCTGAATTATAAGATAAAATGTCACAATTGTGAGACAGAAAGGAAGAATTCTGAGAGAAAAAAAATCATAATACTGAGATAAAAAGTCATAAATGTGATATAGAATGTCACAATTTATCTTCTCCACTTATTTTTCCTATGAAGCATTTTACATATTTACCTACTGTCACATCCCTTTAGTTTGAAAAAGTAATCAGTCTATTCTGAGAATGTAAGGAGTATAAAGTACAGATATTTATGAAAAAATGTAGGGAGTACAAGTAAAAAGACATCCGAAAAAAAGGAGATACCTAAAAATGTTCAGTACAGTACAGTAATGAAGTGGGCGGGACAGTGGTGGACAGAAGGTCTCTGGTTCGATTCCCACACCAAACCTTTCTGTGTGGAGTTTGTATGTTCTCCTCATGTCAGCGTGGGTTTTTTCCAGGTACTCCGGTTTCCTCCCACCATCCAAACACATGCACTAATAGGTTAATTGGTTAATTTAAATTGTCCATAGGTGTGAATGTGACAGTGATTGTTTGTCTATATATGTTCAGCCCTGAAATGAACTGAAGACTCATACAGGGTGTGCCCCGCCTTCACCCACTGTAGCTGGATTAGCCCCCCCAGTGACCCCCACGACCCTAGTGAGGATAAAGCGGGGTCAGATGATGAGATGAGACAGTAATCAAGTACTTCTACTTAGTTACTTCCCAGCTCTACTTCGGAATCTGGAGCGTTACGTGACATGACAGTCCTGATATTTGGAGGGGCTTTGGACCTAATATCCTTGGTTTAATAAGTGCACGTTACCAGGGGCTATACGTGCAGACACTGCACACGTACGCCTTTGAGATTATTTTAAATAAGGCTTATTGCAGTTTCCTTCCACAATTAAAAGTGTGTGTCTTTATAAATGTGTGCTTGTTTTGTAAACTACTAATGTGATACATGACTTTGTTATTTGGATATGGCCTTGGGTCGGGAAGTTTGTCCTATATTTTTTTTTCTGCCTGAGCTACCATAATGTGCAATTTCTGTTCCAATTAGAGCTCTTGAATTACAAATCAGCTCTTGATTAAACCAAATTGATTAAACATCATATTAGGAAGTTGTCCAATTTTTATTCCCAGTCCATTCTTTTATAGTTCATAGTTTTGTTTTGTTTTTTTACCCTTGGGTCAAAATAGTTTAAAAGGAGCTAGATGCATTCAAAAATGCTTTGTGCACTGTGCTGCAGTGATTTTTAACATTAACATTTTAGTTATTTCTTAAGTAGAGATGCTCAAGGGTCTGTGTTTTGATCCTGATAAATAAAGAAATATGGAAAAATAATAATAAATGTTTCAGCTTCATTGCCGGACCCGGAGAGAAATATTCCTAGAAAGCGTGGTGTGGATTAATTCAGTTATTACATCACCGATCATTATGTGGTTGATCGATTTGGACGTAAATGAAGGTAATTAAATCTTTCTATTAAAAATAACTAAACTCCTCTATTTGTTAGATTATCTATTGGTGCACACATTGTACTTTGTGTGTTCTGGCTGCTGAGCCATCGTCGCCTAATTCTGTCCACATCACAAGCTCAAATGAAAGATTTAGCTGCAACTTCCTCAATTTCAGCCAGTTCTTGGCATGCATTATTTTGATATGTGTCATTGGCTTCTGTGTTTAATTGGGAGCTGTCTGCACAAATATAAGCCCGGAGAAGAAAGATGGGTTGACAGCAAAACAACATTTCCCACTGGAGAGCAAAAACCTGCCACTAATAAAAAATGTGATCGTCTCTTTGTGTGTTTTCCTATGACAGTCCATTAGAAGTAAGGGAATATGGGTTCAAGATGGATAGTCATCCTTTTAATGGTGTTATTAGCATCTACTTCACAGACAGAGACGTGAAGCAAATGTATGTGTGTTTACTCTATGCGTTGCATCGGCCTACAAGCAACGCAATAATGAAAACACGCATATGCTATGTACGTTCATTCTCTTATACATGGTTTTGTCGGGGGAAATATTCACAATACGCGTGCAAACACGTGGTTACAACCGCAGGCTGAGAGACGGTACTCGAAGTTTTACGATGCCATTCATATTTCAGCAGCACAGGCTTTTAAACTCAATAGGATGTGAGCAGAGATGGAGATGAATCAAAGACTGACTTAATCCACACGGCAGATCATCCTAAAGATGCCTCCCACTGTTCATTAGAAAAGTCCCCAGAGATCATCAATGCAAATTTGATTAATTGCACCATTAACCACAATGATTTCCTTTTCATACCGTACGCTGCAATTCAACGTCAGTGTGGGGCTGTTGTGCTAGCGAAAGCATTCAGATTGACCACTGGACATGGGACATTATAATAAGGACAAAAAGCAGTGTTGTTGAGGTCTGGAAAATGGATATCATATCCAACTGAGACCAAGAAAAGACAGGTTTGGGCTTTAATATTAAATAAGATGACATTCAGACCAGTCGGCTACTGGTCTTTCAAATAGGAAAAGCTCATTGTTGGCTTATAATTGCTACGTTTAAATGATGTTTTTTAATTCCAAATAATTTATTAGAATGAAATCATTCAGAATTAAAGCTATTTTTTTTCATGTTTACATGTACATTTTAATTCCTATTAAAGGCTTACATGGGAATCAGGTGAATTCAGCTCTATTTAATTGGGCTTTAAGAGCTAGAAGTGTAATGGCTTCTGATTGGACAGAATGGGAGCTTAACATTTGGATGTCTACCGTCCACTTCCACTTTTTCATTCATTTCAACTAGGAGATACTACATGCAATTTTTGTGATAATTAAACTTGGACAAGGAAATGTTGAAATTATTTTAAACTGAAACAATAAAATACTATGAGTGTATTTTATTTACCGTGTAAGAAATGAACAAGCAATTTCACAGAGCAAATACTAACAAATACATTACATTATACATTTGTTTCAAGTCCGCGATTGGACTGAGCTGTCAAGTGTCAGTGTACTGTATATCTCTAAATACCTATCGACAGAATGGGAGCTTAACATTTGGATGTCTACCGTCCACTTCCACTTTTACTACATGCAATTTTTGTGATAATTACGAAGCAGCAGCTCAACTTAATCAACCATAGGAATCAACAAACTAATGCAGACAGCGCAGAATATGTGTGTCATTAACGCAAATATGTGCGTCATCGCGACAAGATCAGGTGCATGTGCAGAATGACAGGAATAATGGTAAAGCAGGATTAACTGTTTACATGCCAGAGGGATTACCTAATTTGGAATTAAGATCAGAAAAAAACAGTTACTTTATTCAGAATTAAGTTCAATTTGGAATTATCATTTTCAATTGGAATTAGGTGTTTGCATGGTCGTCTTAAACTTTTATTTGGAATTAAAACTCCCATGTAAACGGGGCCATTATAAAATGTGTCAATTTTTCTCAATGTAAATTCTGCCTCTGTTCCAATTCCATTTGAAAAGTGCTCTGAAATTCACATATGGTAACGGTTAATAAGAAATATTTGATGTGTCATCGGCAGATCACCTGTTTTTGATGGGAACCAAACGTGATGTTAGGTTTTATGTGGGCTTAGTAACAGACTACAATGTGTCGTGTATGTGATGTCACACTTAACAGAAGCAGTAAAACACACATCAATAATTATCCTTTATTATGAGGTACAATGTGTGTGATTCAGGGCACATGACAAATCAGATACGATTTTAGCATTTTATTTACCATTGAATACCATTCATTAATTTTCTGATCTCACGCCCCATGAGCCTTCTGGAAGGAGCAGAGACTTAAACTCCCCATTGTACCAAGCAGGGGTCTTTTCCATGAACTTGGACAAGGAAATGTTGAAATTATTTTAAACTGAAACAATAAAATACTATGAGTGTATTTTATTTACCGTGTAAGAAATGAACAAGCAATTTCACAGAGCAAATACTAACAAATACATTACATTATACATTTGTTTCAAGTCCGCGATTGGACTGAGCTGTCAAGTGTCAGTGTACTGTATATCTCTAAATACCTATCAATCAAAATGGGATCCAATCACCATGCAGAAGCTCAGCATCCAGATTAGCCAAGGCCACACCCACAGCTGATTCAGCCCCAGAGATGCCAAGCGTCAAGGGCATAATCGTGGCATTTATCCAATGATCATTAAGTTTCGAAGCAATAATAGGTGTGCGATAGAGGTCCACTGAATGAAAGATGAAAGAATACACGTCACTATGGTAATGTGGGTGAAGTGAACTACATCAGATCAGCTGATTCTGAATGAACTTGTCTCAAAGATGAATATGTTCGAACACATTAAGTAGTCAATGAAATGTTAACAAAACCAAATGTATTTGACCATTTAATTTTTGATATTCTAGAGGAAGTCGAGCTTCCCTTGCAGCCTGAGAGAAAATCACCACTGGTTCAGACTGTGGGAAAATGGGGCCCAATTTTTTTTACCCATATCCCAGCATAGCTTGTGCATGTGAGTCCCATAAGGGTTGCATTTAATATCACTTAAAAAAACAAACCCCCAAACAAATATCAGTAAAACAACACAGTTATTTACATAGAAACGGGGACGAACGGGGTTTTCGGACCCGTCGGGGAATATTTTTCTAATAGTAACGCGTGGACAATACATTATCATGCTTATTCTACGGGTTATTACAGTTTGTTAGTGCTACTAGTCTAACACATTGGATAAAATAACCATTACAACGTGGCAAATATTTACTTTCAAAGTGGCCGAACTACCTGCGGTGTGATATTGTACAGTGAATGTAAAGTGACAAAACCTGTTGCCATTGGCAGCGGGCGTTAATGGCACAGCGGGCAGTTATCGAAAAAAAAAAAAATCCGCCCGCTGAACACTGGGAACGTCCATTCAAAGTGAACGGGATAGAATAAATAAATAAAATGTCCCCACAATGCTTCCCAATTTGCTTCACAACCTTAGTGTATGTGTTGGTTTGAATGTTTACCCCTTCCAGTTTAACAGAAGCACCCATTTTCCTCTGTGGCTTTAATACACCATCAATGAGACATCTAATAAAAAAAAACAACCAAAAAAAAAAAAACATGGAGGCTGCAATGTTAATGTCCCAGTGTCAGTTATTGCCAAAGGATCATATTGGGAACGTTAGGGGCTACATCCTTGAAAGTGATCAGCAATGCAAATTCAGCATAACATTGGATTCTACTGAGGCATGTGCAGCAGAAGATGAGATCCTCTTTGCTCTGTATCAGCAGAAGCCATCCTCAAAGGCAGAGCAGGCAAAGTCTGCTGCTGGGATGATGTAAAATACACAGTACCAACTGGGGTCTGACTCTAAAGAGGTGATTTGACGTAGGGTGGCCCAGCATGTGTTGGTTTATCTGCAGGAAATTGTGATTCCTGTTTGAGTGGGTGTGAAACTCTAAGTGAAATTCATTTCCCTTTGTTCATGGGTGGGTGCTGTGAGCATTTGTGTGGAGATCAATGAGATGTATGGCAGTTCGCCTTTATCCAGCAGATGAAACGAAACTATAGGTGGCATTAATTCCAAGGGGAGTTGTAATAATGAGTAATTATCACCTCTGTCTTTGTTCTTTATTTAACAGCTGAGCTTTATTTAATACAGAACAAAGTTATAGGGGAGTTTTATTTAATCACTTTAGGTCAAAATCCCAAATGAACTACAAACATAACTGGAAATTATGTCTTCATTTGGATCATTGTTTTATCCCACTGATTTACAATGAGGATTTAATTTCTATACAACATAATGCAATAGAATATGATACAGTACACTTCCATCTTGGATTATATTTGAAAAAAAAAGGAATAGATCTGTACATATAATATATTTACAGACAAGCAAAGAAAATGTTTGTTATAATATATATATATAATTTTTAAATTTTTAAATTTTTAATTTTTTAATTTTTTTTTTTCAATCACAAACCAGTAAAGAAATTGCCCTCTCCTCTCCTCTCCTCTCCTCTCCTCTCCTCTCCTCTCCTCTCCTCTCCTCTCCTCTCCTCTCCTCTCCTCTCCTCTCCTCTCCTCTCCTCTCCTCTCCTCTCCTCTCCTCTCCTCTCCTCTCCTATATTATACTGTACTATAATAAAAAAAATATACACAAACCAACACATATACAGATATTTATATATTAAAGTAATAAAAACAAATCATTTATAAATGTAAATGCAGGGAGCATATATAGTATATACTATACTCTTACAATACTATATTATACTATACTGTCAGTTATAGCCTACATTTCTTTTTATGTAGGTTTTTCATTTTTCTCTATTGTGGATCAGGAGTGATAAAAAGCTCAGCCTTTTTCCTAGATTGCCAAGGTTTCCTCTAAATTATTTTACTCCCTGAATGACTGACTGAAACACCCAATTTGCATAGGCGAAATCAAATTACTTGCATCCCCTGGTAATACTAATGCAACCCAGAGAGGGCTTTAGTATGCACAAGATTTGTTTCCTATTCATAGGAAGCATGGCATGGATAACAGCAAAGGTGAGAGGTGTTGTAATGTGCTGTTTTGATAAAAAAAAAAAAAAAAAAAAAATGTACACATATCTAAGTCAGTGCTTGGTGAAAAGAAGTAAAATATGAGAAGATGTTTGTGGGTGTGTTTTGCTTGTTAAAAATTGTGATACATTAAGGATTTACATAGTAAAAATGGAAAAAATCTTAGTGTTGGCACACAGGTGTTTTTTTTTTCTCTTTCTGCTCATTGTATTCTTCTGCCTTCACACCATCCCATCCACCCCTAATCAGAAATTAAAATAGCTCACAGAGGATGTGAAATAAAGATTATGGCCTTGAAAGTCCTGAGCAGCTGGTCCTCACAGAAGCAGCCATATGGACCACTGGGGTTGGTGTTATTTTTGCATTCAGTTGTGTCGTACATGCTAGGGGAAATTAGGGTTCAACCTGCCTGTCTGTCTGCGGATGAGTCCACCGAGCCCTGATCTACGACAGGAATCAATCCTGGCTGTAGTCATAGCAACAGGCTAGGTCTAATGTGCTTGGCTTGAAATGACCGGGAGGGACTTTTGTTAAAGGCCACTTACTCACACCTTTGTCTCGCTAGTCCTTATTGATGAAGGAAAACATCGATATTGGCATGGACACAAATGCACTCATGTCTGCTCGGTGCACTTTGACATAAGAGCGTTCTACATTCCATTTAATACTAGACTGTGTTATATGCCGGGAAAGAAATGTTAGTGGTAACAGCTTTGATGCAGCTTTCTTTACTTGTTGATGTTTTTATTTAATGACCCCTCAGACGAACGGTGGCTGACAATGTGCTGTCAATCACCTGAAAGCAGTGGGCGACACACATATAATGAACACTTTATGTAAAAGTACATTACATTCTCCGTTCTTTTGACCCCTTCTATGAACATGCCTCTGAACAAAAGGCGACGAGTCGTTAAAATCTTTGCGATCACACCTCAGCTTGACCTCGGAATGAAAATGAGCAGACCCTCATTGAAAAATACCTACTTGGTTTACTTTCTTTTACTTCCTAGTCAAATAAAGGGGGGGGGGGGGGGGGAAATTAAGCCCCAGCTTCAAAGAGGAACCTGAATCAGCTTTGTTGACGTGAAAAAAGCCAGACTTTTCCTTGCAGAGCTCACCCACCCGCTGTGTTTTTTTAATCCTGAGAATCCTACTATCCCTTGTGTATGAGACATAAAGAGGGGCTGGCGAACGTAAAGAGCAAAAGGGGTGAGTAGATAGCACAGGGTTATGTGTATAAAAATGTGAAGGAGAAAAGAAAGTAATGTGAAGTTTCATACAATTCAACACCAAAACACTGCAATTTCAAGAAATACAGTCATGAAACCTGACAAACCAACCATAAACTAGACATTTTCATACAATTTGTCACCTGCAGTGGTGATAGAGGAGCTCAACAGCTATATTTTTCTCTTTAGAGAATTCCCAGCAGGAAGTCAAGGCTACAGCATCTCTCATAAATATCTAGTACTTGGGAAAAAAAATCAAACGTATCTCTAAACATTTGTTTGATAAAATGTTTTCTAAAGAGTAATTACCAAATCTTCTGTGAGAACTCCAGAGGAAACTATTTCTACTATAGTGCCATGTCAGCAGTGATTTGGCTCTCCTGTTACATCTTAAAGCTTTCATACTTCACATGCGGTTTTAAGTGTGAAAGTTTTAGACAGAACAAATAGCACACAACTGTCAGAGGAGCTAATGTTAACCTTGGATGAATTACAGATTTTTAATAATAATAGAGGTAATTTACATCCTTTTTCTTTGTGATGTCTCAAAAAGATGAATTGAAAAGAAGAAATGCACTCCTTTGAAAAGAATAAACATTTCACACATCAAATGTGATCTGCCATTTTGATGTTCAGATGTAAATATGGGTCTGTAATAACACCGTGGAGAAGATTTTATAATTTAATATTATGAAACACATAAACAACCACAGAGCTTGAAGGTATTTGTATGAAAGCCCAGCTGCTACATGCATGACCGATCAAAAATGAATACTTGAACATTAACATTGTAATTCCAACCGTGAGCCTTTCACTGGGCCTGTTTACATGACAGATTTAATTCAGAATAAAGGTTAATTCCTCCTGAAGATGACCATGTAAACACCTAATACCAGTTGAAAATGAGTTTTCTGAATTAAACTTAAGTCTAAATAAAGTCACTGGTTCATTCTATTCATTCCAAGGCTGCAAGACAGTCGGTATGATCAACTTGAGATAGAGTAAATATATAAATACACAGATACAGTAATGCAACTGTCTTTAATTTTGACCCCTAAAAACCTGAATTTAAATATAGAGTATATTCAAAAGTAAATGCTAAATTAAGTGGAGATAATTAATTGAGCTATAGCATATACAATAGATAGATTTTTGGGTATGTTGCATATTTGCAACAGTAGGTGTTGAAGGGTTAAACCCATTTTTAAAATACACTGGTCAACAAGTAAAATGCTTCCGGAATAAAACTAATGAAATTTTACCACATGTGTGTTGCTGTTACAGAAAAGTATATAAAAAAGTAAATGCTAAGTTAACCGTTGATTATACAGTCCAAAAAGGCCCTTAGTAGCTATGAAGTGTGCGTAAAATATACACTTGTGGAATAATAGCTAAAAAAAAAAACCCAAACTCATAGAGTGTGTTTTTACTGTTTTACTTATTTTTTTTCAATTTCATCAACTTGAGCTGTAAATAAAAATACCAAATACTCAATAATTGTTCATTTAAATGATGTGTCTATAATATAAGTAAACCATTTTTGATGCAAAAAAAAAAACACAACAAAAATTTCATATGATTTCATGTTTTGCCTTCTACATGTCAATGATTCACACCATCATTGGTTTATTTGCATTATTATTTTTGCCACTAGGTCAGAACAGAACAATACACTGCCATCTAGTGGAGAAAAAAAGATGCAATTTCCTCTTCTTCCAAATATGGTAATAAAAAAAAAAAAAGGTTCACAAGTTCCTTACCTGTCAAATGAACCGTAGGTAACAGTAGCTACATTACGTATTAAGGACAGTGGTTATAATGGACGTATAATAGATAGAGAGACAACTTTTTGTTTACAATGTGCAATTTGTAGATTTCCAGAATTTTAATGATCGTGCAGAAATAAACACCTTTTGAATTCTGACCTTATTTAAATTCTGAAAAATAAACATTTTTTTTAACATGAAGTGCAAAGTGTTAAATGTGTACAATGTACACCTCGATACTGGAGGGTTAAGTGGAGATAATTAATTTGACTATAGCACATACAATAGATAGATTTTTGGGTATGTTGCATATGTGCCACAGTAGGTGTTAAGGGGTTAACATTATAAACAGAATATAGATGTTCTTAAAACATCAGATTTAAGTACATCTGTCTTTAAACACTGACCAGAAGAGTTTAAATCTGTGGATATTTTGGCTTGTGTTGAATATGTCATTGGTTTGAATGTGAGAGTGATTGGCTGTTTGTCAGCACCTGAAGAAGGGAGGGAGGGAGGGAGAGAGAGAGAGAGAGGGGAGGGGGGTAAGGAAAGGATTACTTTTGAATTACATACCGACTATCATAAATGGTGCATATGCAGCAGACACCCCCGCCCCCCCTGACACACACACACACACACACCCTCCATATAAAAGATAGGAGAGCGTTGAGATGCATACATTTGCGCCCAGAGCTACATGTGGACAGACAACTCCAGCAGAATTGCTTGCACTTTTTTTCCCACATTTTACATGTTCAAACAGAGGGAACAGTGCTGAGGACGGCGGTAGAAAAATCCACAATTGATAAAGAACTGTACCTAGGTGCAGAGACATTAGCTTACCTTGTCATTGATGATCCCAGGGATCATATTAACTGTTGGAATTCTACTGATGAATCTGACCCCTGTTCTTTATCCCCCACATTTGTCATGTTGGTTCTTGCCTTGACCATAAAGTAAACCTGAAACAGGATTTAAGAATAAAAATGAGTCGATCATTGTAGAACTTAAACAGATCTGTGGTCTCCCAGGGTTACAGTCAATCACATTCAGTAGACAACATACATGAAGACTCACAGCAGAAACCCCAACACTACTTTATGTCAAGTTTAGAGCATATTTGTATGTTTATGCATAGATGGACAGATGGATGGATGGATGGATGGATGGATGGATGGATGGATGGATGGATGGATGGATGGATGGATGGATGGATGGATGGATGGATGGATGGATGGATGGATGGATGGATGGATGGATGGATGGATGGATGGATAGATGGATAGATGGATGGATGGATGGATGGATAGATAGATAGATAGATAGATAGATAGATAGATAGATAGATAGATAGATAGATAGATAGATAGATAGATAGATAGATAGATAGATAGATAGATAGATAGATAGATAGATAGATAGATAGATAGATAGATAGATAGATAGATAGATAGATAGATACTTCATTGATCCCTACATCAAACATGTATAAAAACTACCTAAACATCATGTTTTTTGGCATCATCATCATCATCATCATCATCATCATCATCATCATCATCATCATCATCATCATCATCATCATCATCATCATCATCATCATCATCATCTCTTGCCAAGTGATTACATAAACCAACATGATTGGGTTTTTGTTAATTCTTGTAGATGATGTCCTCATTCTCTCATCACAGCCAAACCATTCACAGCTTTAAATGTAATGAAACACCAATGCCTCAAACTGAAAACATAATTAGATGTATACAGATAATGAGATGTAGTGTGATATACTCTATCTGCTGCGGTGTACATGTGACATGTTTACTTGTATGTGCCAGAGAGGCATATTTGTACTGACGCAGGCTGCTGTAGTATTGTGAAAGCTGACAGAAGTAGAGTGGTTCAGCTGGTTATGCGTTGACGCAAGATAGTGTTTTTATCGTGGTAGTGTCGCAAATGCAAAAACGTGTGTACATCATAATAAATGGTGTTGCTAGCACAAAATTAAAGAAAAACAAAGAGCACAGGCCTTGACAGTGTTTCTTTTTCTTTTACATCTTTTAAAGTATGACACAGCTCATTACAGTTTTTTTTTTTTTTTCTCCATGATCTTAGTTTTGTCGAGCACACATTAATGCTTCATTTTCTCTAATGCATTTGCTTTTCAGAATGCTACCTTGAGATGAAAACAATCTTTGTCCACACTGATGTTTTGGTAGATTTCAAAAATGTACTATATTGAATTTAAAGGGTACGGGGTCATACTCTTGACAAGGTGGAAATTCAGTAAAATATAATAAAATTGACATAAATACACCTCATTGGATGTTTTTATTATTTATGTGGACAGATGCTATGGGGAGCATAGGTGAGTGAGTGCAAGTAAACAAGCAGCAGTCAGTAAATGAGACTGAGTGGAAACGATATGTTGAAGAAGAAAACTATTGGCATTTGTTTTATCTGTCATTGCATGTTTTATTTTGTTAAGTCTCATTGTGTGTCATGTATGTTGCCTTTACTTCCTGTTTCTCCTGCTTGTCCCACCTGCTTTTTGTCACGTCCGCCAAGGAGGTTATGTTTGTTGCTCTGTCTGTTTGTCTCAAAAAGGTATGGACGGATCTTAATGAATTTTACAGGGTAGGTTGGTAATGGGGAGATCTGATCTGATTTTGGCGGTGGGGGGGGGGTGGGGGGTGGGGGCAAAATAACTCAAAAACTTATGGACGATGACATGTTCAAGATGTGTTGGGAGTGTCAAAAGGAACAAAAAGATTACATTTTAATAGTGATCCGGAAGAGAACCTGGTTTTTGGATCACTTTGAAATGTATTCTCCATTGACCGTAATGTTAAATTTCAAAGTGATCCACGATACAGGATCTCTTCCGGATCAGTACTGTAATATGTTCATGGGTCAGCAAACAAAAACTCAAAAGACCAGGCAAAGGCACAAAATGAAGACCCTTCACATTTCACTCACAAAAAAAAAAAAATCTCCCCACTTTAAAAGAAACATTGATTTAACATTTATTACGAACTGTTAACATTTTTGTCATAATATTAAAAAAAAAAAAACGGTGTAAGTGAGAAGTTGTACAAGCTGTGGGTGTTGTGTCCCAGTATTTTTCCCCATATAAAGTAATGTAATGTAACACAGATGAAATCCATCCACATGATGGATGCTGCTGGTAACGCTGTTGGACACAGGCATCAATGCAAACTGCAGTATCATGCTGAGGAGCAGAATGTAACAGCACAACAGCTGCTAAGAGACACAATGACAACTGCATTACCTGTAATTTAATAACCATGTTGAAGAGTAGCCAGTGTTGTTTCTTGAAGGAGGAATTAGAGAATGATATGAAGTCTGTAATAAAACCCAATAAGAAAGAGGATATAGGTAACCCCTGGAAACAACACAGCTAGGGAGGTTTTGTCATGGCACATCCTGCCCCCTGCTGAGACACATTTGGTAATAATGATGCATTTTGTTATAAATATCCAAAATGTTAGTTTTTTTTTTTTCCATTTTGTGATAAACCTGCATTTTGTAATAAAAAAATAAAAAAAAAAACTCCCTTTGGTTTGAAATTTTGCCATATGATGTAATAAGTGATTACATTTTAACAAGATTATTACAAAACACATTTGCAAATTTGTATTTTCTCAAAATGTATTAACTTATTTGTAATCTGGCAAAATGTAGTGTATAATGCGTTTATTATGAAATGCAGCTGATATCATCATTTCTATGCATGTGGTGATGTTATATTAATTATTATCTCTATATAAATGCTGAGTTTGAAGTAAATTGAAACAAAATTGATGTTTTTATGGATATTTGAAATTTCACGCATACTGTAAGTAAATGGGTTGAAATGTAATCACACCTATGGAGTCAATTTGGTGTCAGTTCAACCAAAGGTTTTTCCGTTATAGACATTTGAAAATGTTCGCAATATAAATAAATGGGAACTTTGACTTACTGTTTCTAAAATGTCATCAATTCTATTCTGGGTCATGGATAAAGTCAAAAATTAACAATTTAAAAGTTAATAAACTTAGTAAATTCAAACTACTTCTCTTCAGTGAGATCAAATTGTCATGACCTCCGCTCCAGTGACCTTTCCCCCAATCTCCACACTCACCTGGTCCTGCACTGCGCAGCTGCAAGCCGTTCCTAATCAGTGGCTATATAAGCAGTAAGGCTTGTAGCTGCCAGTGCAGGACCATTCAGATATGTCACCTCCATAACCCGGACAATCGCTTCCATCTCCCCAATCACCATAACCCGGACACTCATCATCACCACGGACTCTGGCCGTCCACTCCCAGGTTGTGTTTGTCTTGTCTTTATGTTGTAGTTTTGTTATTAAATTATTTTGCCCTTCAGTACTGTGCAATGGAGTCCTCCTTTCACCTCACCCCGATCCGTGACAGAAGCGAGCAACGGGCAAGAGTCAGGGACAGGGGACAGAAGCGAGCAACGGGCAAGAGTCAGGGACAGACAGAAAAGACCAACGACAGACCAAGACCGACGAAAAGACACAACGCCAGGTGACAGGACAACTAGCCAGAAGACAAAAAGCCAGAAGACAAGACAAAAAGCCAGAAGACAAGACAAAAAGCCAGAAGACAAGACAAAAAGCCAGAAGACAAGACAAAAAGCCAGAAGACAAGACAAAAAGCCAGAAGACAAGACAAAAAGCCAGAAACACGGAACGCTAGCCAGAAACACGGAACGCTAGCCAGAAACACGGAACGCTAGCCAGAAACACGGAACGCTAGCCAGAAACACGGAACGCTAGCCAGAAACTCGGAACGCTAGCCAGAAACTCGGAACGCTAGCCAGAAACTCGGAACGCTAGCCAGAAACTCGGAACGCTAGCCAGAAACTCGGAACGCTAGCCAGAAACTCGGAACGCTAGCCAGAAACTCGGAACGCTAGCCAGAAACTCGGAACGCTAGCCAAAAACACGGAACGCTAGCCAAAAACACGGAACGCTAGCCAAAAACACGGAACGCTAGCCAAAAATACGGAACGCTAGCCAAAAACACAGAACGCTAGCCAAAAACACAGAACGCTAGCCAAAAACACAGAACGCTAGCCAAAAACACAGAACGCTAGCCAAAAACACAGAACGCTAGCCAAAAACACAGAACGCTAGGAAGGAACACAGAACGCTAGGAAGGAACACAGAACGCTAGGAAGGAACACAGGACGCCAGGAAGGATATACAGGACGCTGGGCAGATAAACTGAATGTTGGGGCAGGGAAACATAACTAACTGGGAAATACACAGACAGGGACAGAACGCAAGACTGGACAGACTTTAGACAGAACAAAATGGGGAAAACTAAAAACAAAAAAGTGTCCCTTCAGCACTGGCGGAGTCCAGATGGTGGCAGGACCATTCTGTCACGGATCGGGGTGAGGTGAAAGGAGGACTCCATTGCACAGTACTGAAGGGCAAAATAATTTAATAACAAAACTACAACATAAAGACAAGACAAACACAACCTGGGAGTGGACGGCCAGAGTCCGTGGTGATGATGAGTGTCCGGGTTATGGTGATTGGGGAGATGGAAGCGATTGTCCGGGTTATGGAGGTGACATATCTGAATGGTCCTGCACTGGCAGCTACAAGCCTTACTGCTTATATAGCCACCGATTAGGAACGGCTTGCAGCTGCGCAGTGCAGGACCAGGTGAGTGTGGAGATTGGGGGAAAGGTCACTGGAGCGGAGGTCATGACACAAATAACAGGTGTAAATTAACCAAACTAGCTCTTCACACCAATTGTTTTTTTTTATTCAGTTAAAATACGTTTTAAATACAGTTTAGTGTAATAAAATCTTTATTAAAAAAGCCAAGACAAAAAAATATACAAGGGATATTTCATTGAAACATCACCATGTATGTGTAACACAATGTATAGCGTGTTTTCATTTGATGTAAAACCTGAAGGCAACACTTTCACTAATATTTGTGAGTTAAATCACTATATATTAGAGTGGACACAGTGTTTTGTGTCAAATTCTTTTTTTTTTTTAAAGGTACAGCTGTTTTCCAGCTACAGTCGCTCCATGAATATGCAACACAATATCCAATCAACCTACTTTTATTTGAGTCTGCTTTATTTTCTCAAATATTGAATATTCTTCCAAGGTTAATCATTTTGACTTCATAACAATATCTGCCAAACATCTAAACGTCAACACGCAGTAGCCTATTGATTAGACTGGTCTAACTTAGGAAAACTGAATTATTCTTACAGTCGTTCCAACTTATCAGACCTTTGTATTGATGCTTTTTGCTCACAGCTTCCTTAAGGGTGGGCCATGAAACTCAGTCTCTTTGAATCAAAATCAACAACAAATTAATGAGGCGCTCGCACTGTCACTGCAAATATTTCCACAGTGCCAGGACGCTTCTGTAATATGTTCAGAGCTGAGAAGTAAACAAGTAAAAGTATTTTCTTACTGTATTTAAGCAGATTTTTTTTTTTTTAGGTATCTGCACTTTACTTGAGTATTTATTGTTTTAGTTTTACAACCTATATTTGTTCATAAATATCTGTACTTTATACTCCTTACAGTCTCAGGATAGACTTCAAACTAAAGTATGAAAAATAAGTCACTTCAGAGGGAAAATCAGTGAAGAGAAATTGTCATTTTATGTATCGTAATGATGACTTCTTATCTCATAATTGTCACTTTTTATCTAATAATTATTATTTTCTGCCTCATAATTTTATAATTTCATGTTTTTTTTTAAATTTATCTCATGATTTTGAGTTTTATCTGAAAGTATACCTTTTTTAAATCTCATATTTATGACCTTTTTTTTAATCTCATAATGATGACTATTTACCTCAATGGTTTTTTTTTCCCCAATTTTCCTAAATTTCCTACCCGACTACTGAATACAGTGACCCAATTAAACACATTGTCTCACAGTAAAAATGTCAGTGTTAAATATTCAGTGTCAGTGTTAAATAAAAAAGTGTTGATGTTGTATTAACACCACATTGATTTAAAACAACACGTGGTGCTTTTGTTACATTAATATTATTAAATCAGGATGTTATTTATATTGGTGTTAAATAAATCCAGATTGCTGTAGATCAAATCACGTCTTTACGTCCTTACATCAGAGTTCTAGAATATTTGACAGATTGAAGAAAAGTTTCCAAGTCAACCATCGCCATCTTGTTTTTCACAAGAGCCACTGAAGTTGCTCATTTTTACGAAGCCCCTTAAGGGGACATTGGGAGTGGGGAGATAAAAGGTCAAGTATTGTTCCGTTTACTCAGAACAAGGCGTTTCTCTACACCCTCTCAATTGTGCAGTTTACCATTTATTTTACTTACCATTAATATATCACCATGGTAACCCCTTGAGTGTTACTGTAAATGGTTTCTATTTTTTAACAACAAATAGTGTTAAACCAACAAAAAAGTGAGTGTTACATTTTCAACACTTTCAAAAGTGTTAATTTTACACTGCATAGTGTGGGCGCATGTAGACACTTTATGGGTGTTAAATTTAATATTTCCAGACACTGGCATATTTAGTGTATACACAGTAAGGGGTTAAGGGTCCATTTGACCAATTTAATTTTCTGTGTTGATCAAAGTACTGGTTATCTTTTCTTTTAATTCATGAAATGTTAGAACTTTTCCTCATTTAGCGTCATAAACTGTTGAGTAAAATCTGAAAACTCTGGTGTGTAATGGAACGTGTGTGCAGAGTTTATATACAAAGATAATGTTGATAATGACACTTTAATGTGGGTAATTAGCTGTTCACATCCAAAATATACATGTCTTTTTGATGTACTTTATTTTGTTTACCCAGTTATTAGTATTTTGATTGTTTTTCTGAATAAGTATGTGTACATTGGAAACTTATATGGAGAAGGATCCAATGGACAGAAGTAAAATAAAAAGGAAAAGAATGAAACATTTATTAAAATATGTTTATGAAAGGGGAAAAACTTGAACAAAATAGTTCTTAAATACAGTATTGAAATAAAAAAAAAGGATTTTATGTCTCTTTAATAATTGTCTCTAAAATAAAGTTGTTATTGGTTTAACCTGTTATTTATTTTTATTTTTTACTGTATTGAGTAATTAATTTTCAACATAATACAAGGGTTATGGGTTTTATTGCTGGATACTTTTGAAGATTTTTGGGATTTCTCCTAGTTAAATAAGTATTATTTCATCCATGACCAAAAAAAATGCAGTTTTCCTTTTTTTATGTAATTTAATTTTTTTTTATATTTTACTTTATTTCAATTAAGAAGTTGCACTTTTTTTTAACTTTTACTTCAATAAAGTAGTTGAATCTGTACTTCCACTCTTACCAGAGTATTTGTTTTTCACATAACTAGCTGTATTTCTACTTAAATACAGAATGGGAGTACTTTTATCACCTCTGTATGTTAAGTGTCTCATATACCCAACCTCCACTTACTACAGTACTATGGATATTTTAACAGTGTGTAATATTGACCACAGCCTCATTACCGTATACAGGACCAGATCAGACATGACATCTTTGTAGATGCTTCTGACATATATCACACCCTGGTAGAGGATAATTACAGACTGTATTATGGTCATTTTAATGTTTCAGCTGCTTTAACTATTCCATATGTTGCAGGATAATTAAGCCGAACATTATCTTTTATGAGTTTTACCGTCCTCGTATTGATCCATCCTTCCATCAGGGTTAGAGTGAGAGGGAGGACTCTGGACAGGCTGTCACAGGATAACACTTATGAACACATCAACACAATAATGCCCACATTCACACCTACAGGACATATAGAATTACCTAACCCTCATGTGGGAGGAAAGCAGAGCACTCAAACGGAACGCGGACATGAGGGGAAACTGTAAACTGTGCAGAGATAGGATCTTAGGTGGCAACACAGTAAGCAGACAGACATGTTGACATGACACAGTTCTGGAAACCACACATATGCATTCGTTTCTGAAGTGAAAAGGCTTATGTGGATCAATGTACAAGTCAACACAACGTTTAATGGTCAATTATATAGAAGTACGGCTGTCAAATGATTAAAATGTTTAACGCTTTAACTGCCGAGTATTAAGCAATTCCATAGTAAAAAAAAATAAAATAAATAAATAAATAAAATAAGCAACAAAATGAACAACAAATGCAAAAGTAATCAGTAAAATGAACAAAAATGAATGTTAAACTAGCAAAATAATATGTAACATGAACAAAGTAAGACGCTAATAGAACATAATTGAAGAAAAATAATAAATTAAATAAACAAAACGTAGAAAAAAAACTAATAAAAAACAGACAGAAAGCAATAAATAGTCACAAAATAACAAATAATGCAAAAAAAAAAAAAAGTTTAAAAACTAATTATAAATGACTAGTATTGTAATTTGGTTCCAGTAGTTTTAGTTTGGGGCTTTTTCTAAATCTTTTCGACACCTGTACATCAGTTCCATGAACAAAATTATGAGTAAAATAACACTAAAAAACTTTAATTATTTCTTATTATTAGTTATTCCATACATACACATTTGCTTTTCTAGATAAACCTGATCTGGAGTGAAATGTTTAAAAAAAAAAAAAAAAGGCTTGTTATTAGACTGCAATTAATTACTTTGTTGTTTTTAACACATTTATTTATTTAATTTGACATATTATCACCATACAGCTATGTTAAAATGTGTGAAAGCATCAGATTAGCATCATTAAACATGTTTTTATTTCATAGTTTTCACCCAGTGTATCAGTAAATACATGTTCTTTGTCCATCTGAGTGTACATGTTTGTTAACCCATGATTAGAAAGATAGAATCATTATTTTTTCAAACTAAACAGATGTGACAGCATGAAAAATATGTAGCTTGGAACAGGTGAAGCCAAACAGGCTGACGTTACTTTCTTTGCAGTTTGAACACATACACAGTAAATTTTGCAGTGTTAAATCAACACTTAGAGAGTTTATTTAACTTCTTCTAGAGTGTATTTGGTCCCATTGTCTCCAAATTAACACTGCAAAATCTACAGTGTATAAACACAACACTGAGCAAGTTTATGGCAACATAACTTAAGACCTACCATATCAAATTTTTAAGGTATTAAATGAAGATTTGTAAATTCAATACTTTAAGACTTTTATTTAGACCTTCCGGGAACCCTGTGAAAAGTAGCACACTCCATTGTTATGCATACAAATGTGGATATAAACTGCAGATGCAAAACTGTTTTATAACATAAACACACAGTATAAATGCACACATGTACAATTATAACCTTTTATTCTGGTCTTTAGGTTTAGGTAAAAATGCAAACCAGCTCAACAAACGTATATTCACATCCTATGCACTCGTCTCCAACTACTAAATCTATATCCCCCAAAATGACACTGAATTTGGTGGCAATCTGTCCACCCGTTCAAGTCCAAAAATACACCTAGTGGTGCGACCTGGACACATCTTCAGTGACTCTCCTGAAATCACTGGGTGTTTCGGGTCTTAGTCGTACACCCTCACTCGGGTGACCCAGCTGGGGTTGATCCGTCCCCCGGCTTGTGTCCAGGTAGCGCACTCCGCCACGCCCCCTCCCCCCTCCCCCACCAGAGCCACCACCACTTTTCTGCTGCTTCTAAGATGTTTTTGGTGGCCCTTCGCTGATGCCCCCACAATCCCCAATTTTGTCTATGGGTTAGACAAAATTCGGCCATCTTGAAATTGTCAGCCTTCAACATTCGAGAAGTGTCGTGGAGCATTAGCACCCATTCAAAAGTTATGGGTCAAACAAAATTTGGCCATCAGTCTAGAACACAGGTGTCAAACTCCAGTCCTCGAGGGCCAGTGTACTGCATGTTTTAGAGATTTCCTTCTTCCATGTGATTCAGTTTAACCCTTAAAACCCCTGAGATTTTTGCAACCAGTAAAAAAAAAGTAAAAAATAAAATAAAATGAGGAACAACACAAACAAAAATTCATAATAAGCTAACAAAATAATTGGTAACATGAGCAAAGTAAGACACAAATGGCAGAAAATCAAAGAAAAATAATGACATTAAAAAAAAAATAAACAAAATCAGCAACAAAATGAACAAAAAACTAATACATATTTACAAAATGAAAAAAACAAAAAGAACCTAAAAAGAAAACTAGAATTAAAATTAGGTTCCAGCAGTTTTAATTTTGCCTTTAATTATTTTTATTGAAAAAAAAATAACAATTGTTTTTGACACCGTTTCCATCCACAAAACAAAAATAAATATGGGAGAATTTTCTAAATATTTAAACTAAATCATCCATTCAGAACGCATCAGCACTGACACGTAAAGAGTTAATAATCAGCTCCTCATCAGACTGATAATGATGCAATGGCCTCCAGGTGTAATGGAAGAGGAGAACATCTAAAACATGCAGGACACCAGCCCTTAAGGACCACAGTTTGACACCCCTGGTCTAGAATGTACCTATCCTAGAGCATTACAGTACCATACCGAATTCAGTACAAATCCGTTCAGCAGTTCAAAAGTCATTGCGTGAACATGAAAGCTCACACTAAAACTATTCCATCCCTGATGTTCCGCATTTCAGGGATATAAATATTTTACTGTCAGCAAATGTGGATGAAAATAAAAGCAGTGCAAAGAACAAAAGAAATCTCTGAAATTCAAAAGGGATACTGAGTTTAAAGTCTTATTACCTGAATAAACCACATTTACAAAAGTAAAGCATTTTCAGGGATGTTTCTCACACTTTAATTTCCATATTATATTTTATAGTTAAAGAAGAGAAGCTTTTACTCAGCGACACAACGCTGACTATACGCTTAAAGATCACTGAATGCCTCAAATCGCCTGTGGTCAAGTGTAACCCACCATGTGCTCGTGCACGTAGAGGGGCGCTTCATCAGAGCCACAGTGTGAGGATGACTCACCACATATGGCCTCGCTCACTGTCGGATCTCCAGCGAGGCTTTGCCTGCAGGTACACACACAAAGTGAAAACACTGACTGCAAAGCTGCTGCCTGGAGACAAATGCCTGTCCAAATACTCTACTAAGTGCACTGCCAGATAATTAGGAAATAATGCACTGATGCTGAAAATAAAGCACAGAGGAACTTTTGGGAATCACTAGTAATTAAAAGCTCTTGCCTGTTTACACGACACTTTCATTGCTTTTATAATGACTTTATACTGTACACAGTCAGAGGCTGGTAAACAGCACATGGAAGACGGTGATTGTAGGTTTTCATACACTGGTTATGAACTGGTATGAATGTAAATTTCCTTATTAAGTATTATGTAAGTGTTTATAAGGCCATCAAATTAATTGTTTAACACAGTTCTAATAAAAACAGTGTCAGATGATTCTAGTAAATTATTATTATTATTATAGTATTATTATTGTTATTATTTTATTATTATAATATTTGTACTATGCACTCTATTGCTATAAGATGAATTCAGGTTATTGGGTAAGTGAAGAAGGGCTAGGATTAAATAAGCTTATGCTTCATCCTACTCCTTTTTGGACATGTCATTGTGTATTATTATTATTATTATTATTATTATTATTATTATTATTATTATTATTATTATTATTATTATTATTATTATTATTATTATTATTATTATTATTATTATTATTATTATTATTATTATTATTATTATTATTATTATTATTATTATTATTGTTGTATTTATTATTGTTGCATTCTGCACATGTTTGAAATAAAGCATTCAAATCAAATCAAATATTAAGACATTATACCTGGGGTTTATTAGTGAACTTGTGAAAAAAGAGGATTAATATCTGGTAAAAAAAAAAAGAAATATTATTATCAGCGGGAAGAAAGGCAATCACAAGGAAAGTGGCTCAAACCTGATCCATCCAATGACACTGGATGGACAATGGAGAAAATGACCTTCAGCCTGAGACTTAAAGATGCCGAATTTAAAGACAAGTGGAGTGCCTTCGCCCGTTGTAGCTGGAATAGGCCCCCAGTGACCATAAAGCAGGTTCAAATGAGATGAGATGAATAAATGGGCAGTTGATCCAGTAGTGACAAGCAGTAGACCCAACACATGAAGATGGAAGATGCTGCATAAGGACAAAAAAAAAAAAAAAAAACTTACATAAAACTGAAGGAAAGAGTTTTCATTTTACCGAAGCACTTCCAGATTAAAATATAACACTAACATGAAGCAAACATTAGTTGTGGATTCTGCTAGCACTAACATGTCAACCAACTTAATGACAAACACATTAATTGCATATACAATCCCTTGTTTTTGGAGTCTATTTGTTGATGCAAAATGAAACGTAATTAATATAGATTAAAAAGGAATGACATTTAATTATGGTAATCAAAATGAATCCATAGCAACCCTGTGATTAATAAGATTAAACCTTGTAATTGTTTGACAGCCGTGATGCAGATACACACAAGTCTTCACTTTGAAAGCACTTTTCAAAATGTTTCCTGATGTAAAACGCTGTCTATGTAACAAACAAGAGGGTGAAATGAAGGGAAAATATCTACGTTAATATGACATGGGTAGAATTAAAATGCTCTGTAAACATCTCCTGGTATATGAAGAGAGCAACCCAGCAGCAGAAACAGTCTATCACCTCTGAGCTGAACTTCCATCACAACAGTTAGTTGAGTTTAGACCAGAATTTGAGATACAGATACAGACTGGACTTGCTCACAACTCTTCTTGCTGAGCAAATCAATACACCTTGATACCCTGACATCTCTATCCAAGCTTCGAGAGTCATGTCTGATAAACTCTTCAGTCGTGATCACAGCTGTCACTCACAGATTTAACCCTCTAATGTGTCTGAGAAGATGAGCTGCCAAAGCATCCTATCACTGGGTGGTACTGACACAGCAGTGGTCTCAAACATGCGGCCCGGGGGCCAAATGCGGCTCGCCAAAGGTTTTAGGATGAATCTGCAAGGTGCAAAAATTCCACAGTTAAGGCTGTGGAACTGATTTCAGTTCAGGTTCCACATACAGACCATTATGACCTACAGTCAAATTATAGCAGAATAATTTTGATGTGAAAATAATTTACATTATGCCTGTAAATAATGACAACTTTAAATTTCTGTCTTTGTTATAGTGCAAAAAATTAGGCAAATATTTATACTTACAAACTATCCTGTGTGTATTCCTGTGAAAAATCTGAACAAACATGAACAACCTGAAATTTCTAAAGAAAATTAAGCACAATTTTAACAATTTAGTGTCTTTGTAGTAGATCTGATCCATAATGTACGTGTGTAAATGATTAACTGAGGCATAATATTGTTAGAATTGCACATATTTTTCTTGAGCTTTTTTCACTTTTTCAGGTTATTCACACCTTTCTTTTAAATAGTAAGTATTTTCATAAGGTAATTGGGTTCGTTTTTTTCTCTGACTTTTTTCTCAGTTATTATGCTAATATTTTACTAGTCCAGCCCGCTTGAGATCAAATTGGGCTGAATGTGGCCCCTGAAAGTCTTGAGTTTGAGACCCCTGCTCTAATGCCCAAGCATCCTATCACTGGGTGGACCACAGCAGTGGTCTCAAACATGCGGCCGGGGGCCAAATGCAGCCCGCTGACAGTTCCAATGCGGCCCGAGGGATGAAGAGTATAATAACCTATACGTTACAAGTATTTGTGTGTTAGGAGAAAAACAACACTGGATTTGTCTGGGTTAAAAGATGATTTGTAATATTTGGCTTTGCTGGAAAACAATCTTTTGCATATGTGGTGTTGCTACTGTACTTCAGAATGATTTAAATATTCAAAAAGATAACGTTTGTTCACTTTCAGATCAGCTGATTCTGAATTAACTTTTCTAAAACATGAATATGTTCGAACACATTAAAGGTAGGGTAGGAGATCTTGGAAAATGGTTCCCGCAGCTATATTTTAAAAGTATACACACCCATACCTCTTGGTCCAGCCCACCTCTCGAAACGACACCTTCAAAAATACATCAACGCACATGCTGTCTGGAGCGATCACTGTGGTTCATCCTAAATAACAAAACAATAAGCAACATTTATCAGTTTGTGTCACATGAAGCTTAGCTAACAAAAGGTTTAGAAGCATGAAATAAACACCATGACAAAACTAATGGATAAAAACAATAGTTTATGGTGTTACAGCAGCAGTTTACACACAGTGTTGGTAACTTAGCAAAACCTGCTGGAACGTTATGTTTGGTCAATATCTGACATTTTCTCACTGACGGGGTGAATATGATACCCATAAGTGATTAGTATGTCCAAATATTATATAATCATAACTGTATCATCTTACCTATGAGTAGAAACATGGTCACATTAGCATCAGTTTTGAGCCCCTTTTTCCTTTTTCAGTTGACGCCAGCGTTGGAAAGTCGTAACAATTACCACCTTTGTCCTGTTCTGTTCTTCGTTCAGCTTCATCATGGCCGTAGCTTTTTCTTAACTTTAGTTTTTCTGCCGGCTGTTTATGTGAATGCGCAGAAGGGGGAGGGAGAGGAGGGGGCATGGACGTATCAGCAAATCGATCATTGTAAAGATGATCAGTACAATTATTGGCTGGAGTTTTCCTCTGGTTCCATCCTCTAGACTGGACTAAAACATTAAAAGATGTTTGCAAACATTCTATTTCAGTGCGTGTTATGGGATCATGAAGAGGTTTTTAAGCAATATGGCAAAAAAAAAAAGATCTCCCACCCCACCTTTAATCTGGGAGCTGTATATATATATATATATATATATATATATATATATATATATATATATATATATATATATATATATATATATATATATATATATATATATATATATATATATATATATATATATATATATATATATATATATATATATATATATATATATATATATATATATATATATATTATTAAAATAATGTCAATTACGTGTCAGGATTGGGATGTAAGGCTGGTCAGAGGTTAAAAAAGAAGCTAAAGTGAGACAGAAATAGTAGCTACAATTTAACCACCAAGCCACTGAGGAACAAGCTCTGAGCAGTAATTGTCTTCCTGTGGGACTGGTCCTCAGTGGGTGGTGAAGGCAGCTCGTCCACCTCCAAAGGACATTTACAACAGCCAACAATGACAAAACCAAAAACCAAGACATTGTTTTTGGACACTGACCCCTATGCAAAACACAGCTTATTCCAACTGATATAGTGACTTTTATCTATATATTAATCTACATTGTTATTATTGAGGATGTAACATTATTACTGAGAGGGGAGGATTATGAAGATAAATATGCCCTTATTGAGCACACCACCTAAGCTTAGATGTGGCCTAATTACAAAGACATCAGTCTTAAACCCTGGCCAAAGCCCTCTTTGTCTTCATAATGCATTTGTGATGAGGTGATTCTTTGTGCCATGTGAGGTACTGCCACTCTAAACTGAAATCCATCTGACACTGTTCAAACAGCTGTTTAATGAGAAGTCCTACGTCTCTGAGAATGATGGGATTAATGAACATTTTCACACTGTTTTTGAATAGAGCACCATGTGGCAAATGTCAAATAGGATTTTTTTTTTTCTTTTTTCTTTTACTTAGCGGCACACTTTGAAGTGTCTACCTGAAAGAAAAAGATCCCTTACTTGACCACCAATTAGATCTACCTCTTGACCATAGACAGTTATACTATATAAGATGAAAGAAAAAGGGAAAATATGGGTATTGTTCAAACTATACTTTGAGCAGTAAGGTAGATTTTGACATATTTGATGTTGGAACATATCTATTGAAAGCAGTGGTCTCAAACGTGCAGTCAAATCCAGCCAAAATCTAGTCCCATCTCATCTGTGGGATGAAGTTGTGAAGTACAAAAATGATTTTTAAGATATGAACAATCAAAGATGTCAAAGTCATTTTATTTCACATTACACATAGAGTATAGAAGAAATTTGAATTATTGAGTGAAGTCTTAAATGCTGGTTGGCTCAACTTTCCATAATACGTCTGGGTTCAAAATGAGAATTTATTAGAATTAACAAGAGAATAGGTTTTAGTTCAAAGGAATATTGGTCTTAGATCTACTTCAAAACACTGTCTGCACATTAGGATCCATTCACTTTACAGGTTATTTCTAATGGAATATTTACTAATCCATTATATACCTGTACATAAACCACCATATATAGTATGTGTAATAACAAACCATCACATATATTTAAAAAAAACATGAGCCAACCAGCACTGTGGTCAATTGTTTTTTGATTCATCTTATTAAAATATGTCAGATTTAGCACATTTAATGTCTAAAGTGTTAACTTTTTTTTTTTCCCAATATCCTTTAATATCACTTCCTAATGAATTGTCACCCCTACATATAAAAAAATCCTAAATCATCTTCTTAATCAAGTCTTTCTATGATTTCATCTTTCCACGTTTTAACTGAAAGATGAGAACATTATACCCATAACAAGTGGGAATAATCAAGCTGTTGTTGAGGAGAAAAAAGAGAAGGAAGAAAAAGGCAATCACCAACAAATCAAGTCAAAACAAGTATGCCTGCAGCACGCTGACATTTCTAAAACAGTCAAAGGCAGTGTAACATCATGAAGGGATGTGGATGTGACAGGCCTTTGTCTGGAAGGAGAGGAGGTCTAAACCTTTCACTGAATGTTCACATAGTGTAAGAAACAAGCTCACGCTGAGCCGAACATAGACAAGGAATAGGAAACGACTGGGGAGCAGAGTTACCCACAAGACAGACGAGTGACCAAGATTGACAGTGAAGAGCAGCTGTGTTCAGACGACCGGGGTCTGAGGGAGACCAACGGATTTACCAGGGGGGAGACAGTGTGGTGTAATATCCAAGAATCTTAACAGTAAACATAAAAAATGACGACAGCTGTAGGCCCAGGACACTTAGAAGACATGCTGAGAATAAAGAAAAATCTTTGGTTCTTGTTGTTGACTAGCTAAAACTAAAGCTAAAATATTAGAGATTCAACAATGTTTATTGTTAATGTTAAGATTGGACTCACCATTGTTTTTACACAGCAATAGTTGCCTAATTTTTCTTGCATTTTGTTAACATTTTAAGGCTTTTTTTTTTCACCTGTCTCTCTCTGTCTTCTTTTTTTTTTTTTTTTACTTGTGTTAATAAACCTATTTGAAAGGGGGGAAAATAATGTTTATTTTTATTATATCGTCAGCTTCATACCATAATTGCCTAAGTCATTTTTTTGTGTTTTTCGGAGAACGAGAAAAAACACATTTTCTAAAAGTCATATCCAGATTTCTTTATTGATTTTTTTCGCAGAACATTCAAGTAGATGAGAAGAAATGTATGAAAAAAGAACAAAACCCAACATAATTTGTTTTATGAAATAAAATTGACTTTGACTTAAAACATAAAATCATCACTGCCATTTTGCATCCATTCAAAAATTAATGACTTGGGCAGGTATGTTTTTGCACTTGTTTTTTTTTTTTTTGTTTTTTATGAGTGTTCTGATTGGTCAATGACATAGGCAGAAAGACAGGATGATGCAGCAGTGGTAGGGGAGTAAAGTTATGCAAAAATCTCAATTTGACTAAAAATTGACTTAGGCAATTATGGTATGAGGCTAACGATATGCATCATGTTATCTCACAGGTAGTTCTTGGCGAGATAAAAGTCTAGAAACATTAAATAAGATAGGTAGGTAGGTAGAAATTCAGAGCAGTTACAACTCCACAAAACAATCATACTACTTCAACAATTAAATAAATAAATAAATTATGTAAGGAGTTCTAAGATTAAAAATATGCCTCAGAATAAGTTATGATTAAAAAAGTAAAAGCGCATTAGTCATAAAAAGGTGCTTTGCTCTGTAGATCATGGAATATATATATATATATAGAATATTACGTATGATATACTATGACTTTTATATATGGAATTGCCTTTCATCCCAGGCACAATAAACCCCACCCCCTTGCAAATGTTTTACATCATTTGCCTTATCTCATCATTGCAAAAACAAATTTTTGGTGACCTGGGCATTGAGCTTTGACCTACAGTCACTAAACTTTAATGGCATCTATTCTGGACCATCTTGTACCATTAATGAAAATGTCATGGAAATTGGTCGAGTTGTTCTTGCAAATCAGCAAACAAACAAAACCCAACCAAAAACAATAATAATCATAACCCCCCACTGTATACTAGAGATTTGACCTTTTCCCAAAAATATTATTCAAATTTTATTTGAAAATGAATGTAGATATTTTAATAATATTAGAATATTTATTAATTATATTACTCTGAAAATGCCTCACTAACACCTCGGTGTCAAAATAAAATATTGTATTTAGTCCACCAGGGGGCAGTACTTAGTCAAATATGTTAAATATTCTGGCGTGTTTACAACCATTACTGATAAAACATGCAATGTCGGAGTAATGAGTATTATTAGCGGCTGACACTTTTAACGTTACATAATCCACAAACATCATATTTTGTCTGTTGCCTTGTTGTGTGTGAAACACTGTTCCTTCATTTTCCTGGTTGCCTGTACTGATGAACGCCTCTAAACTGTTAGCCTCATTGACAATCAAAAGGTAACGTTTACAAAATGAACATGTACAAAAATGGACACGATATGTAAAATGGTCACAGATTAGTTTTACTTACTCACTTTGTTAAATTATGACACTGATACATTTTCTAGAGTGTGAGTCTCTGATGTGTCATCTACTTCAACCGTTGTTCATGAATGTGCAGGACTGACCACTCTGTTGTTGGATGCTAACATCTACAGGTGCCCAGATAAGACCAAAGATAATGACCTTTGTGTTCGCGATTCACATAAATTCCCCAGACGTATAAAAAAAAAAAAAAAAGAAAAGAAAAAAATGACCTGAACTAAAAATGTTTAGAACCACATTCTCAAAAATAAAAGAAATAGTCCTAATGATACCATATACAGGTTCAAATATTAAGAATGCTGAATATTTGTTCGTACATCTCTTTTTTTTTTTTTTTTATTATATACAAATTATATTCGAATGTCAAAATTCAAAGTATATCACTTTCATAAACACCATATTTACATGATACAGACACTGGTGTAATATGTATTAGTTTGTGAGATAAAGAAGGTGATCAGTAAAAGTAAGCTAATTAAATAAATAGCTCAAAAACAAATGAACGATGAATCCAAGCGTCTTCCTCTTCACACTGTCAGGCTAGCGCTCGTAGATTCACATATGTGTTCATGACCATGTTTTCTTGTATGATGTCTTACATGAAAATGGTGGAAGGAGGATGATTGATCTCTTCACACCCTGTTCTGTTACCCTTTCTCTCCTCCAAGCAGATCTCATTGATTTTCTGAAATGTGGTTGGGAATCACAATCATTTTTGAGAAAGAAATAGCCCAGAACATGTCAGATGGGTGAAAACAAAGTCTGCCTGCCACTGCTGAGCAAAGCTCACCAGGGAACCAAAACTATGTACCCAAGGCTGCCTCTATTAAAAACCAAACCAAAAGAGGAAATGCAGAGTGCCCTAGTGCAAAGACATGAAAAGGTTTTGTTACCTTGGACAACCAGCGGTGACTGTTTTAAACTGATAACTAAATTTTATAATGGATTTATTGAAATTTTGCACATACAGTAACATTGATCAAGGTCATAATAAGAATAAAACACAGTACTGGTGCAGGGAGAGGTGGTGTCTTTTGTAATAAATGTCTAAAATGTAAAAACTTTGTTGTTTCATTTTGTAATAAAGCTACATTTTGTAATAAACTGCCCCAATACATTGAAAATTCCTAACAAACAAAACGAAACAAAAATTGGAATTTAAAAATTGGAATTCAAATAAGACAAACTATCATTTATCTTAGACAATAGTAGACAACACCATACATACATCGTACATCATACAAACCACAGACATCAAAGTGTAGCATAATTAATAATAACAGCAAACATGTGGCAAAATACGATGGGCTAAGAAAAAGTACAGCATCAGTAAATAAAAAGTAAAATAAAACTATTGCACAGTACTACACCTATATTAACGTGACAGCATCATAGAATTAATATCAAGTAATTAAAAGCTAAAGGGCTTCAAATATTACTAAAAGATTAATAGATGACACACCACTATCAGTAAGAGAGTTCACATATAATAAATGTATGAATAATAACCAGTTATTCTCACAGTTACAAGGTTAAGTGTTAGTTATTAAGAAGCATGACAGGTTTATTTTAGTATATTTTCTGTTAATGCAACATAAGTGTACTGATAGTAATTGCTTAGTACTGCTACTAGGCTAATAGAGTGATACAAATAACAGGCCTGACTTTGTACAAATACTTGAAAGTAAAAAAAAAAAATTACAATTAATAAACAAATACACTATGCTTTCAAATTCTTATGACATAATGTTACTACATTTTCAAGAAATGTAGTAATAATCTTCTCCAAATGTAATCCTTTATTACATAATGCAGTAAAAGTGATTACCAAATGTGTTGGGGTAGTTTATTAATAAATTAAATGAAAATGAAAATTACATTTTGGATGTTAATTACAAAATGTGGCTTTTTTTTTTTAATGTTTATTATAAAATTACAAATGCAGGTCAACATACCCTGAGGTCAGAACCAGCGTGTTTTAATTTAAAGCCTACTGAGGATAAAACAGCAAAGACCCTTCAATGACGTGCACAGTATGGTCGCATTAATGAAAATATAGCTTTTCATTTGACTGAAATCCCTGTAATGTGAATATGCATTTAATCATCCATGTTCAATAACTTGATTAAAATGACCCTTTTTTTTGTATAAGCTGCTCAGTGTTCATAAAACACCATTAAAGAGTTATTGTTAATTCTGTTATCACTCAGGGATGTCCTTTTACCCCACAGGGTTATTGGGTCATGTCAAGCGGGTTTACAGGATGTAAAGGATGCAGAGGCTTTACATATGATGTAATGGAATTATGATAATAATAACAAATACATAACTAAATTACCTTGTTGAGCCACATGGATATTTACAGTACATCTCCAGATGCAGGAAAAGGGTCATGAAGGACCCCACTCACCCCGCACATGCTCACTTTTGCCCCTCTCCCCACAGGTAGGAGGCTACAGAGTAGTAAGAGCAGGACCCCCAGACTGAGAAACAGCTTCTTCCCAGAAAAAAAACAGCAGTGACTATTTTAAATGGATAATTAATTACCCTGTTGAACCATATTTTGTAAGAATGTTGCTGAATGTTGTTGTTGAAAAACTTAATTTCATTTCGTAATAAATGACTAAAATTTAAAAGCTTAATTTTATTTTAAAATACATTTCCAGAATGTAAAAACTTAATTTTATTTTGTAATGAATGTCCAAAATGTAAAAACTTGATTTTATTTTGTAATAAATGTCCAAAATATAAAAACTTAATTTCATTTCGTAATAAACATCCAAAATTTAAAAGCTTAATTTTATTTGCAAATAAATTTCCAAAATCTAAAAACTTAATTTCATTTCATAATAAAGCCATTGAACAAAGCTAAAAAAAATAAATAAATAAATAATATTTTACTGTAATTTACAGTAAGAAAGATGAGACACTTTATAATAAACTTTATAATTATTGTTAGTAGAGTTTACAGCACATAATGCATTAAATGTACCATACTGTAGAGGCACTGGAGTAATCTGATGTAAAGGAATTATGATAGAATGATTAAAAAAAAAGGCTGTGATGTGCAGAAGGGTAAATATTTCTTTGGTATTTGATACCACAGGGGTCGTTTACATATGATCCTAGTAAAGCTCCAATCATTATGGATGATCCCAATGACTTTTCCTTTTTCCACTCCCTCTGTGATGGATTAACTACGCAGTAACGATGTCTCTCTTGTGGAATGGACAGTGCAAATCGTTGTAGGTTCTAAGCCAGCCAGCGGAGACAGGGCTGGCTGAGCAGAGTGATAGATTAGGGATTTTTAAATACTCCTCCTGGTGAGTTCTGCTACAGCCAAAAGAGCAGCTGGGGTGTTTCTCACTCTGCGAGGGGGGTGGAGACGGGCCACAGATGGCCACAGGCCCTGCAGGTCAACGCTATTCAAAGATGCATCCTGGTGTGAACCAATGCGGATATGAATGGAGGCTTGCGGATGCACTGGAGTTTCCAACTGGATGCTGTGAAATAATGAAACCTGTACTTTAAATCTATATTATCTGTGACACCCAAGCTATTAAAGAAGACTTCACACAAATATACTCACTCTGTGAAGCTCAGAGGAATATTCTTATCGATTTGAGGTTGTATTTTACCTCATGTCTAAGAATAACAATCTGAGCACTTTGAAATACCTGCATTAGTACTAAAAGAAAAAGTGTTTCATAGGGTTATTATAGTTATCTTTCATGTCTGTGATTTGGTGATTTTTTTCTCTGTTTGGTTTCATCTCTATTTATCAGTGTTGTATTTACTCTAGTGTTTATTTATTGTTAGGGCTAGGGTTGTGTGTGATTATTGTTGTTCTGTATCATTTACGTTGCAGTTACGGTGTGGAAAATGATTCAAATGTCAAATAATTCAAATTTTTGGTTCGGATTTATTTCTTGAGTGTTTTCTTCTAATGCAAATGTCACAAAAAATACACAAAAATGTAAAAAAAAAAAAAAAAAAAAAAAAAAAAAATATATATATATATATATATATATATATATATATATATATATATATATATATATATATATATATATATATATATGTATAAAAACATGTTTATTCAACAGTTTCAACAAAACAACTTGAAACAAAACAATTGTTCTATATAATTCCATTAACACTTTTAATCAGATGAATCTGCATATTACAGATTTACTATGTGTTATTTACATTCTTCTTCTTCCCACTCATTTCTGAGCAGTTCATATTGAACTTACTTTGTTTTTGTCAGTGTGCATGACAATTGATAAAAAGTTTTGATTATTTTTATGTATTATATATATGCAAGTGTGTGTGTGTGTGTGTGTGTGCATGTATATATATGTTTTTCTTTATGTGGGGGGGATTTCTATAAACATGAAAAGATGTGAAAGAACTTGAACAAATATAAAAACTAAGCATTTAGAAAAAAAACAAGAAAAGTAATCTCCACATGTACTCTAAAAACGAATGAAAACTAACTGAATTAAAATAACTAAATAAAAAAAAAACAAGTCAAAACTAAATGAAACTAAACTATAATGAAAAATCCACTTTGGTGCTCAGACATAGTCTGTGCCATGACCCTGTTTTCTTCATAGTAAACATCATCTTCCTTCCTATTCCGACTATGCTGTGGTCTGACTGTGAGTATGAATTTGGACCCCACAATTCCACGACACACTCCACTATCACACCTCCCTCAGGGGCTTTGATGTGTCAACTGATTTCTGTGGGAGGAGGCACAGACTGATATGATCAAATACATCAGGAGACAATACATCTGGATGTGCAGCGAGAGCACTGCCTGTTCATGTCAAGAGAATAAGGAAAGAGAGAAAAGTGCACCAGTATCTTACCTCAGGCACACTGTCATCTCAGCTGGGAAAATTTATATCACAGTTTTGATGTTTTTAACTGAAGCGTTGCCACATAAACGCACACTCAGTGTACTTGAAACACTAGAAAACATATATACAAAAAACACATCTGGGAGTTCACTCAGACTCAGACATAACACGTTAATGAAGGTCAGTATAATCATTTTTTGGGAGATGTTTGCTACAGTATCTAAAATCCAACTTCAGGAAGGTTTATTATTATTGACCTGTTAGTGGTTAGATTGATGGATCAAATAATAATAATAATAAAACTACATCTTGTGTATGTGTTGTTACTATTGAGCTTCAGAATGTTTTATATATTCAGATTTAATTTCATTTAATGTACAACAAGTGGAGGTGCATTAATGTGGGAGCTGTAAATATACGTAATATAATAACTAGAGCCTTAGGACTGGTATGTAAGGCTAGTAAGAAGTTAACCCTTAAACTTCCAAGGGTCCACATATAGGCCAGAATTAGTGGCTCAAAAATGTTAATCAAACCACCCGAACCTGTCACAAATGTCACATGATCTAATGTAATTTGACAATGGAGATTCTCACACATCAGAAGATATAAAACCACTGTCAAATAAAATATCCACAGCAGGTATAATCACTCATTTGTTCAAAATACAAATGTCAAACAGCTGATCTGAACCTTTATGTCTCATAATTATCCACAGAGGAACCATATTCCAACAAACACAATCATAGTCCAACAAAAACATCCAAAATAAACCAAAAAAAAAAAATGTTCAAATGTAGTCCATATGTCATCCAAAACATTAATACATTTCCACAAATGTTTTATCTATTGCATCATTGAACATAACCTTCCTCCAGTATCCCAGTTTTCATCTGAATATTTTCATTTATAATATAATCAAACACCAATTGCATGTTATTAAAATGGTTCAAGAACAACATTCAATTGACTTTATTAAGAAATTTAGGCAAAATTGAGTGGAAGTTTAAAGGGTTAAAACATCGTAAAACTCTAAAGTTTGCCCAAAACTCACTATAGCATATCAATAAATTCCTTAAAATGCAGCCACTCATCATAGAAGGAAATGAAGAAAAAGTAATTAAACCTAATCTGCAAATAGTGAACCTGAACACCCACCCTGTATAACTACTCAGAGGTCACAGTGACATGTTTCGTCTTAATGATTGCATTGATTCATTTCTAAAGTGGTTTCATATCTGTGTTAACATCAATGCAAAAATAGTAACACAGTCATAGTTTCACTCATTGATTGTAAACGATCAATGCTCTCTGTGTAGAATCCATGTTTTAAACATGTATCGGGTATCATTTGCACCATTTGCTTGGACATATATATTACTTACAGTACATAAGTGGTTTACTGTGAGTAGGATGTGCAGAGAGCCAAGGGTGTGAATGTATTGATTCAGTAAAATGATTGTGTGAACTGAAAATAAGACAAAAAAAAATCATATTTATAGTAGTAGTAGTTTTAGTTTTAGTTTAGTCAGTCATTCAAATAAACACTAAACAATACAGTTCATACCACTAACATGTCCAAATCTAGTATGTCTTATAAATCTGGACTTTTTCATCCTGTTATGTGAGTTTTTGTCCGCCTCTTGTGTGCTTTTGTTTTATTTCTGTCATTGTTGGTGTCCGAGGCTTTTATTTTGTTATGTGTGTATGTGTGCACGTTGTTTAGTTCTGCTTCCTGTTGCTAGCATAATCCGTGTGATTGAGTCCACTTTCCTCTTATAAGTATAGTGTGTGTGAATATTCAGTGCTAGTTTGTCTGCCTTGTTCTCACCCATATCAGCGCTTTTCTCTCGTGTGTTAAATGTTTTTGACTTGTGGTATCTGTCTGTCGTCTGTTCCCCCTTTGTTTTGATCACCTGGTTTGACCTTTGCCAGCTTGCTTGTAACATCCCTCGGATTGTGTTTTATATTTGTTGGATTTTTTGGTACCGAACTCTGCCTGTTTTTGCCCTGCCCCCCAATTGGTGGTTCTTGAATTGAATCTTCTGGTTCAGAGTCTTGCATCTGGGTCCGTCAGTACTGAGCCTTTGTCAAACAATGACTGAAAGGGTTTAGGCTGAAGTTCATACTTGTTCTGCTTAACCCTATTAATAAATATAAAGAGAAAAAAAAATTATAACAAAAAAAAAATCAGATCATGTTGCACAAAAAAAAGTACTTCTCCAAATTCATAGAAAATAACCATTTTTTTCAGACATTTTCTATTATTAGGGACCGAGCACGCAGGGTCGAGTCCCTATGCATTTGTACACTATGTGTGCAACGCATAGGGACTCGGCCCGCAGGGCCGAGTCCCTATTGTAATTCGTTCGTTTTTTATTATTATTAGGGACCGAGCACGCAGGGTCGAGTCCCTATGCATTTGCACACTATGTGTGCAACGCATAGGGACTCGGCCCGCAGGGCCGAGTCCCTATTGTATTTCGTTCGTTTTTTATTATTATTATTTTGTACTCCGTCAGTTTAAACTGGAATTTGACCCCCCTAAACATGCACGAAAACTCAGCTATCTCGGCACGCATCTCAAGTCTGGTGAAAAATTTGATAAAATGAAAAAAATTACTCCTGACATCCCATAATTTTCAAACTAGCAACCAAAAAAGAGGAAAAATTGGAACGTTAATAACTTTTTAGAGGTTTGCCGTTAAGACACAAAAAAAACAGCAAAAGTTGCGGCTGATATTACTTGAGGCAAAAAATACATTTAGAGCTAGCAGATCGCGACCGAAGGTTGCGATCTGCTAGCGTGAATGGAAATGCTCCAAAATTATCTCCTCATAGGGCGTTTATCGCAGAGATGTAAAAATGGTACCAAATTAAAGAGAAATGGGTGAATCCAAAAAGTTATATATAACTTTTTAAAAACTCGTGTAGTTTTTGCGTTTCGTGCCCGGATATTTGCGACCTCCGACACTCAAAATTAAAATTTGAATTTCTCCCAACATGTGATATATCGTGACGATCAGGACACTGAGCCGGCATCAACTAGCGCAAAAAATTTTGAATTTAATGCACGGTTTGGGAGATATCGCAATGGATATTTGCGTTTTTTCGACATTTTTGGGCAAAAACGCTTTTCCTGCTCTACGCCTCTTTAGACTGGAAGATGACCCCCTTAACATGCTTGCAAATAAATGAAATTTGGCAGGCCCGTCAGGGCCTGCCAAATTTCATTATATATGAAGAAAAAATGGGATTCCATCCCATAATATTAATTTTATTGAGAAAAGAACGCAAGGAAAATTCCGGAAAAATCACTAAAATGGCCCAAACAAGCCTTAGGAATGTCGCAGAAAGATGAGACGCACGCGCCAGCGTGCGTCTCATCCAGCCCGACATTTCATATGCTGATACCACCCATCTATCTTGGACAGGAAGTTCACAATCTGCCTTTCAAAGTAAAAGCTTCCAAATCTAAAACCTGAACCGCTTGGCCTAGAGACATGAAACCAATGCCAAAAGTTTCCTTGTAACGGTCCGACAAATTCATACGCTGGTACTTATGGTCTATCTCCTACAGAAAGTTCGCAATCTGGACTTGTTTGGAAATCGTAAAAAATTTACTCCTCCGAAACCTTATATCGCAGAGATGTAAAAATAGTACCAATGGATAGAGCTAACTGAGAAACATAAAAGTTGTAAAAATCATTTTTGTATCTCTTGTAGTTTTTTTTACTCAGGCCCGGGTAGTTGCGATAGCCGAAAATTTAAAAATAAAATTAAATATTCCCCAACATATGACATATTGTGAGAATCAGTGACATGAGCAGAAGTCGCGACACTAAGAATTTTTGAAATCAGATGTACGGTTTGGGAGAATGGGCAATTTTAGTTTTCTTTTCCTGACTTTCAAATTTTTTCAGAACTCAGAGCTCGGTTCTCCCTGATGGGGGAATTAGCCACGCCCCCTGCAACTCCTTATTTGGAACAATGTTCTGTGAAGGTGCAGGAGAGGAGAAGCTTTGACTGAAACTTTGATGAAAATGGCAAAATATGACAAACCATACACAGCAAGTGAATGAAACTTTCCAGAATTGTAGTCATACTACCTAGGAACAATATAAACCAGGTTTGGAAGATCCAGCTAATTTAAAATTTAAATGAGACTCAGTAGTTTGGGGGGATGTCTGGTCTCAGCCTTCATTCACTCCCATTTTAATTTGGATCAGAGAAATTCTCTACTTGGCCTGATTTTAGTGTTTTTAAAACTGCCCAATCTCTGTCATTTTTGATCCTACAGGGGAAATGAATACATCTACGTGTTCCTCAAAGCCTCCTGCCACTCACAATCATTTTGGTTTTGAGCTAGCATTTACGGTTCTCTCACAAATGGCAGTAGTTCGGAGGTAAGATTAGGCTTGAAAGCCAGGGTCCAGGGGGAGAGGCTCTTTTGCAGCGTGCGTTCATGTAGGAGGAAAAAGGTGGGGGCCGTTACCAGGGCAACGGTGCAGCTTTGATTAACAGGTGCAGACAATGAAGAGAAGTTGAACAGACTGTGGGAGGAGCTTTAACATGATTGACAGGCAAATTCTCTCATACAGACACAGGGCACATACACAAACCTATATACACACATGTATATGGAATGACCTACACACATGGCATATACACAGTGTATGGCATGTACACAGAGTATGTGTATGTTTATATACACAATGTATGTGACATATACTTTGCTCCTTATGTCCCTCTCTCACTCTGCTTTTCTGCCCAGCAACAGCCACACCCTCTAATACTGACAGCTGATTGGCTAATATGCTCCCACTCCATTACACCTATACATGTGACATACACTTTGCTCCTATTTCTTTCTCTCTCTGACTTTCTGCCTGGATACAGCCACACCCTCTAAAGCTGACAGCTGATTGGCTAACACTCTCACCCTGCTCTACACACACATGCGGTGCTCCGGCCACGCCCCTTTCCTGCCCATATTTGGCACAACTCTGTGTGAATGGCTCCAGCAGAGGACCTGCTTTGACTGAAACTTTGATGAAAATGCCATATTATGGAGTATAATTTGCTCATTTTTAGATATGACGGTTATAACGGCTATATGGCAAGGGACGAAATCCACGCGTAAAGTCGAGGTCCCGACCAATGCTGCTTGCAGCTTTAATTATTATTATTATCTTTCCGCCAAATCAAAGTGGATTTTGACCCCCTAAACGTGCATGAAAACTCAGCTATCTCGGCACGCATCTCAAGTCTGGTGAAAAATTTGATAAAATGAAAAAAAATTCTCCCGACATCCCAGAATTTTCGAACTAGCAACCAAAAAATAGGAAAAATTGGAACGTTAATAACTTTTTAGAGGTTCGCCTTAAAGACACGAAAAAAACAGCAAAAGTTGCGGCCAACATTACTTGAGGCAAAAAATACATTTAGAGCTAGCAGATCGCGACCGAAGGTCGCGATCTGCTAGCGTGAATTGAAACGCTCCAAAATTATCTCCTCATAGGGCGTTTGTCGCAGAGACCTAAAAATGGTACCAAATTAAAGAAGAACTGGTGAATCTAAAAAGTTGTATATAACTTTTTAAAAATTCGTGTAGTTTTCGCGTTCCGCGCCCTGAAGTTTGCGACCGCCGACACTCAAAATTAAAATTTGAGTTTCTCCCAACATGTGATATATCGTGACGATCAGGGCACTGAGCCGGTGTGAACTAGCGCAAAACATTTTGAATTTGACGTACGGTTTGGGAGATATCGCAATAGATATTTGCGTTTTTTCGACATTTTTGGGCAAAAACGCCTTTTCGGCTCTATGCCTCTTTAGACTGGCAGATGACCCCCTTAACATGCTCGCAATGAAATGAAATTTGGTAGGCCCGTCAGGGCCTACCAAATTTCATTAAATATGAAGAAAACATGTGATTCCATCCCATAATATTAATTTTATTGAGAAAAGAACGCACGGAAAATTCCGGAAAAATCCCTAAAATGGCCCAAACAAGCCTTAGGAATGTCGCAGAAAGATGAGACGCACGCTGGCGCGTGCATCTCATCCAGCCCGACATTTCATACGCTGATACCACCCATCTATCTTGGACAGGAAGTTCACAATCTGCCTTTCAAAGTAAAAGCTTCCAAATCTAAAACCTGAACCACTTGGCCTAGAGACATGAAACCAACGCCAAAAGTTTCCTTGTAACAGTCCGAGAAATTCATACGCTGGTACTTTTGGTCTATCTCCTACAGAAAGTTCGCAATCTGGACTTGTTTGGAAATCGTAAAAAATGTACTTCTCAGAAGCCGTTTGTCACAGAGATGTAAAAATAGTACCAATGGATAGAGCTAACTGAGACACATAAAAGTTGTAAAAATCATTTTTGTATCTCTTGTAGTTTTTTTTACTCAGGCCCGGGTAGTTGCGATAGCCGAAAATTTAAAATTAAAATTAAATATTCCCCAACATATGACATATTGTGAGAATCAGTGACATGAGCAGAAGTTGCCACACTAAGAATTTTTGATATCAGATGTACGGTTTGGGAGGTTGGACAATTTTAGTTTCCTTTCCTGACTTCCAGGTTTTCCCCCAAAATCACAGAAAAATCCTAGGTGGCGGAATTAGCCACGCCCCCTGCAACTCCTTATTTGGAACAATGTTCTGTGAAGGTGGAGGAGAGGAGAAGCTTTGACTGAAACTTTGATGAAAATGGCAAAATATGACAAACCATAAACAGCAAGTGAATGAAACTTTCCAGAAATGTAGTCATACTACCTAGGAACAATATAAACCAGGTTTGGAAGATCCAGCTAATTTCAAATTTAAATGAGACTCAGTAGTTTGGGGGGATGTCTGGTCTCAGCCTTCATTCACTCCCATGTTAATTTGGATCAAAGAAAATCTTATGTTCGCCTAATTTTAGTGTTTTTAAAACTGCCGACTCTCGGCCATTTTTGATCCTACAGGGGAAATGAATACATCTACGTGTTCCTCAAAGCCTCCTGCCACTCACAATCATTTTGGTTTTGAGCTAGCATTTACGGTTCTCTCACAAATGGCAGTAGTTCGGAGGTAAGATTTGGCTTTAAAGACATTGACAGGGGGACAGGCTGTGCATATGTGTAGGAGGAAAAAGGTGGGGGCCGTTACCAGGGCAACGGTGCAGCTTTGATTAACAGGTGCAGACAATGAAGAGAAGCTGAACAGACTGTGGGAGGAGCTTTAACATGATTGACAGGCAAATTCTCTCATACAGACACAGGGCACATACACAAACCTATATACACACATATACATGGAATGACCTACACACATGGCATATACACAGTGTATGGCATGTACACAGAGTGTATGTATGTTTATATACACAGTGTGTGTGACATATACTTTGCTCCTTTTTTCCCTCTCTCTGCTTTTCTGCCCAGCAACAGCCACACCCTCTAATACTGACAGCTGATTGGCTGATATGCTCCCACTCCTGTGCACCTATACATGTGACATTACTTTGCTCCTATTTCTCTCTCTCTCTGACTTTCTGCGTGGATACAGCCACACCCTCTAATGCCACCCTCTAATGCTGAAAGCTGATTGGCTAACACTCTCCCACTAGTCTACACACACATGCAGTGCTGCGGCCACGCCCCCTACCCTCCATATATAGGGCACAACTCTGTGTGAATGGCTCCAGCACAGGAGCTGCTTTGACTGAAACTTTGATGAAAATGCCATATTATGGAGTATAATTTGCTCATTTTTAGATATGACGGTTATAACGGCTATATGGCAAGGGACGAAATCCACGCGTAAAGTCGAGGTCCCGACCAATGCTGCTTGCAGCTTTAATTTCTGTATTAATATCTATTTACATGAAAAACTGTATTCTTTATATTGCTCTATATTTTTCCTAATACTTGACGAGCTTTTTAAATGTATAGATTGAAGAACACTCTTTAAGGTGTTTATCTAGAATGTTCCATAGTGTCACCCCTCTAACAGACACACATCTACTTCTTTTGATAGTTTCTTGCCATAGTTTTTAGAAAAATGTCAGTCCCTCTGAGGTTATAGCAACTATCTCTGGAGACAATCTGGCAACTTCTGTAGTATTGAGATCAATAATATCATTTTATATCAGTATATTTAGTTTAATAAAACATGATTTGTTGATGCATTTTAATCTGTTCTGTAATGAAACATTTTTGTTTATATTTGATCTATAGTTATTACCCCAAATCTCAGCACAATAATTAAGATATGGAAGTATTAGTGAGCAATACAATATATATAATGGGCTTTAATTTTATACATCATAGAAACATTTTGGCAGTTTTTGTCTTTAAAATGTATATTTATTTTCCAATTGAGATGCCCAAAAATGTATTTACAAAAACCCTTTCAATTTATTTACCATTAATTCTGATTTTAACATGTTTATTGATTTTCCTTTTGCCAAAAATCATATATTTAGTTTTACTCAAATGTATTGATAGTTTATTCATATCAAACCATGTCTTTAACATTTTCAGCTCATTTTCTACTGTGTCAAGAAGTTGCTCGAGATCCTTTCCTCAACAGTAGAGACTAGTATAATCAGCAAATAGGATACACTTTACATTTTTTAAAGCCTCACAGACTTCATTTATATATAAAATAAAGAGTTTAGGTCCTAATACTGAACCTAATAACCTGAATAAGTGTATTAATAAGATAATTGGCTCAAAGGTTTTAGATCATTATAGTTTCAGTGAGGGTTAACTTATGTAAAGCATCCTGAAAGAACTACACAAACACAATTTCTTATTATTCTACTACTATTCTACAATTCTCACAGTTGAGGAGTGATTATTATGAATTTCAACAGAGATATTCACATATTTTCCATTCTCTATTGTATAATACTTCTTATGCGTTTGATGTACCAGTGCTTGCTTTTCTTTTCAACCTAATTTCCCATGCAAATGTTGTGTAGCGGTGTATCACGCAGGGAAGAAAATCTCTTTGCACTCTACATTTTATTCAGAACATCTGTTTTTTCCACATGACATCAAATGTGAAGCTTTGACTTGGAATTGAACTACTGTCGACTCAATAGAAAATAACAAAATACATCATTTAGCATCAAGTATTGTTTTCTTTTCTTTTTTTTTAAGAAAGTGAATATAATATTGTAAATATACAGTTAAAATAATTTCAAAAATAAGACTCAGGAGATACCTGAAGGGTTGATAGATTGAATCCTGCTCTGTCCTAGTCATTTGCTATTGTGTCCTTGGGCAAGACACTTCACCTTCCTTACCTCCAGTGCTGTTCACACTGGAGTATGAATGTGTATGAATGTTCAGTGTAAGCATAAGCAGTAGGCCTCAGTCTGCCCTAGGGCAGCTCAGGACATACAGTATATATATATATATATATATATATATATATATATATATATATATATATATATATATATATATATATATATATATATATATATATATATATATATATATATACATATATATATATATATATATATATATACTGTATATAGGTTAAGTGAGACCAAAGTGAGAATGTGGATCCACTGTACACACTTTGAGTATGCATTGATAGTAAAGCACTATATAAATATAATCCATTATCATTATTAAAACCCAAACAGCCACAACAACTAAAACCATCTCCTGACCTAAAATATTTAATAATGTCTGAACTAATGTAAATAATTGGTATGAAATACAGTTTGTCATCTTTTCATGGTCATTACATATTAGGGTATTAACGACTTCAGTTTTTTTCAAGTCGACTTATCTGCCAATAAAGTCGAAGTCGTGATGACGTCATCACATTGTCATTGGAGGAACACCACAGACACACAGCTAAAAAATAACAAAGAAACACGTACACACATCTGTCCAGCAAAGAGCAACTTGTATTAAAGTTCACTGCGACGTAACAATGTCCACTGACAAGACACAAGCATCATCGGCATCATTTTAACCCCAACAAAACAAAGGTTAATGTTAGCAAACAGTTTTCTGTTAAATTTAACTGAACATCAGTAGGTGAACATGTCCGCATTCTGTCTGGACCCACAGCTCTAAAACCAGGCGTCATCACTTTTTATATTAAGTGCGAAAAGCCAACAAGACACACATCACACTGTCTACATTATGTTTGGAAAAAAAAAGCAACGTGTTGTCTTAATGCATGTTGTCGACATTGCTGCTCCCTCTCACATTAGCTAGCGAATGCCTCCTCAGATGTTTTTTTTCCATCTAAGGTGAAGTAAGGTGAAGTAAAAGTGAGTAACAGACACACATCTGTGTCTGTTACTCTCTTTTAATTTGTTAGCCCACCACAACTGTCTTACCTGCAGCAGCCATGTCTTGCTTAGGTCTGACTGTGTTTTACATGCTGAGAGAGAGAGAGAGAGAGAGAGAGAGAGAGAGAGAGAGAGAGAGAGAGAGAGAGAGAGACAGAAAGAATGATATGTGACTTGTCGACTCCTCCAAATTGAAGTCGATTTGTGCTCCAGGAGTCCACCTGTCTGTCAATGCCCAATTACATATGACCCATTTGGATGTTCAGAGACTCCGTAGTTACCATGGAAACACTGTCATCTTCTACAATATTGATTCACCCGTAAAATAACAGTAGTTTGTTTTGTGTTCAATTAAGAATAGATTTTGTCGAAAAGTTACTTTTTCTTCGTTTTTTTGATATAATAACCTTAAACTTTACCCTGAACTGTTATGAATGTCCATATGATCACTAAATTAAGTAGAAAAGCAAACACTATGAGTCTATGAGTCACTTGTTCCTTGTGCCACTATCGACATTTTCTGAACATTTCAGCCATAACTTTTTGAGAAAACTTGATAAATGCAAAAACATAACTGTTCACACACAAACTACACCACACATAGCCTCTCTTTTGTTTAGTAAATATAGGAAAATACCGGATGTTCACTCAAAAAATGTAAAAATATAGAGGATAATGTCATATTGTGATAAATCACTTCAGAAAAGTTAAATATAGAGAAAAAAATAACTTTTTGGAACTGCCACAAAAGTAACTGTTGGTCTTTATGGGTTAATTTGTGGCAAAAAACTGACATTATTAGAGGTGTAATTCACTGATGGGAACAGTAAAATGGTCTTTATCACTTCAGGCCATCAGTTCTATTACCGTGTTAAAATGTAAGTGAAGCTTGGAAAGTTCTTCAAGTGATCTAGAAGTGAGGGTTATTTAACAGATAGTCCTGAAGAATGTTTTAATAGTTGTTAATGTGGAGTTTGAGGTGACAGCGAGGTGTTCAAGTTGAGACCAGGAGGAGCGAGACTGGCAGATTTCTGCCCCGTGTTGAAACCAAACTCTACACGATGGAGTTATTGATTAAATGTTCTCTTAAAAGGCCAGCTGGATGGAGAAGGTCACACCAAGGTTTTCACTACAGGGGAATGGAGATGCATTTGACCTGTCAGCTGAGGATAGGCTCAGAGTGGGCACACAGTGGAAGAGGCACAGCAATCTTCTTAAATGGAACCTAACCATGCTGAAACCTAGCTCAACCCCTACGGACCGAGGTAAGTGTCAAAACGTCTAAAAGGTCTTTCAAGAGTTTCCTACCACGTAATCTTCCGAGGTCATATAAGACAGTGGTTCTCAACTGGTCCGGTATCGGAACCCGCTATCACCCCTTAATGACAAGACGTGACCGAAAATGATAACAGTTAAACTTCCATAATGTCTTTAATGAAAACAGGTTTTTATTTCAACCTGAAATAACACAAAACAGTGTTTCCTACAGACCAAGTGGCATTGTGTGGTTCTAGGGGAGTAACCTAGAACCACAAGAATAGTAGTATGTACGCACTATTCCCTACAGACCAGGACAAGTCACCAAATGATTGTGTGTTTCTGACCAAAAATGCAAAAGTTGTGAAAAAATTCTATAAAGCACAGGACTGGTTTCTTAACATTATCACCAGTTGAGAATTACTTATGTCAGCCATGTTTTAACTTGTCTTAAAGTTGGTCTAATCCAGGGGTGTCAAACTGCGGTCCTCGAGGGCCGGTGTTATGCATGTTTTAGATGTTTCCCTCTTCCATTACACCTGGAGGCCATCGCATCATTATCAGTCTGATTATTAACTCTTTAAGTTTCAGCGCTGATGCATTCTGAATGGATGATTTAGTTTAAATTTTCTGAAAAATTCAACCGTTTTCCTTTTAGTTTTGTGCATGGTCAAAAAGCAAGAGTTAAAAAAAAATAAAATTATTTCAACATTTTTTAAAGGCAAAATTAAAATTTCTGGGACCAAATTTCAATACTAGTTTTCTTCTTTAGCAATTTATTTTTCGAAATGTTCCACGTTATTTGTCATTTTGTAAATATTTATTTGTTTTTCTTGCTCATTTTGTTTATTTTTCTAAAAAAAAAAAAAGTCTTTGATTTTCTACCATTTGTGTCTTACTTTGCTCATGTTTCTAATTATTTTGTTCATTCTCAGGAGTTAAAGGTTTATATTGAATCACATGGAAAAGGGAAATATCTAAAACATGTAGGACACTGGCCCTCGAGGACTGGAGTTTGACACCTGTGATCTAAAGGTATGTTTCGAATCATATGTTAATTAATTATTTCCAGAAATTAAAAAGAGGAATAGAGGGAGCTGATTTTGAACATAATCAGTATTTTGTGGGTCTTGCGAAAGGTCAATGTGATTATAATTTGTCTGAATTTAATTTTTTATTTGATTTGATTTAGATTTGGATTTGATTTAATGTGTTTATTTCGAGCAATTCATACAATATACACATACATAATAAAATAAATAGTAATATTCACATCCCGAAAAGAAGTGGGAAGAAGAAACACTTATTCCTAAGCTTTACAGACGTTCAAGAACAACACCATATGAAATCCATTTTACTTTGACATTTAACTTCTGGAAACATCTAACTAAAACATCTTGGGAAAAACATTATTTTAAATTGTATAAACGGAAAAAAAAAAAAAAAAGCCTGCTGTGCCACCATTCAATTTTTAATCATTGATTGAAAGCACCTGAGCAAATCAGGCTTCAGATAGGCGCTCAAGGGCACTTTCACAGCACGGAAAATTGTTCAGTTGTGGAATTTGAACGGGTGACCCTGTCTTTGAGTCACCTCACCGTTTGTTGAGTTCAGCAATAATCAGCGGCAGACTGCTGGGGAGGAGTCGTTTAGGTTGGCAGCGAGGTTCGTGCTGTGAGCTTCGCTTTCATGGTGACCATGTTTCTGATTTGGCACAAGTAAACCCCTGGGGAGGATGGAAACAGCTGGGTAACACACACACACACACACACACACACACACTCATACCCCTGTTCAACAAACACTTACACACAGTGATATTTATTCCCAGTGGGCATTTTCAATTCTTATGCGCATGAGAAATACATGAGAAACACATGACAAAGATGATTAAAATCAGTACTATCAAGAGATTCAAAAAAATAGAGACTGATTAATAATGATCTATAATCAATTGATCTAATTAGGGGCTGTTTACACGAGGATGATTGCGGCTAAAAATGACAAAATATTTTATCGTAAGTGCCTTTCGTTTACACGAGAATTCCGTTTTTACGGGTTGAAAATGCAAAAATCTGAAGACACATTCCAGAGTGGAAATCTTGAAAAGTATCCACTGTTGTGTTTCCACCTCACGGTTGAAAACACAGTGACATGGCAGTATTCTATCACAGCACATGCATATCCAATCAACGGAGATGACAATCTTCTTAATGACAATTCTCGTGTAAAATAGGGATAAAAAGGTTTAGACAAGATACCAGTTTTGCGTCTTGTCTTCAGAGCGTCTCTGTATAAAAGTAGCTTTAATGTCTGTTTTTTAATCTCAGCTGAAAATTGCTGAGAAAAGTTCATAATTTCAATTCATTACATTATTGAGGCAAATCAAAAGATTGATATATATATATATATATATATATATATATATATATATATATATATATATATGTATAAAAGATGGTTTTAAAAAGTAATTTATTGTTTTTAACAGACTTGAATATATGCTTTCTGTTGTATTTCAGACTAGTCCCAAGTGCTGCCTGTAACCTTTTATTGCTCTGGAAATTCACTCTTTTGTTGCATTCTACAAGAACCTGTCAGTAGGCTGAGCTTTGCTATTACATACAACTCATTTCAGTTTCTAATGAAATACTGGACTATGTTTTTAAAAAACAGTGCACAGAAATCTTGAATTTCCAGAGCTTTCCTACATCAGGAAAGGTAAGTAACTCTGGACACATTATCTGATGACATGAAGACCTCGGGACACTTGAGTTTGTCTTTAGGGACTCTCTACTTATTACCACATAAGTGTGATGTTGTTTGGGACTTTAGAAGAGGTCTAAAAATTGTGTTTCATGTAGGTGAAAAAACATGCTCTAATCACTTCCATGCTAACACAGTTTGGGTCAAAATGGTAAAATTGAAATTTCTCAATGGACATCTGAATGGTATATAGTACGTATGTAATCCCAATCATCAAAAAAATGAGCTAAAATTAATTTTACTATAATCCTTTTAACATATCCAAAAGCAGTAAGAACACTTTTCTGATCAATACAAGTATTGAACACTGAACTTTTTTTGGCATTTCCTGCTTCAGATAATGTCAAATAAATCCAACAGACCCATCAATCACAGTGCTTTAAGTGAACACATCAAAAAGGCAACTCACATACAGAAACTGTAAAGTTAGAGATTAAAAATGAGGATAATGTTATTAAAAAATTGCATATTAAATATAACTGTAATTAATTAATCTTAATTAATGCTTTAATGTGATATGCTTAATTAAAATATTCCTGTTATGTGTAGGGAGTGGTTATTGTTTGTGTGTGTGTGTGTGTGTGTGGTATTGGTATTATAATTGGCGCATAAAAAGGCTTCAGATAAGATGTACTTGTATATATAGAGTACATGGACATAACAACCTGCATACAAAGCCACAAAACCAGCCAAAGTACACAATATCAACATTCACAAGCTACTGATTGTATTTAAAAGCCTTTTTTGCTTTGAGTTCTGCACCAAAGATGTCCTTCATCACACTTAAATGGATGTCCAAGCAGTCTTTTTTTGTGTTTCATTTTTGCTTTCCTTCATGGAGTAAAAAACTAGAACAATAATGAGGGTAAGGAGACAGACCTGGTTATGTCAGGACTTCGCTAATGAATACAGGCTTTGTTTTGCTCTTACGAATATAAAGATTTGGTTCTTGATCTTCTGCTGTTGTGTATGGACTTGTTCACAGTTAATGGTCTAATGTTCTTTTGTTTTTGTTTTTTATGCCACTGAAAACATCAGGAAACTACATAAATAAGACTAATGTCACTGTATCTCACTGGCATGTCGTACAGTATCAAGCATCAATAACAAGTTGAATATATGAGGTTGTCAGGTTCTGTTTCTATTTTAAAGTCATGTGGTTTTGATCAGTCTCCCAATAGTAGGTGGAACTTTCACTGGAGGAGAACTCAACTAATGAAATGAAAGTCAACATATGACTTCCTATCAATACTCAACTGTAACTCTACTGATATATGTATCTAATTCCAGTGCTGGGTAAGTTACTTTGAAAAAGCAATTACAAATACTAGTTACTTCCCCAAAAAAGTAATTGTGTTATTCCACTTGCAAAGTAATTAGTTACCAGGAAAATTATATTTGTGTTACTTTTTTTTTTTGTTTTTGCTTAAAAATGTCAAAGAAATGAAACAGTTTAACAGAACCCTAGTCACGTATAGTCTTGTGATTTCCTCTTTTGCTGCAGCTTTGTTTTGGCGCTTTTTGTTAGTGACATTACCATAGCAACTGACACGATATAATGATGTCATCGACACACATGTGAGAGGACAGGGTTAACTCATGATCCGGTAAAAGTAGTTTCCCCCAAAAAGTCCTAGAAGTTCCGCTAGTGGAAACACGCCTGTAATGCATCAGATTATTTCCAGACTAACAGTAATGGCGATACAGTTATGGATAAAGTAATTAAGTCATTAATCTGTTACTCGAAATGTGGCTGCATTAATAATGTCATTATACTCTAACATTATTCCCACCACTGTCCCTTTCCATGTTTAAACCATTAATATATACCATAGTGTAAGTAAAAACAAATGTTTAATATTTACAAAATTTATTAAAAATTCAAATGAATAAAAACTGTGACCAAACTTTGTAGACATTTTTTAAAGGAAGCTACATTAAAAAGCTAAATTAATCCAACCAGTAGTTTTGGTAAAGCACACTGTACAAATGTTAAAATGTTGGTGACCTTAAGTTTGACAATTCAAGGTCACTCAAAGTCAAAGGTCATGGAGCCGAGTGAACACCCATATGTTACTTCCTATCAGTGCTCAATAGTAACAATTCTCATATCTGTTATAAACTGTCCTAATATGGTCCATTAAGTAAAAGCAAATGTTCAGTATTTAAAATATTCATCAAAAATATTAATTTCAAAAAATTGGCAATAAACTTTGTAGAGATTGCCTAAAGGAAATGTCATGTAAAATGTTTAAAGGAGACATATCATGGCTATTTTCCACAAGTGAACACAGTTCCCTCATGTGTCCACAATGCACTGTCCAATTTTAAAATTCATCTTAAAACATGTTTTTTACTTCCTGACCTTCAACTCAGTAACTCATTGATTTTAGTTATTTTATTGTATGATATATATATATATATATATATATATATATATATATATATATATATATATATATATATATATATATATATATATATATATATATATATATATATATATATATATATATATATATATATATATATATATATATATATATATATATATATATATATATATATATATATATATATATATATATATATATATATATATATATATATCTGTATAGTTTTAGTGCTTTTTTATTTTTAGATACATTTTATTGCCATCCCTTTGTGTCAGCTGTGTCTGTTTTAAAGCATTTTTAAAAATAAAGATGGTATGTTACGGTATGTTATGTTATGTTATGTTATGTTATGTTATGTTATGTTATGTTATGTTATGTTATGTTATGTTATGTTATGGTATGGTATGGTATGGTATGGTATGGTATGGTATGGTATGGTATGGTATGGTATGGTATGGTATGGTATGGTATGGTATGGTATGGTATGGTACAGTACGGTATGGTTCGGTATGGTATGGCACAGTATGGTATGGCACGGTATGGTACGGTACTGTATGGTATGGTATGGTATGGTATGGTATGGTATGGTATGGTATGGTATGGTATGGTATGGTATGGTATGGTATGGTATGGTATGGTACGGTACGGTATGGTTCGGTATGGTATGGTAAGGTACTGTGTGGTATGGTATGGTACAATACATCATTGTATGGTATGATACTGTATGGTATAGTACGGTACAGTACAGTATGGTATGGTACGGTACGGTACAGTATGGTATGATACAGTATGGTATGATACGGTATGGTATGATACGGTATGGTATGATACGGTATGGTATGATACGGTATGGTATGGTATGGTATGGTATGGTATGGTATGGTATGGTATGGTATGGTATGGTATGGTATGGTATGGTATGGTATGGTATGGTATGGTATGGTATGGTATATTATATTTGCATTTTGCATGACATGTCCCCTTTAATGAATCTGACCAGTAGTTTACTTCGAGAAGATGTTTGAAGAAATTGCTGATGGAGGCGACGATGATGAAAATGATGAAGGACACGGTAAGCTCTCAGCCTGTGAGCTAAGAACAAGCTGATTCATACATAGGATTTGACATTTATTTCAATGGTACAGCCCCCTCCAGTGTGTATTCTGGTGTAAAATGAACACATCCCTATACTTTAACACATAGGATCTTCTATAGTTACTAGAGTGGGAAATGCATTTTACATGAAGGTGCCTGACACAGAAGTTATGAAATGCTCCTCTGTGCTTAGAAACTCAATATTCAGCTCCAATAAAAGCACACGTCTTCCATCTAAATGCTATTTCTTCTGTTGCACAAGCAGAAGAGCCACGACTCAGCGTGATGATGCAGGGTGAAATCCTCCCACCTGTGTTAATGCAGTGGTGTGAGCCAGCACATGTTCAGCCCAGGGGTGGTCCATATTTACCCTGCTGTTACTGTAGGTTGACGCTGATCAGACTGCTTCTCCCTCAGTATTCCTGGTCACACAGAATCATAAGTGGAAGAGGATTAACTTGTATTACATGCTTTACTATGATGCTGACTCGCACAAATCCTCTGCCTGCTTCGTGTCCTTTCCTCATGCTGATTTAAGATGGCAGTGTTTGCAGTAAAGCAACAGCGGAGAAGCAGAAAATGAACATCTGCCCTTGATGCACAGTTATCAGATTCACTGGGAAGAATATTTGATGTTTAATTATATGTAGAAATAAGTACGTTGGGCAGTTATGCTGACCCCCGCAGAACCTTTTATTTAATGATTATTGCTTTCGGACCTTCAGTTTGTCCCCAGGGATCATATTGTCACATGGGTTCCCAAACGCCCTTGGCACTTAATTAATCAATTGATGCGATTGAGCGGCCTCTGTGTGTGAGACATAATGAGGTCTTGATTAAAATCGTTACAGAAGGACCTGTAGACACAGCCATCGCTCATGGATCACATAACATTTTGTAGGCTGAGGAATGGAACGGATGAACGTCATTTTATGATACTGGTTTCTGGGAAATGTGCATTGCCTTTTTTCAAAACAAGGGACTCAATAAACCGATAGAGATAACAGACTATGGGGAAATTAAAGAGAAAATTCACACAGTAAGAACACCCTCATGTCAATATCTGTCAAAATATACTGCCTTCGTTCATCTTTGCTGAAGTAAAATGGTCTGATGTCTTAGTAATACATTTAGAAGAAGAAGAAACCCCTTTTTTTTTCTTATTTTACCTTGTGTATATCCTTTATTATGTTGCATATATTTATTTTATCTACAGTACAGAGTTGGGCTTTTTTATATTTTAGTATTTCTTTGTAGTTTTGTATATTGTCAATACTTTCTAGCATAATTATAATCTTTTCTTTGACACTTTAACCAATAAAAACCCACATGAATTATTTTTAAGTAATTCATCACAATTTATTATATTATCCTCTATAGTTTCCATTTATTTTCTGTGAAAATCATGTATTTTCTTCCATTTCATTTAGTCATCAGGTATATGTTCATTAAAGCAATGACTAAAGTTAAGAGTTATATCAGCAACAGAGAAAACTGAAGAAACAGTGACATTTTCAGCAGATATCTCATTAACTGAACCTAAACCCAGTGTGTCCATTCACCGTCATTGATCCAACTCCATGGGTTTTACCAGTGAATCAATGATGTAGAAGATGATGGTGTTTCCATGGTAACTATGGAGCCTTTGAATGTCCAAAGGAGTCACATGTGATGAGTGTGAAATGATGATTCTATTCTATTCTATTCTATTCTATTCTATTCTATTCTATTCTATTCTATTCTATTCTATTCTATTCTATTCTATTCTATTCTATAAAAACAGGAAGAATTCAGCTCTATTTTTTTTTTACTGTAAAATAAGTTTAGAAGTTTTCAAAACCCTCCCACTAGCCAATGCATTTTTCTTCACTAATTTAAAGAATGTGGGTGGGCTGACCAGTCATCCATCCATTCTCTAAACAACATATCCTCCTCAGCACAGTAAATGGGTACAGTACATCCCAGCATGCACTAGGTGGGAGATGCATGGTGCTTAAAAAACAATTTAACAAACATCAGTAACATCTAAGGATTTTGAACAGCCACAAGAAAATATAAATGACCTAAGATTAGTTATTTGGAAACACTGTGTTGTTAATTGTTAATATTCTGTTGCTGACTTCAAATTGGTGCTTTAGTTTGTATCTTTACCTTTTATAGTGCATAGAAATACATAGATTTAGATTATGTTTGGAGGAAACATCTAATTACTTTTGTGACAATAAAGAAAAAAAGGATTATATTGAAAGTCAAGGTCAGTATTTTAGTGGCAAAATAAACAAACAAAACAAGGACATATATACAGTATATATATATATATATATATATATATATATATATATATATATATATATATATATATATATATATATATATATATATATATATATATATATATATATATATATATATATATATATATACAGTATATATATATATATATATATATATATATATATATATATATATATATATATATATATATATATATATTAAAAAACTAGAATGTGAAAGTAACATGTATTTTAGAACATTATAAATGCTGATCCAGACCTCTGTCCACATGAGCCCATTGAACATCATTCCTTACACTAGTACCATTACTTCATGGTACCGAGCAAAGCAGGTCCACTCACTGTTCATGCAGAGGTGAACCTTACAGACCCTGTAGACCACATTAGACCTGAGAATGTCCACTCACTGTCTTGTAATGTATTCGGAAATTAACTAAAAATGAGTGACTATGCTTTGTCTTAATTTGAATTTGATAATTTGATTAGATTTTGGTGATGATCCGGAAGAGATCCTGAATTCTCGATCACTTTGAAATGTATTCTCCATTTACCGCAATGTAAAATTTTAAAGTGATCCAGAATTCAGGATCTCTTCCGGATAATATTAATCATCATCATCATCATCATCATCATCATCATCATCATCATCATCATCATCATCATCAATTTTATTTATCAGCGCCTTTCAAAAATCTCAAGGTGCTTAATAAACAGAATAAAAACAGTATATAAACAGGTCTAGAAACAAAAACTACATGGATAAAAACAGGTGGCTGTAGAAGATGAAAAAATAACGAAATAAATACGATGAAATAAAAGAAAAGTTGGATTATGGAGAATATGCTATTTGGAAGAGGTGAGTTTTGAGTCTGCTTAAGAAGGTAGGGAGAGAGTCACAATTACAGAGGAGAGTTTCAGATATCATCCCCAAAATATAATCGTTTGTTCCTTGTGACACCCCCAACACGTCATGACATTTTCATCAATATCCGTCCAAAATGTTTTGAGTTATCTTGCTAAATGACACACAGACAAACAAGGAGGTAATCAACAACCCATTTTTCTCCCTTTTTTTCAGTGTAAATATCATTAAAAAAATGCCTGCCAATACAAACCAGTTATAATGAATGACATGGATTCATTTGTCTCATTCCATTGTATGTGACCTACTTAGACCTCTCAGAACACAGTAAAGGTGGTATTACTTTCGATGAAGGTGTGTACAGTGTGTATGTGAACCAAGCACAGCACAAGCTAAGACTTAGATATTCAGTTTATTCACAGTCCATTAACCAAAAGACAGAAATCAGAGAGCACCATAGAGTCTCATATGTGTGCCTCTCAGCTGTTCCACACTGGAAATTGCTGTTAATGTGAACTTCTCTGGTGAGAGGAAATACAGCATTAATGCAATACACCATATGTTATGTCTGCCTGTGTGTAGCCGACTCGAAGCTCAATGCCGACTTAACCCTTGGGACATAAACACACTGTTCTAGGACTCACCCTAGTTATGGCTTCCACACCGAGCGAGCCGAAATCCAACATATAAAATGATAACTTTTAATGAAGCTACCGATGCAGACCTCCAGGGGACACTTTTCCAAAACTGCTTCTGTTGAGGCTGACATCTTTCCAATAGCGCTGCTGAAGTCAATACATTTCTGTGCGGGTCATTGGCTACAGACTACATCAAGCTCCATCTGTTTCTAAAGCGGAGCCCCTGAAAACTTAGGTACTGGAATTTGAACAAAAGAACAGAGGTCAAAATGCATGGCTGAAGCTCAGCAATGTGCATTCATGCTCCAAAGAAGTAAAAGTTGTTTTTGTTTGGTTTTTTTTTTATTTTATTTTATTGAACAGTTTTATTTTATTCACTGGTTACTTTTAAATATTCTTGTACATTGCACATCATATTGAAACAAAGGCATGATTTTTTTTAAATATTAAATGTAATTTGCCAGGGAGAAAAAATTTAATAAAGAATTATTGGCAGAATTTCCTCCTTTGGTAAAATAGATGAAGCTGTATTAAATAATATCTATGATTACACATTTAAGCACATGTATATTAAAAAAAGTTCCAAAAGTCAATTTGACACAGCTAAATCTTTTCCAAATTCACTGGCAAAACTTTTCTTTCCAAATCATCTAAAAGGTTTAATAACAGCTGAACCACTAAATCTATTAATATGTGAAAATTATTGCTGTAAAATCATCTTTTCATGGTCATCAGATATGACCCATTTGGGTGTTCAGAGGCTCCATAGTTACCATGGAAACACTGTTACGTTCTACAACATTGATTCACCAGTAAAACCAATGGAGTTTGATCAATAACAGTGGATGGAGATGCTTATTTTAAGAGTTTGCTGAAAAAGTCTGTTTTCTCTGTTTTTGATATTTGATATCATGAGCATATACGCAATCTGTGAATTAAATAAATACCTGATTTTCAGTGAAAAACACAAAGTATACAGAGAAAAATATTATAATAAATTGTGATAAATCACTTAATAAAAGTGAATTATACTGTGAAAATGTCTCTAAAAAGTAGCACTGTGTCTTTATGGGTTGATTTAGCTTTAGATATTTGTCTGACATATTCTGATCATCTCAGATCAACATCAGATTTTAAGTGAAACTGTAAAAAAAAAAAAAATGAATGCATAACTGTCTCTTCCAGATAATTTAGTTCACTTTGGTGTAATTAACATCAAACGTGTCTTTTAACACTGTCAGAAGTGACTGATGAATCAAATCTATCATCATAGTACTAAGTGAAAAAAGCCTTTAATGCTTGTTCTGGATGAATCATATTACGGAGAAGAAGAAAAAAAAGTAATTGTAGACAGAGAGATTGGACTCCAGTCAATGTATTTCCTTCCTGAATGAATATTTAATACAAGTATTAACGATAGGCGACAATAATCACTTTGGTGATGACTAGTATGTTGCAATTTTGAGGTAGATTTTCTCATATAAGGCTCATTACTGACACATTAATTTCCTCTCAATTCTATTACATTGAAAAGCTTCTAATTCACATTGGAAAAAAAGACAATTTGGTTTTAAAAAAAAAAAGGACTTGATGGCCAGATATAACCCTTTGATGCATACTGGTTACTACAGTGGACAGTGTGGCAAACACAGAGTTCTGATGGACCCAAATGCAAGACTCTGAGACTTGGGATGCGATTCACAGTTTTTTAGTAACAATTAAACTACACATTAATTGTGTTGTTTCTCTCAGACTGTCCATCTGGGGACATGAGTCAACACAGCCACTGAGGGGAGATCACAAGTCAGACAGGCAGGGGTCGATAACAGGTACTAAAAAACACACCAAAGGAAAATCCAAAAACAGTTCCAGAACAGGGTCACGCCGAGGGTCCAATGTAGAATGAGGCACCGACAAGGGTTGAGCAAAGTCGGGGTAAAGAACAGGCTAAACATCAGGACACATGAAATCCACAGCAAGACAGAGAAAGGGCACGCAGAGACCGAAAACCAGGATACCCAAAATAACATAGACAAGGAAGAAACACTCATAAGTTGCACATGGCAGACAAACTCACACTTACACAGAGGACATAGTGGGTTTAATTAGAGGGAGACAGGTGAAACGCATGAGGGATATTACCAAGGGCGGAGCAAACATCCGTGACAGGAAGTAAACCAAAAAGGTGAACATGAACCTACATAACAAAATAAAAGCCCAAGACACCAACAACGACAGAAAAAACTGGAAGACTTACAAAAATAAGACGAAAACATGACACCTGAGTCTGGACAGACAGTTCTTCTTTGTTTTCTTGTATATTCATGGGTTTTGTTGTTTTAGTTCCATATCAGTCAGTTCATATCATTACTGTAACTGTTCTTAATACCTGATCTGCACTAACATGTTTATGTGTAAATCAACAGCTTGTTGTTATTGGACTGTAATTAACAGTCTTATTAAACAAAACCTTCATTAAAAACGTTTTATTTCATACTGTTCTGATATTGCGTTTTAAGTTCAAAGCTTAAACACGTGTTGCCCAGCTGAGTGGGTACTTTTGCAACTTTATTCTATGGCCCTCTAGAACGTTGCAACAGCTCCCATTGACTTTGAATGGACGTTCCCAGCGTTCTGCGGGCGGATTTGTTTCGATAACCGCCCACTGCACCGTTAACGCCCGCTACCAATGGCAATGAGTTTTGTCACTTCAGATTCACGGTACCATATAACTCCGCAGCTAGTTCGGCCATTTTGAAAGTAAATATTTGTGCAGTTTAACGTGAACAAATAGGGCTAGCAGATGGTAGTAGTCTATACTGTATGACTGTGTTTGTGTATGTGACTGTGTCTGCGAGTGGGTGTGTGAATGTATTTGTGTATGGGTGGCTTAACCGTACAGTTTTTTGTGTCATTGTCATTTCTATGATTTTTTTTTTTAATTCTTATTCTTATTATTTTCTTTTCTCTTCTTTCTCTCTTTTTAGCAAATGTTTGCTCTTGTTACCTTGCAAGGGACTCCAGATGTAAACTAGCTCTGAGCTAACTCTGGTACAATACATCAAATGAAGCATTTATGTTTTTGATTGTACATGGTCCCTCTATAAATAAACGCACTACCAATATACAGTGTCAGTGGAGTGTTGCTTTGGAACAACAATAATGCTCCAACTGGAGTACTTTTTCTCGACAGTAGCCATCGTCTATATGAATAAATTCTTAATCATTTTGGTAAACAACGTAATGTCTTTTCTCAAAATAACCTGTAATAGCCTGTGGAATAAGTGGGATAATGTATTTCCCACGCACGACTATATATTATCCCTTATGTAAAATATTTCAATCACAATGCTTTTTTCATGGAATAAAAACATTATAAAGAATACAATCTTAACTAAGATTCTCATAATTCATGCATCAAAGGGTTAAAACTAAACCATATTTGTACCAAGTCAGTCTGTGATTTGTAGTTTTTATCTCTTTTATTTCACATGTTACCCTTGTCACATCAACAGTCACTCGCATTTATCCTTTAAACACCCTCACTGTCATGTGCTTGAATGCATTTCAACCCGTGACTTGTTCTAACGTACCATTACAGCTGAGGAAGAAACACAAGATTGCTGAAGTGAATGGTGTCAAAACTGTTTGCTTTTTGCTCCATCAAGAAAAAGCCCAGAAGCAGCTTTTGTGCTTACGTCGACTAGTTGACATCTTTGCTCCATTATGGTTCATGGGTCATTCTGAGGTTGCTGGGTACAGATGTATCAGGCGGTATCGGAGTAAACCTAGGTCTTTTCTTTATCTCTGCGTACCAGCTTTCCATTCCACAGTAGGGGGAAAAAAAAAAAAAAAAAAAAAAACTGTCTTCAGAGGCCCACGATGTTTCAAACAACTGCAGCATCAGCAAAAAAGAGCTGAAGTAAATATACTGTGGTATTGATCCGTCACGCATTAGCATTTTAGTAGATTAAGTGGAAAACCGCAGGGGTGTTCAGTTTTTCCATTCCACCGTCAAACTGTCAGTCATCAATCTCGTTGCATGCGTGCTCATATGCGCTTGTGTTGAAGTATCTGTGTAAATGAAGACAATGAGCTGTCAGATTTAAAAGCCCCAGTTGCATATCGGCATCTTTGGCATAAACTGGTGATTGTGACTTGTTTACTATTTCTCTTTAAAGTCTATATTTAATTCATGTCCACATGTCATTGTAAGTAATGATAAATTCCTTATTTGGGTTTTTATTATGTTGTTTTATTGGCTTATTGAAGTTTTTTTTTGTTGTTGTTGTGTTAACCCTTTTAACTCCTGAGACTTTAACAGTTATGGTCAAAATGAATAAAATAACAAAATGGACAATAACAACCAAAAATGTACATGTAATAAATCAACAATAAGTAACATGAACAAAATAAGACACAAATGGCACAAAAGTGAAGAAAAATAATATAATGCAGTATTAAATGTAGAAATATTAAACAATATAAGGACCAAAATGAACAAAAACGAACAAATATTTACAAAATATTTGCCCTTAATTAAAATGAACTAAAATGCAGTAGTTTTAGTTTTTGCTTTTTCTATTTTCTAAATTAGTTGCTTTTTGACACCTGTTTGTTTTCATATATCAGATCCATGAACAAAACTCAGTAAAATCACAGTAAAAAACTGTTTTTGTTTTTTTTTTTCCGAATATTGAAACTAAACCAACCTTTCAGAACGCGTCATCGCTGACACATCAAGAGTTAAAGCGTTAATTAAGTTGATGAAGGTAGGCCTTTATATAAACAGATTAAGCTTTTGGCTTGCACTGTTATATTTTATTTTTACCGTGTTTTGCTCCAGCCAAAAAAATGTAGAATAAAGAAGGAAAAAACACATATATAAGTTGCACTGGAGTATAAGTTATATCTTTGGGGGGAAATTTATTTGATAAAATCCAACACCAAGAACAGACATTTCACATTGAAAGGCAATTTAAAATAAAAATAGAATAGAGAACAGGATGAATAGGTGTACTGTATACTAATATAACACTTTCAGCTAATGTTACATGATGCAAAAACGAGAAATTGAGAATGTAAAAACGAGAAATTGAGAATGTGCCTGGTATGTTAACGTAACATATTAACAGTTATTCAGATACCTATAGCATAAGGAACATGCTCATGCTCAGGAGCCGACTTTGCGTTTGTCAGTGTGAAAATAACGTGTGAAATTATAAAATAATGCGTAAATAATTTCACATAAAAGTCACTCCATAGCATAAGTTACATCTCCAGCCAAAATATGACAAAAAAACTGTGACTTATAGTCTGAAAAATATTCTACTTGCTTATGTATTTGTCATCTTTTATTAGTTTTATTAAACTAAACTGGGGTTCTCTTGTTTGGATAAGACCAGTTGAACTGCTTTTTTCAGCCCATGTGAGTTAAACACACATTGAAAACCTGCACAGGCTGTCGGTGTCATGTTCAATGTACAGTGTGATGATAGCAGCTGGTTTTTTTTCTGGGTTTTAAGAGGTGCCTGTACGGTGCTGAGAACAGAGAGACTAAATAATAGATAACAATAGGCCTTGACGTGTCCAACAGATGGTCCATCATTTTCTAAAAACCCAGACGTATCCACACAATTCATACACACGTCACAGTTAGAATAAAAATACAATGGAAAAACCTTATTAAATTTAAAGGAGACAATTAGACATTGTAGGCCTTCATGTTTCAGATCAGTGTTTTTCAACCTTGGGGTTGGGAATCCATGTGGGTTCACCTGGACATTTGTATTGAAGTTGATTAAAGAAAAAAATATTAATAAAAAGATATGTTGAGTTGATAGAAACAATCACAGTCAATAAAAGTCATGACAAACTGAAGCTGAAACTGAATCTGTCAAATGTTCACTGGTCAGTTTCAGATGCTACAGCTCTTTAATAATTCATAGTTTGAGTTATTGTTTATTCAGTATTAATTGTCAGCTTTATAAATACAAACTGGACTGACTGTATATATATTTTGAGCAAGGAAAATAAAATTCTCTGTAACACTTTATAATACTTAATTCACTATGTATTAACCATTGTTTTACCTATTTATAAATGGTTTGTTCATTATGTATTAACCATTTATCACCTATTTGTTAATGTCTTGTAAAGGTTCATACTATCTTCCAAAGATAAATGTAAAATTTATCTTTAGAAATTTATTTATGTAAAATATTTTGTTAACATATAGTTACCTATTGATAAATGCTGTATGAACAATACATTAACAAACCATTTACAAATAGGTAACAAATAGTTAATACATAGTGAATTGTTTGTAGGTTTAATAGTGTTACCAAATTCTCCCTTTGTTTCATTATAAGACTAAATGTCATCTAGAATGAACATTTATTTAGTATTGGTATTGCAGACTATTAAATGATGATATTGAATGAGTGTGCTCATGTTGTGGTGAAGGAGTTGAGGGAATATTAGCAAATGTCGGAAAAATTGGAAAATGTAAGTTTTAGCAGAAATGATTGGAGGAGGAAGTATTCAGAACCTGGTTAAAGCCTGTGGATATAAATGGTCATAAAAATATATATAAAACTATGTCTGCTGTTGGAGGGTGAGTATTAGATTTGTTTACAGTAATATTAAGAAGGACATCAAATTACAATCGCTCAAAACATAACTATTATTATTATTATTATTATTATTATTATTATTATTATTATTATTATTATTATTATTATTATTATTATTATTATTATTATTATTATTATTATTATTATTATTATTATATAAAGCCTACCTATGTTTATCCTGATTTCTTAGAAGTACTGCAATTTATAACATATATATAATAACTGTAATAATAATAATAATAATAATAATAATAATAATAATAATAATAATAATAATAATAATAATAATAATAATAATAATAATAATACTAATAATAATAATAATAATAATAACAATAATAATAAATAACTATAATAATAATAATAATAGTTATTAGTTATTTTTGAGCGATTGTAATTTGATGTCCTTCTTAATATTACTTTAAACAAATCTAATACTCATATATATATATATATATATATATATATATATATATATATATATATATATATATATATATATATATATATATATATATATATATATATATTATTATTAGAATTAGAATTATTATTATTATATAAAGCCTATCTATGATTGACCTGATTTCTTAGAAATACTGCAATTTATACCAATCACATTATAACTATTAACAATAGTAATATCCTAATGATACTAGTGACAATAATAATACTGACATGAATAATAATAAACCAATGCTGATAAAAAGACAAAAGGACAAAACACAACACAACAGAAAATGAAAAACGACAATAATAAACATAAGCAAATAGTGAGAACAACAAACAGAAGTAAACACTCTGTGATCATCGCTCCTACACTTCATCCCTGTTTCCCTCGAGCAAATATTCTTTAGAATTTCTTTTAAACTGTTACATGTTCAGGCTTCATCAATTCTTAATAATGACTCCCATCCTTTACAAGGTGAATTTCATCTCCTTTCCTTTGGACAGAGGTTTTTAGTCCTAATGTGCAGGACACAGTGTTATTAAAACAGCTTTGTTCCCGTCACCACCACTGAGCTCAATAAATAATATTCACTTATTCATTTATTTTTTTATCCTATTTCTTTGCTCTATGTATTATTATTGTGACTTCTAATTTTAAAAATGTTATGTTCTTATGCTGGTTTTAGCCCTGACTGTTTTCATTTATGTTTTGTTGTATCTTGTTTTTAATCTCACCCAGCATTGGTTGGGAGATATTTTTGTAATCACCGTGTCTGTCTGTCTGTCTGTGTGTCTGTGTGTCTGTGTCTCTGTGTCCGCAGAGACATGTCATGCTATAACTCAATGAATACTTGAGATGGTGGTGGTCAACTGGCAGATTGTGCAGCAGGTTTCACTGGTGCTGTGGGTTTTCTCCATTGCAGCGGTTTTTCACTGTCAAACATGGGGTTTCCCGCACTTGCAAAGGAAGGACTGGACACGAGATTCCACTCGTCTTATATTTTATTTCTTTTTATGGAGGTACAAGATGGTGCAGAACTTTGTAGAATAATATGATGAAGAAGAAGTAGACGGTGAAAAACCTTTAAACAGAAAATAAGGTAATTTAGTTACACAATCTATAATGAAGAATTGATACAATTAACAGTTTAAAGGTCTAAATGAAATTGGCAAAAAGGGGTAACACCATAATTGAACAAAAGGCGAGCCAACTCTAAACACAACTAACAAAACAATATTGTAGCATTCTTAAACCAGGAAAAGTATGATTATACTTTAATTATATTTAGTCAACTTAGTAATTTCATTAAAAACAAACAAATTACTACAATTACCTTTAACATTTTCTAATTTTAGGTTGGCATTTTTACGATCGATCATGTTGACAATTTAACATAATTATAAATATACACATTAAATAACACGTTAAATGCTAAAGAATAACACACTTATCAAAGACCATCATAACACAAAGCACAGCTTTTAACAAAACACTTATAATGCCTACTGCATTTGAACGCAGCATCTGCTTACCAGTAGCCTCTTAGTCCTTTTCCCCAATGCGAACTCTGGATCTCAGTCTCTGTTGCTGCTCTGCTCTGACAAAATGACAAACAATTCAGCCTGTCTTTTATTGTCCATCAGCTGTTGGCACATAATTAATTTCACCTGCTCAGCGTAGCACTTTGTATAGAACGCAGCAAAACCCGGAAGCGGCTGTTGATCATGAGACGCCCGTGCCTAAGCTCCGCCCATGGTAGATCGCCACGATAGGGACCTGAAGGCACCAGGGCTGTAAAACTCAGCACTCAGTCCACTTTGATTCCCTCCAGCTGATTTTATTTCATTGATGTCTTTGTCTCTTTCTCTCTGCCTCAACTTTTTCGGGTTCAATTTCAATTTTTCTTCTTCCTCTCAATAGAATGTGGGAGTTTCATGAAACCATGAGGCACTAAAACACGTGTGTTTTGAGAAACGCTGTTTCTCCAGGTTGAAGAGGCTGCTGTATCTGTGCATCAGTGTAATATTTTGACCAAAGCATGTGACAGACAAGTCACTGAGACACCAGGGAACTGTGTCACTGGTGGAAAATGGGTACGATATGTCCCCTTTAACACTGAAGAATCCAAACTGTCTCCCAGTTTAGTTCTGGTGGATTTAGAAAACACTGTGGTCTATGGAAAGTACTGTTTATATTCAGTGTTAAATGGACATGTTTAAAATGTACAATGTAGATGTTGCTCTGTAAATATGTTTACGGTTTGATGTGGCTTTCACAGTTTTGTTGTGAAACCACAGCTGCCATTTTTGTGTTTTTGTTTTTCTATAACAATAATGTGATTTTTTTTACAGTATAGTATTTGAAGCAAAAACTACCTCAAGCAGGAATAAGAGAATGTATGCATGTGTTTTTTTTTCTTTTCATAATCATTTTTCCATTACCCGTTAGAGATTTCATAATGCACAGGAAATACATTTATGTAAATGCACTATTGTTAAATATACTGCATGCTTTTCAGAGCTTATTATTATTACTATTTCCAACAAAAGCCTAAAAAAAAAAGTCCAAAATCCCCTTTGTCCAAAGACATTTAATACATTCTCAAATCTAGATAAAGATCTGCACCAAGATACATTAGAGACCTGCTTTGTGACTGATTCACAAATGAAAATATGGTGTATATTTGGAGGTATAGGTGCAGACACACAGACATAAGTGCAATATCCCGACAGAGGCGAGGGTAATAACTGCCAAAACGAGAAAAAAAAAGAAAAATAATATTAATAACAAACAACAGAGAGCAGTGTTAATACTCCAGGGTAGGCTGTACTCTGTCAAACAAGAGAGAGAGACTAAAAAAAGTTGTGTATATTTCCACTAATACCATAGTCCCATACCTTTCAAGCAAACGCATGACAAAAAGAATATTATAAAAAAAAATATCTCAGGTCATTGTGTAGCTATAATCATATTTTACATAATAACTGGTGCTGCAATTTAGATCATTTGGCAAAAGACATTGTTTCTCAGTACAAATAATATTAAAGTCTTTATACAGTAATGAAAGAACCGCGGCCTCTGTCAATTACAGGTAATGCGTTGTGATGGGCTGAAGTACTATAAAACTGTTAACCTCATCAGAGACATTAAATACCCGTGAGGAACCTCTGATATGATTCCCTGGTGGATGTTTGAAGAGTGTGTGCGCAGCTCCTCCTTCTCTTATAATTGCTTAACCAGACACCATTGAAAACTAAACAACAAAGACTTCAGTCCACTGGGAGAACAAGAGGTCATTGGATCTGGTTCAAGCACAACCTTGACCTACTTGATGACAAAAACACACAGCGGCAAATATCTACTGCCGAGGAATAAACATGAAAAAAAAAAAAAAAGAAACATGAACTAATAATACCTAGAAATAAGGCATTGGTGATAAAAGAGGTGATGAAGGACGTATTGAAGAGGAAATCTCCTCCCTCACCCTCACCTGTCTGATGGATGGACCTGCCCCCCCACCTTCTTTTCATCTTTGGAGGTGGTCAGGCTGCAACGCTTCTGTCAGTCTGCCCCAGGGCAACTGTGGCTGCAAATGTATTTCACTACCACCAGAGGGTACATGTGAGAGTGAATGAATAATGGGTCACTAATGTGAAGTGCTTTGAGTGGCCAAAAATCACTATATAAATGTAATCATTATATTATTATTATTATTATTATTATTATTATTATTATTATTATTATTATTATTATTATTATTATTATTATTATTATTATTATTATTATTATTATTATTATTATTATTATTATTATTATTATTATTATTATTATTATTATCTACAAATGGATGTTCATCTATAGTCTGTCCGTCCATGGGTGTGGATGTCTCCTTCAGTGTCTTTTTTCCCACTGGGTTTTGTTATTTTCTTCTTGCCGTGAAGGTCTAAGCACAGGGAAAGCTTGGAACTTTATCTATTTATGTGGTTGATTGTGTGTGTGTTTCTTTTTTTTTTTGTAAAGCTTTGTGAGCCAACATTGTTGTGATTTGGGGCTCTATAAATTAAAATTAAATTGAACTGAATTGAATTGAAATTAAGAAGCAGCAAATGATATAAATGACCAAAGTGAATATTATTGTTTTGTAAATGGGGATTAAACTTGCTTTATTTTGGTACTTATCTCTTTTCTAGCTTTTTAGACCCAATAATAGGGCTGCATGATATTATCAAAGTGACCCAGTGGCCCACAAATGTGCCTTTTCATACGTAATGTATGATATCCTTGGGGGGTGGGGTGATGAGTTTATGGAACTGAACTTTGGAATGTGGGTCTTTATGTGCCTTGTAAGGAGGACCGCACAAGGGGTATTCTATCTATCTATCTATCTATCTATCTATCTATCTATCTATCTATCTATCTATCTATCTATCTATCTATCTATCTATCTATCTATCTATCTATCTATCTATCTATCTATCTATCTGTCTATCTGTCTGTCTGTCTGTCTGTCTGTCTGTCTGTCTGTCAATAGTAGTCACCTGTGTATATCCTGTAGTTATTGTACAAACCTCTTATCTTAGCTTTTGCATATTTCTTTGTATATTTTTGTTCATTTCAGAGGTCCTAGCAGTACTTTAATAGCATATTAATATTTTATTCTGAAGGCTTGCACAGTTCTACTTGTCTTAATACTATGTGGGACATTTTTCTTGTACAGTCCCTTTTGCACTAAGTGTTTTGCAGCTAAATTTGAACTGAGGTGCTGAACTGATTTTCATTGTTCAATTCTATTCTATTCTATTCTAATCTATTCTATCAGTGCAATGTGATATTTTGTTTTTAAGTAAACAATGAATATATATATATATATATATATATATATATATATATTTATTTTTTTTTTTTTAATTACACATTCAGAATGTTCCAAATATATATATGTATTTTTTTGTCTGGGTTTCACTTTTTGTTGTTGTTGTTATTTTCCTCCATTCTAATATTATCATCGATTGTTTTGCTGAAGAAACATTGACTTTTTCAGCAAATATATCATTAACAGAACATCCATGGCTTTTACTGGTGAATCAATGTTATAGAAAATGAGAAAATGGTTCCATAGTAACTACAGAACCTCTGAACATCCCAATAAGTCATATTTAATGACCACAGAATGATGACAAACCTGATTTTATCGCTATTATTTACACTTATTAATGAATCAGCACTTATTACACATTTTATATCAGTAGGTAACTTTGGTCACTGGTGGATGTTTTGGTCTTTATGAGTTAAGAATCTGCTGCTGAACTGCTTTTTGTTCTTGTAACAGTAAAAATAACAACCTATTCTATTCTATTCTATTCTACTCTGTTCTAACAGCACAATTTGACATTTTCTTTTTCAGCAAACTGTTACATTTTCATAAATATTTATAACAAATTACACCTTCAGAATGTTCACCACAGACGTGTGAGGGGTTAAAGGGTTAATCCAGTTGTAATACAGCCTAAAATGAATAGTGGAGGTCTTAACCATCCTTTACTTCACATTATTTGCAATTATTTGAGTTGTAAAAATGCAGATTAAATGTAGATTAAACAGCAGTGCAGATCACATCCTGATTGTTTTCTATGCAAGAACATTTTGCTTCGTATCAGTGTCAAGATGTCTCCTGTTGTGTCTTTTTTTACTTATTTTTTCTTGTGTCCATTGTTTGTTTGTTTTTCACAAAGACCCAGCGATACTTTTTGATATTTCCCCATTTTTTTTCTTTTTTTTGTCTGGGTTTCACTATTTTTTGTAAAGTTATTGTCATCTATTCGAATATTATCCTCTATTATTTTTGCTTTTTTTCTGTGACATTCATGTTTTGTCCACAATTTAATTTCCTCATTGGGAAGATGTTCATTAAAGCTATGGTTAAAGTTGATGATTATTATATCAGAAATAGAGAAACAGTGACTGTTTCAGCAAATATATCATTAACAGAACATTCATGCCTTTTACTGGTGAATCAATGATGGTTCCACAGTAACTCCAGAGTCTCTGAACATCCAAATAAGTCATATTATTGACCACAAATAGATGACAATTTTTTTAAAAACTATTATTTACACGTGTTGATAGTATTAGTGAATCAGCAGTAAGTAACCCTTTAACTCCTGAGATTTTAGCAGTTCTACAATAAAAGAAGAATCAATCTATTTTATTCTGTTCTATTCTATTCTATTCTGTTCTAGTCTGTTCTATTCTATTCTGTTCTATTTTATTCTATTCTGTTCTATTCTATTCTATTCTATTCTATTCTATTCTATTCTATTCTATTCTGTTCTATTCTATTCTATTCTATTCTGTTCTATTCTATTCTGTTCTATTCTATTCTATTCTGTTCTATTCTATTCTATTCTATTCTGTTCTATTCTGTTCTATTCTATTCTATTCTGTTCTATTCTATACTATTCTATTCTATTCTATTCTATTCTGTTCTATTCTATTCTATTCTATTCTGTTCTATTCTATTGTATTCTATTGTATTCTGTTCTATTCTTTTCTTTTCTATTCTGTTCTATTCTATTCTGTTATATCAGTACAATTTGACATATTATTTTTCAGTAAACTGTTACATTTCCATGAATATTTTAAATAAATGACACATCCAGAATGCTCACCACAGACATGTAAATGGTGTTAAAGGGTTAATCCAGTTCTAATACATCCTAAAATGACTAGTGGAGGTCTTAACCACCCTTTACTTTGTGTTATTTGCAATTATATTTGCGTTGTAAAAATCCAGACTAAATGTAGAATGAACAGCTGTGCAGATCACATCCTGATTGTCTTCTATGCAAGAACATTTTGCTTCGTATCAGTGTCAAGATGTCGCCCTGTTTCCTCGTCTTCTACATGTGGGTGTTCCTGTCACAGTATGGACCAATTCTTTGTCTTTTAGAAGCACTGATTTTCCACACCCTTTTGCTGCAGATATGCTTAGACCTGCCACCATCATTTGCATGCTGTGTGGAGAGCTGCGATGACAGCTTTGAGTTATGACAGATAGTAGAGTTGGCATTCTTGGAAAAGTGACACAATATTCTGCAGTCTGAGGTTTAATGGAATCGCAGCAATCAGATCCCTTTGATGCATCCACAAGGCCCGTAGCCACTAAGACAGGAGGAAGAGCACCTTAAAAATGAATGAACTTGAAAATGAGAAGGTTAACATGATTTATGCTGAAACATAGCAGGGGGAAAGCTCATTGAAATGGCGAGGAGCGCCCTTGGAATTCATTTGTTCAGAGCGTCGTTCGGCGGAGTGCAATGCCATTCATCTTCATCGTTCATCATCTGTCTATTGTCTTCCAATCTGTGAATGACAGTGGAGCCACCGCCGTTTGTGTGCTTATAATTTCGCTTGCCATATCACGAGCTGACACACATATAGCAATAATATGTCAAGCTGAAAATCGGGTGCCACGGCGACAGTTAGTGAGCTGTGTTGGCTTGTTTGGAGGTGGGGTCCCCCCCCCAACCCCCCCCCCCTCCACTTTTGTTAATGTGAAAATGGGCAACGCATACGAAATGAAATAAAACTGCTATGTCTTATCCAAGTAGCATCTACGCAGATATGCAGACAAACGTGACATGTTCCTTGTGTTTGTATTTTAAACTGTGCGATTACAGAGTACAGTTACTTTCTTTATTTGTCTTCAGTCCACCAGGGAGAATTTCTCGAACAAGCATTTACTTTTAGTGCATTGGCCTGTTTGAGTTATACATTTGTACTTACTCACTCCTGGGAGGTGATCTGTACAGCCAAAAGCATTTACCCCTCACTATGCATTGTTTAAGAGTAACAGTAAGTGCTCTGTTTAAAATGTACAGTGCCATATCTATTAAAGGGATACGCCACCCCCAGGCCAAATTCTGTGTTTCCCCACTGTTCCCAGACTTACCTAAGTGTGTGGAAGCATTTTCCTGGCGACCCAGCCAATGTCCCAATCTATGAGAACTGACCACAGGTTGGATTCCTACACTAACTTCATTCTTGCAGCCAAAACACAGCCGACGCCCACCAAGGACTGTCAGTGAGAGCGCCCATCCCCCACATCTCTTTGGTGTGCGTCGGCTGTGTTTTTCTCCGCACAGAAAAATAGTTCCCATACACAAATGGTTAAGAAGAGCCCTTTTGCCCTCAATTGCACCGTCATTCACCCTCAAAGTAAATGCCCAGTACGCGGAAAGTAATGAGGAGACATTAATTCACTTTAGACGAGATACTTAGTTGGCGACGCAAGAATGCAGTTACTGTAGGAATCAAATCCTGTGGTCAGTTCTCATAGATTTGGACATTGGCTGGGTCGCCAGGAAAATGCTTCCATACTTATTTAGGTCAGGGAACAGTGGGTAAACACTGAATTTGGCTTGGGGGTGGCATATCCATTTAACCCATAAAGACCCAAACATCTAGCCTAGCTACGCTATCCCCATTCATGAGATGTATAGGTCTAGGAACACATCATAGGCAGGTGAGGTGGGGCTAAAAGGTTGTCTTTGAAATCCCTCTATATGCAATAGGACGGTACTACAACCACTCAGCATAATCCTTATGATGTAGTTAAACGCTGGAAAGTTCACGGAGGAGTCTAGAGAAAGTTATGAATGACTAAATAAAATGGTGGATTATGGAGGTTAACGACTGTTGTCGCTTCTGTGAAAGATTGCTGACATTTTCTCACATTCTTCACTCATCTTTGATAAAAGTTAATCACAACCCGTTGTTCTTCTTCTATGGTTGTTTCCGGTTATTTTTCTCTGAATCGTTGCAGCTTCACTTTGTTACACCCGCCCTCTGACTCTATACTTCACCACGTTTCGTCGGATAGTTTCAGGGAAATCTAGCCAAAAGTTACGTGAAGCGTAACTAGATTCCACATAAGATTTTCTAGCCGCTAGGGGGCGTCTAGTGTGAATAGGCTACCAAACATCCACTGACAACCAAAAGCATCTACTGATCTGTTTGATTCCTGCTGATCCACTAATCATATTCATACATGTAAATAACACTGGGAAACAATTTGAGAAAAAAATTTAATAATTTGAGTTACATTTTGATGCTGATTAAAAGTAATGCCTATTCCCAAATTTTTTTCCTAGCACGTCAAGTTTTTTTCTCGACTGCTCAATATCCTGAACTCATTTTGCTTTGTTTTTTTTTTTTAGTTTCTTCAGTTTTAGCCAAATGGGACCAGTTTCTGTCATAAAATTAATGACATCAGATTTTATGATTTTCATGTTTTATGTCCTTGTTTCTGTGTGTTTGTGTGTCTCTGGTTTCCTCCCACCATCCAAACACATGCACTGATAGGTTAATTGGTTTCTTTGTAATTGCCCACTGGTGTGAATGTGACAGTGATTGTTTTTCTATATATGTTCAGCTCTGTAATGAACTGGAGACTCATACAGGGTGTACCCAGCCTTTGCCTGTTGTAGCTGTGACGAAAGTGACCCTAGTGAGGCTAAATTGGGTTCAGAAAATAAGATGTTGTCTTTAATTGTTTGAATAGATTTGTAAACTGTCCGTTCTTGTGATTTGTATTACTGTACCTCTTGGACAAATCTCCCTCAAAAGAAAGATTTTAGCTCAAGGGACTTCCTGGACAAATACACTGGGGAGCAATTTGAAAAAAAAAAAGTTGAGTTAGATTTTTATGTTGGTTAAAACTAACATTTGTAATTTTGTAATTATTATTTTTGAAAAATTCAAATAAACACACACACACACACACACACACAAACTAACATTGTCCTGCTGGCTCCAAAATTATAGTTATTTTATTTTATTCTTTTTGGCACAGCAAGTTTTTCTTCAGTTTACCCTCCAGATAAGTACAATTCCACTGATAGGTGTAGTCAGACCTTTACATCAGATTATGATTAGACTCATCTACAGCTATATGGAAATGTGTTTGTGCAGTTACCATGGAGACAGTGTGGTGAGAGGTGTGAGCAGCTCCCAATAGGTCAGTACAGTTACAGTAGAATTACAGAAAGCATATCCTTTGTAAAAAAAAAAATATATATAATAGTTCTAAATAAACATTGCAGTCATGCCTGTTTCTTTCATATATTATTGTATGTCAATATTTTAAGATTCTTATAAAACAAGAACATACCCGTTAAGTACAGTATTTTTACTATGATTGATAAAACAAGGATCATATCGTTCAATACATAAAAATTTGTTAAAAACAACAAACTCAACAAAAAATGTGTTCCCCAGTTTAATTAGTGTAAAATGCAGTTCATCACGTTCAGAGGCTCCGTAGTGAAAGTGGAAACACCTTAATCTTCTATAACAGTGGATGACGACAGTTGACATATATTCAGGTATTGACATGTTATGTTGAAAAAATCCTATTTTCTTAATTTTCCTCTGTTTCTAATAGCATGACAGTCAACTTTAATCTGATCTTTTATAAACAGGTACATGATTAGAAAATTAAATATGGGAAAATGCCAGATTTTCATTGAAAAAGTACAAAATACAGAGGATAAATTTGAATAAATGGTCATAAATCACTCAATTTGTGGCTCAGGAAGTGGAGAGGGTTGTCCAATAACCAAATGGTTGTCCTTGTCAGTCCATTTTGTCCTTGGGTAAGACACTTGGTCCCCCCCTTCCACCAGTGACACTCACACTGATGTATGAAAGCATATGAATGTTTGGTGGTGGTTGGTGGTGTAAAAACGGCCGTCACACTTCTGGGCAACTGTGGATACAAAAAATGTAGTTTACCACCACCAGGGGGAGAATGTGAGAGTGAATGACTAATGGATCAATAATTGAAAAGCACATTTGGGGGGCTTCAAATGTGTTAGAGAAATATAATCGATTATTAAAATTTTTTTCATTATTAAAAAAAAAAACTGTGACCCTAATGACGATAAACCAGGTTCAGATGATGAAACAAGATTATTTTTTAAAAAGTTAAATGGAGAGACATGCTAACTGTATTTCATTGCTCTGTATTTGTACATAGTGATAACAATGACAATACAGAACTGCCACAAAAGTAGCTGCGGTTCATTATGGGTTCAACATCCATGGTGTCCACAGCATCTAAAGGAAAACTAGTGGTACCAGGCACAATAAACCTCATCGCTCACACATATTTCACCCATTATAAGTAAATGGGAAGATTTTAAAAATTCATAAAAAACTGGAGCTTTGAACTATTGTTCCCAAAATATAATGAGATCCATTCTGGGTCACTGGCAATATATAAACTTCATTTAGTAGGATTTTACCCAATACTTTTGCTGCTACACACATTTGAAATTTTACAAGTACAGGGGAGATAATAATGAAAAATACTAATAATTCATTAAAAATCTTAACTTTGACCTACTTTTACCAAAATATAGTGACATCTATTCTGGGTCAATGGCAATACGTATATAAACCAAATTTAGATGAATGAAATTGGAGGATGCAAGAGGTAATCACTACCAAACTTTAACCTTTGAAGCCAAACAATATACATTTTAAAGTATAATTGGCCTGATTTAACATGAGTTGCACCACATTTGTGAGCACATTTAAAAAAACAAACTGTACCAGCAGTAGCTCAGATTGGGAGCTGCTGCACCTCCACACACACAGGAGTTGTCTGAGGTGGTCTGGGCATGGTGTCAGGACCCCTCCTGGACATCTGCATGGTGAGGTGTTGTGGAGAGGAGAGGAGAAGCCGGGCAGACCCAGGACAGGCTGGATTATATGGGATTAGAGCTGTTTTCTGGCCTTGGTGTCCGCCTGGAGGAACTGGATGAGGTGGAAGACTGGGTTTAGTCTGCTGCCCCCGTGACCTGGATCCAGATAAGGAGGTTTAGTTTAAAAACACAATGAACAAAGCATAAACTAGAAAAGCACTCTTAGAGCGGAAACCTCCACCAAGGCAGACCTCCCCCTTCCAAATGAAAAGAGGTTATATGTTTGCCAGAGTCTGTTTGTCTGTCTGTCTGTCTGTTAGTCAACAAGATAACTCAAACATTTATGGATAGATCTTGATGAAAATTTCATGAAGTATAGGGGGTGTCACAATGAACAAATGATTACATTTTGGTGATGATCCCGAATAGATCCTGGATTCTGGATCACTTTGAAATTTTACATTGCGGTAAAGGGAGAATACATTTCAAAGTGTTCGGTGGTGGTTTCATTTTGCAGACGATGTGGTCCTCTTAGCTTCATCGAGCAGCAGCATCCTGCTCTCATTGGAGCAGTTCGAAACCAAGTGTGAAGCGGCTGGGATGTAGATCAGTACCTCCAAGTCTGAGGTCATGGTCCTCAGCCAATCCTGCCTCAGGTGGAGGAGTTCAAGTGCCTCGGGATCTTATTCACAAGTGATGGAAGGATGGAGCGGGAGGTCGACAGGCAGATTGGAGTGACATCTGTAGTAATGCGGGTGCTAAACCGATCTGTTTTGGTGAAGAAGGAGCTCAGCCAGAAGATGAAGCTCTTGATTTACCAGTCAATCTACGTTCTGACCCTCATCTATGGTCATGAGCTTTGGGTCATGACCGAACGAATCAGGTCACGGGTACAAGCCGCCGAAATTAGTTTCCTTCGCAGGGTGGCCGGTCTCAGCCTTAGAGGTAGGGTGAGAAACTCGGAAATCCAGGAGGGTCTCTGAGTAGAGCAGCTGCTCCTTCATGTCCAGAGGAGCCAGCTGAGGTGGCTCGGGCATCTCGTCAGGATGCCTCCTGGACGCCTCCCTCAGGAGGTGTTTCGGGCATGTCCATCCGGGAGGAGACCTCTGGGCCGACCCAGGACGCACTGGAGGGATTCTATCTCTCAGCTGACCTGGGAATGCCTCGGGATTCCCCTGGAGGAGGTGGCTGAGGTAACTGTAGGGAGGGAAGTCTGGCCTTCTTTGCTGAGGCTGACGAAGATGACGAATGAACAAATGTGAAAGGATAGTTTGTAAATGTGAACAGTTTCATATAAGTTTTCTTTTTTTACACTAAAACAAAAACAAAAAAGTGTTGTTTTCATTATTTATAGATGATAGCTGATGATATTTTACTGGATGTGACCCAATTGAGATTGAAATCTCATCTTATCTTGCAATAAAACCTCCAGTAATAAAGCTCAGGATCAGGATAAATATCATTGTCCCACATGGGACAACAGTACTACACATTGCTGAATTCACATTCCCACATATAGGGTACATACTCAGTCACAAAATGTTAAAGTCAATATGATTACAATTCAGTATTACACTTATTTTATACTCAAATGTCCAAAAATGAGAAGAGATATAATTGATACAAGTTTTTAAAAAGGTATTAACTGTTAAACTAAAGACAGAAAAACAAGCAAAAGCTACACTATTATTCTCTACATTCCACCTTTTACAGTGTGTGGGTTTCTTATGTTTTATAGAAATGTTATTCTTTTTTGCTGCCTGAATACAGTGACCTTGTCAGTGATCTCTAATGCCGCGTGCAGACAAAGACTTCATCTGACATAGTTCTTGGTTTACATGCTCAACACTTTAGTTCCTCTGGCAATTTACTATTCTCTCAAGTCATCCAGTTAATGAACCTGTCAATCACACTTCAAAGTCAATGCCCAACATGGCACTCAGGAGTTACTAATGATATCTATGAGCCAATGGTCAGTTCACATATAAAGGGATACACATAATCAGTGATGGATGCAAAAGTCCATATTGTAATATTTTTAAATGGTTGCTTGTGATGCTTTGGCAAGAAAACACAGTGGTCGTCTGTGTGAGCCATCTGGGTAGGAAAGAACAAAAACCCGTCTGTAATAGACCGACCATAGTTGTCAGAGCCCATGCAGGGAACGGAGCAGGCCTGATGCCATGTGCATATTCAGAGGAGATCACTACATCAACAAACGCCTCTTTGTCGACATCTGCACTAAATCCACTACCTTTGTTTATTATACACAAAGTCACTTTAGTTGTGGCTGCAGTTGCTTCTTAACCCATAAAACCCAGAGCTGCTTATGTGGCAGTTCCATATATATACAGAGTGTCCCATAAGTCTCCATATATAGGAGACATAATACATTCCATGCATATATGGTTCTAAAAAGTATTTCTTTGTATTTCAGATAACCCAAAGGATGTATTTGAATAAAGAGCAACAAATTTAAATCATCCCGATAAAATGGCAGTCATATAGAGCATATATTATATAAATAAAAATGGTTTATGTCAACAAATGTACATTCTTTTCTATGTATGGAGACTTATGGACACTCTGTATATATATATATATATATATATATATATATATATATATATATATATATATATATATATATATATATATATATATATATATATATATATATATATATATATATAATTTTCTCTTTTTTTTACCCATTTTACTCATTCCTATATGACCAGACCAGGTTCAGAACTCTGGTCAGTACCATTCACTGTGGTTAATTTCCAGATTTTGCCTGGTTAAATATGAGGGGGGGTTGTACTTTATTACAATTCAGTTGTGGTACTTTTTAACTTTTACTATAGTAAAGGAGTTTAATCAGTACTTCTACTTTTACAAGAGTATCTTTTTCACACAAGTAGCTGTACTTCTACTTAAGTCCAGAATGTGAGTACTTTTACCACCTCTGCAGACAACGTGGTTTAATGAGGTCAGACTCCATTATTACCTCCACCAAGGATGTTATTTTTTTTGCCAGAGTTTGTTTGTTTGTCTGTTAGTTAGCAAGATAACTCAAAAACATATGGATGAATTTTGATGACATTTTCAGGGTAGGTTGGTAATGGGGAGATCTAGAAGCAACTCTTACAACCCCTTTAAGATATAGAAAATGATTCTAAAATAAACTCAATTTATGAAAAATAAAGTGAAATAGTGTCCAGACCTCTTGGATAAATTATTTGTATTCTATTAATTATTACTCAGAAAGAAAAGTGACAGGGGCCAAGGTGTGAAGCTTTACTAGATACATAACTTAGAAATGTCACTCACTATTACAGTTTTGCTGACTACCCTCTTGCTCTGAACTCATTTCATCACTCTTCTGTGGATATTCTTCTGAGCGTAGAGCCCATTTTCTTTGCACTCAATACATCTTTTCCAGTTTCACTTTCATGATGCCACTGCCACAAGGAATGGCCTGGGATAGTATGCAATTGGCAAAGAAATGGGACATTAAAGCTGCAAGCTCTGTGTTCATTGTCACTGCATTTTGGTACAGTGAATGCCTAACATAATTCTCTTTGACTCATGAGATTACAGATAAAGGTGATAATGTGCACATTCTCCATTTCCACTGTAGATGGGCTGCATCAGTAAATTAAAGACGACTCTTTTTTTTTTGTCATGTGCTCAGGGTGAAACCAAGTTCATGTTTTTACACTACGCAAGCATTTCATATTTAAATGATTACTTTGTGACACAATTGCATGACATTATGATCCTTAAATTCTTCAAATAAAGATACACAATCCAAATCTCCATTGTGCAGTGTACATGTCACCATTAATAAACTGAATATCAAATAATAACATTGCTCTACAAATGTTTTTTTGTTGTTTTTTTTTAAGAAAGTATCTACTTCAAACATTAAATGTGCTAAATCTTACACACTTTAATAAGATGAATCAGAAAACACATGACAAAAGTGATGGTTAGCTCATGTTTTTAATATATATGATGGTGTGTTATTATACATTATACATATATGGTGGTTTATGTACATGTATATAATGAATTAGTAAATATTCCACTAGAAAAAAACTTGTAAAGTGAATGGATCATAATGTGCAGACAGTGTTTTTGTGATGATCCAATATCAGGTGTCACGTGCTGTCTTATTTTTTGGATGTTTTTTGTCTTTTTTCTGCCATTATTAATGTTGGGGCTTTTTTTTTGTTATGTGGTACGTGTTCACGTTTTCTGACTTTGCTTCCTGTCACCAGAGTTTTCCGCTCCCTCATTAATATCCACCTAATGTTTCCCATCTGTTTCTTCATGTATTTAAACCCAGTGTGTGTTACCCTTCAGTGTAACACACTGAAGGGTAACACACTTAGTATCCCTGTGATCCCAAGCGACCTATGAGCACTTTCTGTGTATGACTTGTCTCTGGACTTCTGGGTTCTATGATTGTTACCTGTTCCCCCCTTGTCTTGTTGTGGATATTTACAATAAGACTGCCCCGTGAATTCCCCCTCGGTACTGACCCGATATGTGACCCCTTTCTGGACCCTGGTAATGTTTCTTGGATTAGCCTGCATTGAAACTGTCATATGGTGCCTGACCCCTACTTTGCTAACTGTGGATTTTTTCCCCTGCCCTTTAGTCACCAAACTTTGTGGTGCATTTAAGAACCTGCGGAGAAATGGAGAGAGACTCTCAGCACATTTATCATTTAGTGTTTATCAATAAATTGTCTTATCCTGTTGTCTGAGTTCTGCATTTGAGTCCGTTCCTGGTTCTGGTCCTGTTACAGTTTTGAAGTACAGTAGATCTGAGACCAATATTCCTTTGGAGTAAAACATAACTGTATGAATTTTACATTTTGACACAAGACTTATCTTGGAAATTTGAGCCAACCAGCATTTTTAAGACTTGAGTTTTCTTTATCACTAACACACATGTGGTAACATTTGATTAGTTTTATTCCAGAAGCATTTTACTTGGAGACCAGTGTGACCAATGATGACAACATACCCTCCTTTTTCAATGACACATACAAAAAAGAAAAATTATATATGCACTTGTATCTGGGATATAAATCACACCTTGGTTTATCTTATGTTTCAGGTTTTTAAAAATCATTCATCCTCCCAGAGGCAACCTGACTGACGTTACTCAGGTTTCTGCTCGTGTCCATTTGGCACAAAACCAATTCCAGTGGTTCTGCCTGCTTGAACACTGGCAATCTTGAAGGCCTTTCAGCTATGGAGGATGACTCTTTATATGTTATTTGCCAAGATTTTCCGAACAAATACCGAGAATGACTGAGCAGTAAAGGCTCTGCTTCCAACTTCAGCTGAGATGCATCACTGACATCCAGCCTCCAATTCATCTATTAAATGTGACTCTGATGCTCCTTTGAAATGTGACGTAGACGTGGATACACAGACTTTTGTAAGTGTGGATATGTACCCAGTGGGAAGCTTTTTGGATTTATTAACAACAGACATCCAGGCCTAAATATGTATATATTAAAAAATAGATATACTGCTCCTGTTTATGCATGTGTGTGTGTGTGTGTGTGTGTGTAGTGACTAGCTCAGCAGATAGATAACAGGTTTTATCAAGTAAAGTCAATGTCAAACTCTCCAAGGCTTTAGTTAAGACTCACTCTAAAACTGCATAACGTGCATACAGAATATGTCACACTTGTGTTCATTGCCTTCATACGTTTAAATGGTATTAAACATTAGATGAATAGATATGTAATGGCTAGCTCGAGGCTAACTTGAATAGGAAAGTCCTTAGACATGCTAATAATTAGCATTATAAATTAACTGGAACTTCACAATGTCCTTTTATCCAATACAAGTTTACATCAGGGACATTTTTAGCATACATTCAAACACCAAGTGAATGGAAAAATACTCACTGGCAAATGTTTTCCTGGCCATACATACTGTACAGAGTGAGACAAACATGTCTGATCAGTTCCTGTTTAGGTCTAAACTGACTTTGGGAACACTGACAGTCAATACGTTTTCATGCACTTAGAGAAATTTGAATTATTGTCCTAGTCCGGCTAATATGGAAGTTTTAAAAGCCATGTATACACTTTATTCAGACTGTAGTCGAACTGAGACTTTTGGAAATTGGACTATTGGTGCCAGATAATGTGTTTCTAAATTAAGCTATACCACCATGTATACGCCACCACCGTTGAACTCCCTAACCCCTATATAGTGACCTATATCGGGACTACACCATTTCGTAGGGGTGTCCTAATATTTAGTGAACTATTTCTAATCACTATATAGTGCACTCAATGTATCCCACAATCCACCACGAAATGTAGTGCACATCGATGGTCACTAAGCAAAGCACCATATCCCATCATACATTGCACAAGTCAAAAAATGGCTGAAGGACGGTCGGGGAGATTTATGATTAAAAGAAACACGGACAGATTAAGATTGGACGTCATAACGGCAAAGCTACAGCTGTTCAGTAACGGTAAACGTTAAGTCTGTCTGTTGGATGACAGGCGCAAGACAAGAGTAGCTTAAAAACAGTAACACAGTCATGAGCCAAGTTTGTTCTTTTTTTTTTCATTTCATTGCACAGACAGTAAAAAAAAAAATGAAAAGGCCTTTTAATTTTGTGAGAGACGAAACTGTTACGTTTTAATTGTTTGACAGTGATGACGCGATTAAACAACATCGTAGTAGTGTCCGAAAAGTTTTCAATTGAGTTCACTATGTAGTGCATTACATTTATTTCCCTATGTACAGAATAGGGAGTAAGGAGTGAGTGGGTGATTTCGGACACAGCCTATGACTAACCCCTTCTGGAAGTGACCAGTCACCATGCCCATTACATGTAGTAAATCAGAGTGAACATTTCGTACAATATATACTGAGCTGTTCCATCGTTATCATCTATTTCTTTGCTATGTGTTGTTTTTCTCCTTCTACTATGTCTGTTTCAAATCTGCCATGTTTGTTTACTTAATTGTTCTTATTCTATGGCACCAACGAGATGCGAAAGGATGTGTGATGCCACCTCGTGTCTGGGAGTTGAACGTACCTCACTTGATTATTTGATTATCTTGCTGCATATGGACACTCAAACTCTAGTGAAGTCCTTAGCTCTGTTATTGCCAATAGCTTGGCTTTGATATGCATAAACCTACTGAATGAGAGTGTTGTTAATGGTGTCATTTCGCTGAAAATCACTTTTCTGATGGGTCACCCCAACTTACCAACACATGCTGCCTTTGAAAGTGGTTTGTCACCTCCACTGGCTGCATACTGCATTCACAGAAAACAACAAGAGGAACGAGGGACTCAGAAAAAGCCGGTCCATCTGACGTCAGATGGACTTTAGCGTCACCCATGTGGGGTTAAACCCGTCCCCCATTGCAGTGAATCTGAAGCAGCATTAACATCTAAAAGAGAAGATGGCGGATCATTCCTGCATGTTTTCAGAACAAGCAACTGCACGAAACCTAGATGGATGCTACTCAAAAATCAATCAGGCAGCTACAGCTGATCCAAAACGCTGCTGCCAGTGTCCTGACCAGTACCAGGAAACTGGACCACATCACACCCGTCCTCAAATCCTTACATTGGCTTCCTGTGGGTCAAAGGATAGAATTCAAAATCTTACTCCTGGTCTATAAAGCACTAAACGGCCTTGGACTCAAATACATCCTAGACCTACTGGTTCCATATGAAACATCCAGAGCCCTGAGGTCATAGGTCATCAGGAACAGGTTTACTGTGTGTTCCAAAGATAAGAACGAAACAAAGTGAGGCATCATTCTGTTACTCTGCTCCTCATCTGTGGAACAAACTACCTGGATACCTGAGGTCTGCTCAAACTGTCAGTTCATTTAAATCAGGCCTGAAAACATTATTGTTCACTGGAGCTTTTACTTAGATTATTATTTGCTTTAAAATGTTTTTATGTCTTGATTTTAATTGTCTTTTAATGCATCTTTATCATTTTAATTTTCTTCTGTTTCTATTTTTGTATAAAGCACCTTGAGTTGTCCTGTACATGAAATGTGCTATACAAATAAATGTGCCTTGCCTTGCCTTACTCTGGTAAAGGTAAACACACACGGAGAGCAAGAGGGGAGGGGGGAGTTTTTCTTCATGCATTCTGAGCCAATCAGAGATGCCTCGTCACTGCATCATGCATGCGGAAGTACTGTAATTTTTCTTCAGTGTATTAATAGTTTGAAACAAAGCAATGCAGACGTTTTTTTTTAAATAGAACCAACACACAAATGACATTATGAAATAAAGATGGAATGACACCTGTGATTTGAAATACTCTATTTTTTTTCAAAGACATATTAGGTGTAGTCACACAACTGTATTGGCAATACTAGCCTGAATTTGACTCTGTATCAAACATCACTACTGATATGATACATAAGATAATCTGGCATTGCTATCCTTGGTTGCAAAGGGGAAAAATTAGTCCAAAAACAGCCCTATTGTCTTTAAGTGTGTACCCTACATACCTATAGAAAGCTTATAATACAGACATATTCAAACTATTCTACAAAGCGCTGGTGTGGCTGCAGGTATTTGTTCCAACCAGACTGGACACAATTAATCAACTGATCTCAGTCTTCAGTGTCGAATGTGCACTCTTGGCCAGTTAAAAGTGGCATGTATATTTGCGTGACTCATGATGTCATTGTTTCTGAAAGTACAAAATATACATTACTGCAATTTATTCTGACCAATAGAGGGCCCTCTATGTTATTTTAACAACAGTTATATAAACAACTGAACATCATTATAGATTTTATAATTTTTCTGCAGTTTATTAGTCTTTTTTTCCTTTATTATCATCGTCATACACAGAGATAAAAGCACTTTAATTGTTTTGAAAAGGTTCTTGGGGTTGTATGTTAAAAACCAAACACCACCTCCATCAAATTCTGAATTTAGTCTTTTCCGACATTTCTGTAATAATAAAACGACTGAGTAGAAAAGCCTGTGCATGCAGCTTCGAGTGGGATGCGTCATGAACATACACCTTCATCCTCATTCATGCATTAAGTGTGATGTTGACTGTCTGTTGAGATGTGACATAACAGTGAATGTTTGATCAATGTGATTCGTGGTGTGTAAAGGGCATTTATGTAACTACATTCTTTGCAGGACCTTTGAAGGTAATAATCTATTGCTTAACCTTTTATAGGGAACTCATAGAAATATGCTGCAATTCAAATACCTTAGTGTATTATTGGAACACATAACAAGACTTAACTTTAACACACACAGTAGGATTTTCAAAATAAAAGCTTTATTGAAAATGATGAACACAGGTTTGTATATCTACAAATCTGCATGTTTATGTTTGTTGCCATGTTTATAGAATGACATCTCACATCATCTCACAATAAATAAATAAAATGGAAAAGAAAGTCATTACACACTTTTTTTTTTTTTTTTAACATGAAGTAAATATCTATAATATATTCCAATGGAAAAGCAACTACTTTCTTGTAACGTGTACAGAAACAAACAAAAACACTCACTTGCTGATAAAAGGTTGAATTTAAAGACAGGAATTAGTGTTTTAATTAATTTAAAAGTAATGGTGTAAATGACACTGTTTTATAGTGTATGTGTTTTTGAAGTTGTTCAGAGTAAAATATTTCCTGACAGCTGCATTCTTACAGAACACAGACAAATGATGTGGAACTTAGTCTGCATTCTGTTTGCTTAATGGACCCTAGGTATTTCTTTTTTGCACTTGCAGTGTTATTCTCCATCAACTCCTGAGGGGAAAAATCAGAGTGTGGTTGCCTACCTTTATCTTGTTTGGCTTACGCTGGTGCATATAATGATGATGATGATGATGATGATGATGATGATGATGATGATGATGATGATGATGATGATGATGATGATGATGATGATGATGATGATGCATATTACTGTAAAATCTGCCTGTAATTTTCAGTTTTTCTATTCATGGAGTCAGAGTTGATGGTGTGTTCTCTGTGTGGGTTTTGGTAATTCCTGCAGATGTATTACAATTAAAACTGATTTTGTTTGGTATAAATGTAAAAACAAAACAAAAAACGTAGAGCAATGAATGATTATACAATCTTTAAAAAAAAAATTAAACAAACAAAAAATTACTCATTTCCTTTTAAAAATAAAAAAAATGGTAACACTTTACAAATCACTTATAAGGTGGTATTTCTATGGTAATTTTGATGCAAATTCATGGTAATAATGCATTTGTAATGGCTTATTACAAGTAATTTCCATGCAGTCTTGAGTACAATTACCCTGCAGTTTCTAGGTAATAGCAATGTAAACAGCGTTCATTAAGGTGGTAATTTCTATGGTAATTTCAATGTCATTTCATGGTAATAATCCTTTGTGAAGTAATTTCTAGGTAATGGCAATTTGTTTCAAGTATAATACAATGGTAATTATTTGAAATTAATCTGTAGTTATTAAAATGATGAGTCCAGGATTTGTCATTAATTACCTGAAAAACAAGGAGATAATTTCCAGGAACATACAGGGTCGTAAAATGCATTATCACTTGTTTCCACTCAATTACTTAGTTATTACCGAGAGAGACAAAATTAAGTCAGTGCAGTAGTAAGATGGTAAAAAAGAGGCCATGTGTCTGTAACTACACTAGAACAAGTTAAATCATTTAATGGAAATTACATGTTATCAAAGCTGTAAAATGCAATATTGCCTCTTTCCACTTAATTGCCGAGCTCTATTAATAATTACCATGAAATTACATCATGGTAATGTAATTTTGAAAATTAATGAAAGCTGTTTGCATCACTCACTGCATTTCCATTACCCTTGGAAATTTGCAAAGTGTAAATATCACTATAAAAAAAAACTGGTAATGAAAACATCTGAATTTGGAAAAAACACTCAAATACCGATAAAAGGTTTTCACGCTTTCATGAGGTGGTTTTTTAGACGTATCAATATTCTAATGTATCGCAAAAGGGCAATGGAAACACTTTTTCCACAATTATATGTAGATGTGACGTACATGGTCACATGATCACTTCTGTGGGAGTGAAAATGGCAACTGCAGTCACTGTAACCCTAACAACCATTGGCTACTGGGATGCGATAACTACAGCCGCCATCTTGGAGTGGTGATCAGGGTGATCCCCACACTAGGCCAGTGTTGGGAAAGTTCACCTTGATTAGGAACTAGTTCAAAGTTCAGTTCAAGTTACTCAATATGAATTAGTTCATTTCATCGTTCATTCTTCCAAATTATGAACTAGAAGTTCATGGATCCCAAAATGAACTTTTTCGTTCTTTTTTCGTTCTTTTTTTTGTGTTATTATTGTAAACATATTAACCGTTTCTGACGTTATCCTGTAGTCAGTAAATCAGGGCAAAATCCTGCCCCTCCAGGGCTGAAGTAAGTACCTTACCCTGGCGTTAACTTTCCTCTGCAGGTTCTTAGAACACAGGGAGCGGTTTCAGTGAGTTTCGTTTTCAATGTTTATTTTCAAGAACGGGACAACACCTGCTCCGGTCGCCGGTCACACTCTGTACATTTAACTCTTTTTCTCCGCTCCCAAAAACTCTCTGCACCCCTCTCTCTCTCGCTCTCTCTCTCTCTCTCTGTTCAGACTAATACAAAAATGACAAATATGATAATGCTGTGTTTTGATTCCATTTTATGCCTTATAGGACTCAATAATTACAACGTGATAAGAACAAAATGTGAACTACATAAGAGCGCAGTTCACAAAATGCCAGAATAACCGCGTTCACAACTTCCCGTTCATTTGGCAAAAGTGAACGAAGCCTTCACGTTCGTTAAAAATATGATATAGTTCATGAACGATCGTTCAGGTACAACACTGCACTAGGCACAGTGAAGGTTTCATCTTATTACAACATTAAGTTGCTTTTTGTTTTTTACAGATAAATATATTCTCTGTTCTGTAAAGTGTCAAGTGCAAGCACTGTGTACAAAGCACTACATACAGTTATAATTTGTTGTTGTTGTTAAGTGCTGAGCATATTTACACTTAATTTTTCGACCTGACAATGTCAGGACCACATGTACAGTTCACCAGGGACTTTTACTGACAAGAGAATTAGCATAATCATTCATGCGAATGCTATTATATGCTAACTCATGGTTGTCATTCAAATACATCTAAAGCATATTACCACTTAATATTTTGACCTGACAATGTAGGGACCACATGTACAGACCCTTATAATGTTAACCAGCTGGTTTGTTTGACATGTTAGTGCCTTTAAAGAGTTCACCAGGGACTTTTACTGATGAGAGAATTAGCCGATTCATTCATGCTAATGCTATCAGGGTGATGGCCAATCTGAAACTCCGAAGGTGACAGCAGTGAAATCTCATTCAATGATATTTCACTCGAGTTACGACGCTCCTGCCTAGAACAACCGTCAATGGGAACACGTTCAAAGCGCAAATATACTTTTTAGGAATATCACTATTGTTTTGCGAAAAACTGTAATGGAAACACAGCTACTGTACTATTACCTAGAAACTGCAAAGTAATTGTACTGGAAACTGCATTAATATCACTTGAAATAGGTCATTATAAAGGCATTATTACCATGAAATTACATCAAAATCACTATAGAATTACCACCTTATTAGTAAATAGTTACCAAAAAAGTATATCCTCCACTGGCAGCACACAGATATCGGAATACATAAACCTCACCCACCCACACATACATGTAGTATCTAGTTCTTCGGCTTTACTGAAATTTGTGAGTATAAACATGACATAGAGCCTGGCTTTCAGATCTGCCAGCCTGCGTGTGGACAGGTCATTGTATTTCTCTCATTACATGTGACTGAGTTATGTGCAGGGTCACATATGGCTGGTTGCACAGGTCATGTACAGTATGCACTGTTCCCTTGGGCCTGGGTAGGCATAAACACTTCTGTGTAGCATGTGAACGCACCGTTGGGGATAAAGCATATGGAGCCATGACTGGTGAAGATAATGTCATCAAAGTCACACGCATGCCTGGCTTTTTGTCCTGAATGATAGCTAAATGTGACCTTTTATGGACAATATAAGATGAATGCATTGCTTTGATTGACTTGTGTTCAGGGTTCCAGCAGGCTTCAAAAAAAAAAAAAAGAACACTGAGATGCGCATCAGTGACATGGAACGTGTGATGTATGACTGACCTCTGTTGGAAGTCATATGGATGTATGTGTTTTAAACTGATTTGTTTGACCTCTAACCTGCGCATATTATTCATAATGCAGACTCCACCTATCCCACAGCTATCCCTCTGTTGTTTTATCGTGTGTTTATCTATGTTTTACCAGTTTTAATCCAAAGTACATGAGGGTAACTTTACACTCTATAATGCATGTGTTGTAACATTCAGGATGGCTTCTAATCTCTGTCTTTAAAGTGCAGTATGCTGACTCCCTACGAATCAAACATGCTCTCATCTTTAGCGAAATAGATACATGAACTCGTTTTTGGTGTCAGTTCAAGACGAGCAAATCCATGGTAAAGTTTAGGCTCCAAATCAGCTTTTTCCCAACATAAGCAATTATGGCACTTTAATTTCTTCAGATCCTCCAAAGAACCAGCAAAACAAGACAAGAATATTTATGTATTACTTTCATCAGTGCTGCATTAGACGAATATTACTTTCCATCAAAATCCTTGATGCCTCTCACAGGAGTCCTCATAAATCAGTGTGATAACAGCTGGAGAAGTGTTGAAAGATTGTCTGCATGTAGAGAAGTGTCTCAAAAACACAAATTCTTTTAATGTCTAGGAGCAATTAATGTAATAAAAATGCTTTTCTTCCATGGCTCTACTGTCTGATTGTATTGTGTGTTCAGATTTTTATCTTATGAGTCTCTGTTTCTGTCTTGTACATGACAGAATCTGACAGGAACTTTCAAATGTGTGATGTGAAAAGTAAAAGTTAAAACATGATGTTTGTAACAGTGGTGGATCTAGACGACTATTTTTAGATGGGCCTAAGTGAAGTCGGGGTGGGGGAGCGGAATGGGACATATAACAAGAACATAGTAGCATTTCCAGAATTGAAACAGATTTTTTTTTTAAATAAACACAAATAATTAAATATACATAGTTTATTTCCATTGACATTTACAAATAAATAACTATATTAAGGATATTGATCAACAATTCAGTTTGATGAGGCAACGAAAAACAGTCTAGAATTCTGTTTCTGAGCTTGTGATTGGTTGGGCACAGCTGTCAATCAGGGTGGGCCCCGCCCACCCAGGCCCGCCCATAGATCCGCCCCTGGTTTGTAATGGAATAACCCAGGCTACCTCGACAAATTTGAAACACTCGAAATATTGTTGCTTCCAGTGAGATGAGCAAAAACACCTGAATTGTGTCACATACCAGTGTTTATTTATGTTGTTTCTAGACCAGGGGGGCCCAATCCTGGTCTTTGAGAGCTACTATCATGCACATTTTAGATCAGAGGTGTCAAACATAAGGCCTGGGGGCCAAAATCTCCCCACTATCGGGTCCAATCTGGCTGGGATGAAAATAATTGCAAAAATTACGCAGAATATATAATAAAAATTGAAGGAAGTTAAAATCATTTGACATCAATTCAATTTAAAATGGATCAGACCATAATCACAATAAACAATAAATTATGGAAAATCCTAATTTTCTTCTTTGAATGAAAAAAAGGGAATAAACAAAAAGACTAGCCTGTTACAAGAAATGTAAAAAAATCTGAAATGTATGTGTAATTTTACCAATATTGTGAATGTTACTAGATGTAATGTGTATTTGTAAATCCACTGTCATCTTTAAGTTGTGATGCACATGTATAAATGATAAAATAAAGCGCAATATTGTTCATATGGCACTTGTTTTTATTAAGAAATTTAACATTGTTAATAATGGTTCAAGTACAGTTCATAGATGTAAACATTTTCATCACGGAATTCTACTAAAACATAAAGAAAATGTTGATATTGATATTATTCATATGTTTTTGTCCTATTATTTCTATTATTTGACTGCTCATATTAGGCTGAATGAGGCCCCTGAACTGTTTTAGATGTAAAATGACGGTCATTACCAGGTGTCTGCAGAGCTTGATGAGAGGTTTATCATTTGAATCAGGTGTGATGGAAGGGGGAGACATCTAAAACATGTATGACAGTAGCTCTCAAGGACCAGGACTGGGCACTCGGATCAAATTACTTGTTTCCAACGTTGGATTTTCCCTACAGATTTAGACAATTTCAAACTTTACATTCACATTACACTGGGAATAATTTGAAAAATAATCTGTTGAGTTAGATTTTTATGCTGATTAAAGCTAATTGTTGTTAGTTTTTTATCTCCACAGTTTATCCTCCAGATAAGTAAAATTCCACTGATTAGCTGTAGTCATCATTGCTGACACGTCAGGGGTTAAAGGGTTAAATAAAGAGGATAATCTTATCATAAATGGGGCTAGAACCTTTAACAAAAAAAAAAAATCATTTGGCAACTACAACAAAAGCTATACAACCCAAACGCTACCATTGAGTATATAATGGTGCTTTTACTTTGAAAAGTCTATTTCATCCAGTTAAATGATCATCATGACTGCCATGTAGATGTGCCATTGTTGAAAATGTGCCTGTGATGACAGCCAAGCAGCGTGACTGAAGAAAAGTGTTCTCAATTTGTTCAAATGGCAACAGTGACAGTGAGTTTAGAGAGCACTAAAAGCAATGTCAACGCAACAACACAAATGATTTTGAAGCACTACGTTGGACACAAAATAGTTTTGCGGGAAAAAAACCCCCCCAAAACAGCTACGTTATGGAAGTGTAATGGAATGTGACAGTATTACAATACCATCATTGCAACCGAGTATTTTAATGTAATTACCTGCCAAATCCTGTCTAGACTCACAAATGTTAAATGTCAGTTAATGCGAATCAATGGCTACTTCATAGTTTGACCCAGTTTTCATATAATCTTCAGAGTCTGTATTTATCCGTGACTGTTAGAAGCAAAAAAAAAAAAAAAAGATGCTAATTGATTGATTTTTTTTTTTTTTTTTTTTTTTTTTCCCAACCATCGACTTTTGGGAAACACTAACAGTGGGAGTGCTTTGGTAGTTCTGTTTCTTTTACAAATTCCCAAATGGAAGTCCACAAACAAAACAAAACAAAAAAAAAAAAAGAAAAATCAATGGACTTTCTTTGGCAGCTTTGAAAGAGGTGCTTAGCATCACAGAGTGTTTGCCTGAGGTGAACATCCCAGAGTGTATTATGGTGTTGCTCCATTGCCCTGTTCACATCCGCAAGCTGTTCTAAGCCCATTTGAAGTGAAGCACATAGGGTTTTAACAACTATCAGCACTAGTGTGAATAGCCTCCTAGGGCCCTCTCGCTCTATTTGGTCGTTCAAATGGCTTCTCTTCTCAGTTGAGCGTCTATATATTCCAGTGTGAGTGTTTTAAAAGTGTTTACGTTAAGGAAAGGTGCTTCAGCCAATGTTAGCCACTGAAGCACCAATTTAAGCCTCCTGTTTTGGATCAACTCTTTTTCATTAATACGTAAAGTCTTGATGGTCGAGAGCAGAGGTGTCAAACATGCGGCTTGAGGACCAAATCCAGCCTTCTGAAGGGTCCAATCTGGCCCCTGGGATCAATTTGTGGAAGGCAAATGTTATGTTGTGGGTTAAAATCTGTGTATCATTTGTTCATTCATTTTTCATATTGAAAACAAAAAAAAACAAAACTTGTTTCTTCATTATTTGTTTCCAAAACCAAAATGAAAAAACAGATAACGATCAGTTGTAGGATATACACAATATTAGAAACTGACATTGCGATATATAATGCGAAATGAAAAAAAAAATCTCAGGAATGTGTAACAGCTGTGTGGTGTCAACACAAATGGTCAAACAGATTAGCACATTTCAGCATCATCCTTCTTGTAGCCGAAATAATGAAATAAAATTAATAATTAAAAATTGAATGAATTACAAATAAGAAAGTAATAAAAATAAATGAATTAAATAAATAAATATAAAAATGTATTAATGAATTAAAAGATTAAAAAAAATTAAAATATACACAAATAAATAAAATATAAAAAAAATAAAATATTGCAGGACTTGCAATGTGACTATTGCGTACACATACATTGCGATATTGATGATTAATATATTGTGCAGCTCTTTTGGGTGGGTCATATCAGATAAATAATAATGTATAAATACTCACAACTCTAAATGTTGCTCTTTGTAAATGTAAAAATGTTCATCCCATTTTATTGTATTTATTTCACAAAAATACAAGTAACCTGAACAAATATAAACATTTTTTAAATGTCTGGAGGGCAAGTTTACCAATAGTTGACCTGTTATCAAATGTTTTATGTATTTGTTGGCTCCATTGTGATCTGTAACTGTAACTGCACATAGTTTTCTTAACACATTTCAGTTGGTTCATGTTATTCATTCACTCAAATACATAGAGGAAACTTTGGAGTTGACATTATTCTAAACACTTCACATTACAGATCACTAATAAGGTGATGATTCTAGGTTAATTTTGATGGAATTTCATGGTAATAATGCCTTTGTAACCACTTATTACAAGCAACTGATCACTAATTAGGTGTTAATTCTAATTTCACTGGTCCGGCCCTCTGTGGATCAAATTTGACTTGGCGTCACCCACATGGGGTTAAGCCCTTCCTCCAGTGTAGCGAATCTGAAGTAGCATTAGCATCTACAACAGAAGACAGCGCCACAGTAGCTGCTGCACAAACTTGAAAAAAATGGCGGATCAAAGAAAATATAAAGCTTTGTTTTTTCCCTGCACGTTTTCAAAACCTATCTGGATGCTACTCTGGTAAAGGTAAACACATACAGAGCGCGACAGGGGAGGGGGAGCGTTCCTTCATGCATTCTGAGCCAATCAGAGACGCCTCGTCACTGCATCATGGACATGTATGAGGAAGTACCGGTAAACTTCGACCTCAAGTCATTTTTCTACCGTGCAAAAAAGGCTGGACACAAAGCAATATATATATATATATTTAGTTTTAAATACGACCAACACACAATGTATTCAATAACAATGGAGAACACGGTAATATTAATGAAATAACCACAGAATGACACCTTTAATGTGTCCCCTGAACTGAAAATGAGTGTGACACCCCTGGTCTAGAGCATGACGAATGGATTCCTGGAACAATAGTTTATCATTTTACATCGGAACGATCACTGCAGTAGAAACTACAACAACATTTTCGGGGTTTTTTTTGTCTTTTCTGTCCTCTTTTATTATTTCATCTCAGCACTGATGGAGACTTCGAACTTTCCTTGTTACCCCAGGTTAAAATAAAATGCAAACACTTTTCCCGCTTGTGATTGAGGAGCCTCATAAACAGCACACATCCCAGAAACATCCCATTGGTCCTTCAGAAGTCTTTCATTCCTCTTGAGAATGGTGGACAGCGTAATTCACTTTACAATATCAAATAATCACCACTTGTGATTCTTGTCTCCTGGCTAACTTGTCAGGCATGAGTTTATGGCTTTTAAAAGCAGAGGTAAAGCGGCAAGGAGGAGAGCTTCCCAGCTTTGTCCGGGAGGTGATGAGGCCCAAAGTGAAGCTTTGCCTCCAGGTCATTGAGCAATAATGAGTGTTATCAAGCAAGTGCCAGAAGACAGGTAACGCTGGTGGAATTTATGAGAGGCCTTGCAGGATGACCCTAAGCAGGACCAGCCATTCTTCAAATGAGACAGGACTAAGGCTAGGAGAAGACTAATATGGCAGGATTGTGATTAAATAGACCCTTGATTTTATATGCTTTGGCACCAACAAGCGAGTCAGTATTTATCAGCATAGATATAAATTGCAAAAGCTGAACACTTCACTGATTACTGCACTGAAGGTGATCTCCATGGGGGGAAATAGTATTTGTTTCTTTGACTGTGGATATTCTTGATTAATAAGTGTATAGTTTATCATGTTTAGAATATGTTCAAATTAGGGCTGTCAAAATGAACATCATCATGATTAATCTAATGAAATTTTTTAACGCGGTTAAATACAACAGTTAATGTGTTGAAATTGTTGAATCAACATGTTTTTGTATTTATTCTGGATATTTTATAAAATTTTGGGGGTGTTTTTTGTATTTTAGGAGAGTTGTTGAATATTTTTTGAGTTTTGCATGATTTTTTTGTTAGTTTACTTTTTGTGTGAATTTTAGCATGTTTTGTATATTTTTTCTACATATTTTTTTTTTGTGTTTCTTAGTGTATTTTATGGGAAATTTGGATTTTTCAGCACTTTTTTTTAGGTTACATTTTTGGATCTGAGACTAATATTCCTTTAGACCAAAACATGTGCCACATTTTTACCCCAGACTTATCTTGGAAACTTAAGCCAACCAGTATTTAAGACTATCAAAAGGTATTTAAGTTTTCTTTGTCAGTAACACATGGGATAAAATTTCATTAGTTTTATACCAGAATCATTTTAGTTGTAGACCAGTGGTATCTATAATATCAACTAATGGTTATGCTATGTTTTCATACATTTTACACAGGGTTGTACAACAGAGAGCCTTGTTTTAAGAAAAATTGTGTGTTCAGTACCAGTCATGATAGAATAATATAATGGCTGCCTCATACTTCAGTCTTCCAAAATTGTAATATAGTTTTACATATGTGTCTGTACTTCCATTTGTAAGGTTTTGCCACTTCTGCTCAGATGTAATTAATTTTTTTAATATATAACTGGTGGAATTTGACTAAATAGTTTTGAGATGAATTAAAGGAGTGATATTTTTCTTTCTTAAAATAAATAGAGCATTTTCAAACATTTCCCCATGGTCTGCATAAACTATAAATACTATGCTTGGGTCTGAATTCTTCATTTAGACGAGACACTACGGGCAAAAAAGGTAAAATGTTAGAATAATAGATATCATCACGAAACTTCTTCAGTCAATTACTTACAATGCTATGAACTTTTTGGAAATTTGTATGGTTACTTCTGCAAATTAGACATCATCTCATTAAATATACATGAAATATGTAATAGATCTGAGGGTATGATGAAGACAGGTGCAATTTTTTTATTTTTATTTTGCTCACACAATAAAATTACAGAGGGATTTCAGGATATATGCTTGCATTACATAGGAAATCAAAATATACTGCATAATATACATAGACTTTAAAAAAAATCTATTTTCACCCTTAGTAATGATATATAAACACACACACACAAACACCCTGTGAATATCTATAACTATGTGTATAACTGGAAAGTGTTGTGTACTGTACGTATGAGCTACATTGGCTGAAATGTTTCAACCAGAGCATTGCAAAAAAAGTTATTTTGAGAAAATGTGTTTAAAGATTAACGGAGAATTTATTGCATTAATAATAATAATAATAATAATAATAATAATAATAATAATAATAATAATAATAATAATAATAATAATAATAATAATAATAATAATAATAATAATAATAATAATAATAATAATAAAATAAGCAACAAAATGAACAAAAACAGCCAAAGTGATCAATAAAAATGAAAAACAAATTAATAAACCAACAAAAAATAAGTAAAAAGAACAAAATAAGACACAATCCTATAATAAAAAAAACTAAATATAGAAAAAATTAACAAAATAAGCAACAAAATGAACAAATAAAACTAATAAATATTTACAAAACAACAAATAGAACAATTTTGGCTTTTTCTTTTTTTTTCTAAATCTGTTGCTTTTTTTATATCTGTTTATCTCCATAGCTCAATACCATGAACAAAACACAGATAAAAATAAATAAATACAAAAATTCAAAATATTTAATCTAAAGAATCCATTCAGAATGCGTCAGCGCTGACACATCAGGGGTTCAAAGGTTAAAGTCATTTAGCCTCACTTGTCTGTTTCTACCCCTTTAGGATAAAAAAAAAAACTTGACCAATCATAGACACGATCTTTACTGAATATGTAAGTAATGACTTCCTAATGCGGTGCATCTGAGACTATACAGTATTTTCCACTAATGTAGTCACTTTTATAAACACAGACGGCTGCTGCAAAGAAGGGGAACTCGTAGCATAGAATAGAATCTCCATAAATCCATGCAAGACATTAAAAACCAAATAGATGTGAATTTATCTGAAAGAATAGTGTGATATTCTTTTGTGGCTTTGGTTTAATTTGATTACACATAAGTTGCTCATCTCCCTCTTATCGAGAACTATTCTTGGACTAATAAGAATAGGCATTATACACAGGACAAAGAGGAAATCCAATCGATAATGTTGATTGTTTGTGTAGTAGAAAAGGAGAACGTAATGTGAAATATTAATTTTACCGCAAAGACTCTGCCAACACATTTCCAGCTTTAAATTGTATTTGTAATAGTATACATGTATTCATGGACAGTTCAAAAAGTTAAATGATGAAATAAAGAAAATATACACATATCTATGAGGACACTGTTTCAATTTAATGAGACAACTTTAGCACGTACGTTCTCATTGTAATAACCAACATTTTCCCGCAATTCTTTTGTGTTAGTTCACAGGATTGTTTTCTCTGCACAAAATTCATAATATCATTACACTTTCAAAATGTTATTTGTGCGAACATTATTGTTTTCCACTCTCCACTCTCTCTAATATCTGCACCGAATATTATTGCAAATGTTCACGCATGTGAATTATTGTGATAACACTTGATATAGTCTCCTACTTCAACAGGCGTACGCTATGTCTGCCACATTGTTTTTGACAATCAGTGACCACAGTTCTCCCTTTTTAATTGGCATTGAAGTAATGAGCAGTCAGCTAAACTTTCTACCACACGTCTGACAGTCAGCAGTCATTATCAAACTGAAGCTTGCAGCACCATTTAGTTTTTGCACAGCTGATGGACCAAACACTGGCACATTATTCACAGCATGACAAAGAATGGAGGGATTCTGTCATGACTGTTTAGGATATCCATTATCTTTTAGCCCCAAGATGATGCATAGAGTAAGTGAATCATTGAGCTGGTGGACTGCATTGACTTTGATGTTTGCCTCGGACTATCTGAGTTCTTAAAGAAATCAAGGACTTGCTATGTGACTTCCTGTATATTTGGTATTTGGAACAGTTTGTAACAATTTGACACCCCCCCCCCCCCCCCCCCCAGGACAATAGATATGGACAGGGCATTGTCTGTTTGGATCAGTGATGTTAGGTATCTTTTATACATTCCTGTTGAAGGCACAGAGGGACTGGGGATATTAGCATGAGTCATAAATAGGGACGCTAAGAGCAATGTGAGTAATCTTGGTGTCAGAAAGATTAGTGGAAGAAAATACCACATTTACCTTCTAACATATTGTATTTAATTAGGTCTGAAAACACATGAGGGTTCTGCAACTACTGGATGGTTGTGTTTTCAACTTGCTGTTAAATATCGAGTCATCTTAAAGTTCCATCAAATGTGCTCTACTCTGGTTCAGCAGGAAGATGGTGGTTCCCATGTCCCATGTTCCCACATCATGTCATCTATATTTATATTAAGGGTCAGACTTGACAAAGCTTTGGGCATGTGCTTAAAATAAAGACATTACTAAAGTGGCACAGTGCTAAGTTAGAGTCAGAAAGGTCATGTATTTGTAGGAGTTTTGTTTTCAAAGTAAAAATGTTGGTAAGGAGAGTATTTAACCCATAACTTTTGTGGCAGATCCAAAACAGGCTTTTTTCCCTCTATAGCAAACTTTTCTTAAGTAATTTATCACCATTTATTTATACTATATAATATTATCCTCTGCATTTTGTGGGGGGGTTTCTGAGAGAATCTAGTATTTTCCTATATGTAGCACGACCAAGAAACGGCAGATATTATGTTTTTTTTTTTTTAATTGAGGTTTGTTTGGCTATTAGCAAGATAAGTCAAAAAGTTATGGATGGATTTTCATGAAATTTTCGGAAAATGTTGATGCTGTTGTGTTTTGGTCAATATAGTCGTGGTTATATTAGTATCACTTCCACCTGATTCCAGGGACGATAGTATCTGTATGAAAACGTTCTCAAGAAATAGTTTCTGCTCTTGCCTGACCCACACCTGTACTGCATTGAACATCTGATTGACCCTTTTCTGCTCAACAGTGTTTAGTTTTATCCCTTGGACTGTTTTTGACAGTGTGATAGATAGATAGATAGATAGATAGATAGATAGATAGATAGATAGATAGATAGATAGATAGATAGATAGATAGATAGATAGATAGATAGATAGATAGATAGATAGATAGATAGATAGATAGATAGATAGATAGATAGATAGATAGATAGATAGATAGATAGATAGATAGATAGATAGATAGATAGATAGATAGATAGATAGATAGATAGATAGATAGATAGATAGATAGATAGATAGATAGATAGATAGATAGATAGAAAAAAGTGGTTTTCAGCAGAATGACACCTTTAATGTTTACTGTTAACAGCTCCTGTAGCTCTGTTGGTATAACGTCCAATCTCAATCTGGGTTTTTTTGGGGTTTTTTTACCGTAAATCTCCCCAGCCTTCAGCTATTTTTTGATTCGTGCAATGCATGATGGGATGTTCTGCTTTGGTTCGTGACTATCAAATGTCCACTACATTTCGTAGTGGATTGTAGGATAAATTGAGTGCACTCAATGATTAGTGCACATGATTTAGTGAATTTAGTTAATATTTACTAAAGTTTCGGACACCCTTTAATAAATGGCGTGGTCACTATAATGGTTAGGGAGTGATTTCGGACACAGCCATAATTTGTGGCACATGATTTCACCTCCACCATTCCTTGTCCTAAGATCATAATGAAAAAGCATAATTAAGACATTATTAAACAAGATGTTTTGCTTCCTCTAAAATAAACCATAACAAAACTTTACAAACTACATGGAATCCTAAAGCTCACACTGTTTCTGTGATTAAAAACAACAGCTAAATCACCATGTAGAATAAATCTACCACAGTGTTGTGAATTATGTTGTACTGTAGCAGCTACAAATATAACACCATCTCCTTTGTGCCATATACCGCCCCATCCTGTTTAATTTCCTCTGTGGAATGCGTACTTCTTTATCCCGTAGTCATCTTTATCTCACTGGTGATCCAGATCTGCCTTTGTGAACAGGTTGGACACTGCAATTTTCAAGGATTTTAGGCCACTATTTCTGGCTCCATTATATTCATCCACTAAGCTCTGCCACAGAAAATTCCTCCTTTTATTGGTGCTCTTTGGTCTGCGTCACTGCTTCAAGAGTGAAATACATAGTTGTGTTTGTAGTATTACAGCAGGAGAATCAAACTATTTTTAGTTCAGGAGCCATTTGTAGCCCAGTACAATATAAGTGGGCTGAGTCAGTAAAATAACAAGAAAAACCTATACAGTAAAGTCCAAAATTATGTCTATGGTTTGGAGTGAAAATAGTCAAAATTACCTGACAATAATTGAGACATTTCATTGTTAATATATTCATCATACTGCAAAAATCTAAATCTTGAAAATATCATTTTCAGTTGTTCAATTGGCATATTATTTATTAATTTATTTAGCTTAATTCCGAGCAAAAAAAAAAAAAAATGCCAATGGAACCTATGAAAATGGCCTTGATATGATTTCTTGAAACTTTTTAGTTATTCCTTAGGTAATTATGTCTTATTTTAAGTATGATGAGATAATTTAACTAGAAATGAGAAAATACACTCTGTAAGTTTTTTTTTTATTATTATTATTATTTGTTCCAGTGTAACTAAAAAGAATTGGCTGCATATGTTTTAGTTCAGTCCTTCCAGCCGTTTCTCTCTCTTGCACCAACTTAGATAACTTAGTGATTTGATTTTACCAGTGGTAGACAGAAATACATAAGTCAAATCCTTGCATTTTTTTCCCCCACTGATTTTTCCATCTCCTGCGGCTTTACACACTTAAATTGCAATTGTTTTTTTACTAAAATTCAATAGACCTATTTTCCCAGTGATTACATGACTACACAAGGTGAAATAAATGTGAGTAGCTTTCATGTTGTTGAGGAGGCTGATATGATAGATTAGATAGCTCACACCTGGTGGCCTGTATCCTCATTCACAATGATTAGCAGCTGCCACACAGCACAGACCTGGATGACACTTGACTTGCAGATGAGCCGCTTGACAGTGTTTGTTCTGATTTCTCGTTGGAGCGGCAACGTGATCAGGATATGACTCACGGGACAGGAAACATGACGGTCCATACTTTCTGCTTCAATAAAGTGGCAAATTATAGATCGTAGGGTAGTGGGGGTGGGGGGTGGGGGGTGAGGGGTGCTTTTGTAAAAGCAAACTGCCTCAAATTTTAATGAAGCGCTCCCTTTTTAGGGGCATTTGTTTGTGATTGATGTTCGGCGGACATGACTAAACATTTATCCTGTGTCTGACCAACTATAGAGATGTCTCTGCGGGTCACCGATATACGCTCTCTTGAGACTGAGGTCACAGACTTCAGTGGTGCACACGCTGCCGTTATTGCGTTGTTGTTCAGACAACCGAGACATGATTTAATCCTGGCTGGTTGGTCACTAACAAAGCCAGCGACGAGGTGGAGCGACAGCCAAAGGAGGCCTTGTTCACCAAACAAGGCTGGTCTGCACAGACTCAGTTGTGTATTCTGCCAGTTTTTGGTTCCACTGGGAAACTGCAGGTTACCGTGCCAACCAGGGGGCTCCTCTAATGAAGGAAGCTAAGCAATCTAACTAGAAGAGGCACCCAAGAGTGTCACATCTGCTAATTACAGCAATGGCATCTACTAAAATGGATCCACACATGCAATGATGTTACTCTACATATCAACACCTCCTCCTAACTCTCATTTAATCAAGGCATAATCAGCAATCAAGCAGCTCAAAATCTTTCCTATCTTCAGGTGGTTCACTTTTTCCATGATATATTTAACAGACTAATTTGTTGAATGTGAAGCAACTTTACATTTAACATCCAAGTCAGAAGAATGTTTGATCAAAGGGCCAGTTTCCTGAGTATTAATGCCACAGTGCTTTTATTGGATAAATGCTTGTTGTCTGATTGACAGTAGCTGTAATGTCACACTGTGGTGTAGACGGCCTGTCCCCCATGTTCCCAATGGATTTTTTTTTACAGAAAAGGTTAAACATTAGGAAAACAAGATGCATTATGTATTGTCCAGTGGTAGACTCCAGGGTATAGTCCAGTATATTTTTCAGTTAGCATTACATAAACACATGTAATTCACTTTTTTACCAACGAGGTTATGTTTTTGCCGGCGTTTGTTGGTTGGTTCGTTTGGATTTTAGATTATTTGTTTGTGTACAAGATAACTTATGGATAACTTATGGATGGATTTTGATAACATTTTCATTATTAGATTTTAGTGGTGATCCGAGGGGGGGGTGGGGGTCTACCTTGGCGGAGGTCTGCGCTCTCAGAGTGCTTTTCTAGTTGCACATGTGACCCCTTCGTTTGTCAGTAGAGACATCTTTAGTCATGTCATGATATTGCTGTGATATTTTGAATTAAAAGAAAAACGACATGTTAAGAACCACATTATCTAGCTAGCATTATTTTCAGTGTTTTGTTCACCTGCAAGTAAGGTGACCACCTGCCCATGAGCTCAAGGGGGGACAAGGGGCATGTTTTTGAGGGACAATGTGGGACGCCACCCCCGCCGCACCACCCTCCACCACTGGCGTACTCACAGATAGTGGATAGCACGATATAGCACATACATCTTGCATCAGGGGTCTCAAACTCATTTCCTTCAAGGGCCATGTTGATTTGATCTTCAATGGGCCACACCATTAAAATAAAAACATAATAACCTATAAAAAAATGACAATTCCAAATATCTATCATTCCTCAAAGTTTCATCAATCCTGCTGACAGACAAACAGACCCGAATGTAATACCTAAGGTAATAAGTGCAATTTTAACAATATTCTGCGTCAATTTATCATGTGTCCATGTGTTTTATGATGGATCAGTTTTACAAACACATTAAACTCTTAGTAACAAAATAAGAAAATGATTCAAATTGTGTCTAATTTTCTTTAGACATTTCAGGTTATTCACATTTTATTGTTATAGGATAGTTTGTAAATGTTTTCATAATCTAAGGTTATTTTTTACAGTCAAATAATGACAAAAAAATTTAAGTTGTCATCATTTATAGGCAAATTTAAAAATTGAGAATTAAATATGGAGTCATTTATTAGGTTATTCTGCGGGTCGTATTGGTCCCTGGGCCGCATGTCTCAGACCCCTGCCTTACATGGTATATCAATAATATCCTGTTCTGCTGTTATTGGTAACGTATGGTCATGACCAGGCCACCAAATGTGTATTTTTTTTCAATGAACAAACATTAAGAGACATTAAACATAAAATTACTTGACAGATGCACTTACACTTAGGATATATTTAAACTACTCAATTTTATTTATTAATCAATTGTATCAATTTATTTTTCATTACAATTTATTGACTTTAAATGAATCATAACTCTTTCACCACTGTGTTTATCCATACATTGCACTGTGCGTGTTGTCATGACAACATAACAGTTTACAGTGAGTGGTGGGTGTGTGGTGTGTGGTGTGTGGTGAGTGGGGAAATGTCATATAACATTTGTTACATGACTCCAGCAAGCATCAATTGTAGTTCTTTTTTACTCTGTTGATTATGCGGGACATGTTCTGAATTTGAGGGACACATGAATGCTGTAGTGCAGTGCAACAGACACACTGTGAATTTGCTTGTGCTAAAAAGCTCACCTTTCACAACTTAATGTTTACCATGAAGAAAGTTTACGAAGGACTGATACTAAATCAGAAAAACACTGGGTATGCACACATTATTGTTGGTTTATAGGAAGATTAATTTAATTCATACCATGATGTAAATGTTGCACTAGGACAATAAACTAACTATTGGTCAGTTAGTTAGTTAGTTGTCACTGAACTGCTACTAGCTTTTTCTCATGTCCTTACCTTTAATTTTGCGAATACAGCATTCGATAAAGTTACTGTAGCCTTTTTGCTCAACACCCTGAGGGACAGTATTGCCATCATCTGCCCAAAACTCAATTTGTACAACTTTTATTGGGGGAGCAACTCTGACTGCACTCTGTCTCACTTTACTCTGTTGTGGACTGTTGTACAGCTGTTTTCTACCATATATTTTTTTTACTTTATTTTCTTGCTACATATTGCACTGAGCATGATACCACATCTTCCTTTTTTTTTTTTAACTTGTTAATAGTTGCTGCACACCATGGAAGATAGCATATATATATATATATATATATATATATATATATATATATATATATATATATATATATATGCTGGGTGCGATTTCAAAATGGCCACGACATGATAAAGACAGTATCATTCAGTCATATCTGCAGCCAAATAGGTAGGTTTCAGTCATGTGAGCTGCAGTCAGCTTATTGTATGAATTTAGATCCAGTGCGGAAATAGAGAAACACAGAGATTAACTAAAAATGTATTGGACGTGACCATGAAAATTAGTGAGTTTTCGACAGAACCCAAAGATTTGTCAATAATTGAGGCTGTCATTATTACTAATAACTACCTGGTCCTGCAGACATCCTACTACACCAGCAGCAGATGAAAGCGTAGAAAGGTTTGGAGGCATAGAACTATTTTGTCAATGGGTGAGTCCACAACCTTGGTACCAAAAGACTCAGCGATAATTACTGTTTGGACTTTGTCAGAATGAGCGTTTTATTTGTAAAGATGCAACGTCAAGATGTATTGCATGTTTGTTCACACTACTCATAGCCGCTAGCAGTATAGCACATAATGTCAACAAACATGACATGCAACACATTTTGATGTCACTAGGTAAACCACATTACAAGAGTATAAATGAACATTTATTGACAACATAACATATATAGCACATCCACAAAATAAGTTAGTCAGAAACGGGCCTTAGCATTAGCATTAGCATTAGCAGACCCCCCCCCCCCCGACTGCAAGCAAAGATATAAAATCCACTTTTACTGTGTTTTTCTGTGAGTTTTTTCCATTTCTCACATTTGTGAATGGCAATCTTTGGTACTCTAAAAAAATTGTTTTTCTTTCTCTCAGTTAGAATGATTGGCGCAGCCGTAAACATAGGTATTTTCATCAAGCTACTTGATTTCCTGCCCTCCATCTGAAAATCACATGCTGACTATATAGCAATATGACGTAATTTGAAATCAACCTATTGTCGATTTTTTAAAATTTATTTTTCTCCTCTATGATGATGAAGCCATGACCCACCCTACTCCGCTTCTAATTGGCCAGTACTCACTGCCTTCCCTGATTAGATTGTTAACTTTTGGTATGAGGCACTGATGAGCCAATCAGAGGCAGAGTAGAGTGGATCATGCTGAAGTACATATTACTAACTATTCCTGGCCATATCTGGAACATGATTGGATGCTTCAGGAGCCAGTTCCACTGCAGTTGATTGACAGGTCACTGCATGTCTCATTCACAAAGATATGCAATTATTGGAAATATGAACGAGAAAGACAGAATAAATGTCTTTCAAGTGAGTAAACCTACTTTCATAAAATACATAATTCTGAGCTCAGTGTGTAGTTTCCAAATAAGTTACTACTTTAAAGTACTGGTCATATGACTGCACACACACACATTTAGAGAAGCAATGTTGTCACCAATAGTTAAACTGTATGGTAGGGTAACATTATGAAAGGCTAACGTTATCCTATGTTTTACTCATGTTCAATTAATTTATATTGATGAAGCTGCTTGCGTGACCAGTAGAACCTACAAACTGCTCCTGATTAAGCCATGATCATGTTATAAATAAAGATGTTCCAATCAGGCTTTTTTGCCTCAGAGTCCTTTGATTCCGAGTGATCAGCTGATCCAACTCCCAATCCAATACTTCAATAATACATTAACAAAAAAATGAAACCAAACAGATCCAGGATGTCCCATTAATTTATACACCTCATTTTTATTTATCAGATCCAAACAGTGAGCGCCATGGTTACCACCACAGCTCAGCTCATCTGGTTAACCCAGGTCTGGTGAACTGGACTCTAATGAACCAGGTGTTTTGGTGAAACCCCGCTCCATGACCCACTGTGGCACTCACTACTCAGCCCACTTTGATTCTCTATGGCTGGTTTCATGAAGCTCCTCTATTGATCTTTGTCTCTTTTCTTCAGAACTATCCTGACACGTACTCTTTTCCAGTGTGAACTGCCTCAACTTTTCTGGTTTCATTCATTGCTCCATCTTCTCTCTCATTCTACCACTTCCTCCTTTGCCACCCCCACCTACACACCCTGTTATTACCTCCACCAGGGAGGTTTTGTTTTGTTTATCTGTTTGTTTGTCCTTGTACAACATAACACAGAAAGTTATGGATGGATTTCCATCAAACTTGGACCAATCAGACCAATCGGAAGAGATTCTGGATCCTGGATCACTTTGAAATGTATCCTCCATTTACCACAATGTAAAATTTCAAATTTCATATCCTTGCCTTTTGTATGTCCCATCAGCAATGTATTGCATGTTGGGGTTTTTTTTGTTTGTTTGTTTGTTATCTGTATTGTTTATTGATGTTGTTTTTTCTTATGGTGCTGGAACCTGACTCCAAGACAAATTTGTCCCTGGTGGAGACTAATAAAAACACCTAATGTAAGTGTATGTGAATAGACAGTAATGTTAGCAAAGTGCTGCTGAATTGATTCAGTTGCATTTGCAAATGGATTCAACTCTTTCACTTAAACGAATTGATTCTTTTGAACAATTCTTTTGTTCCTTTTATTGGTGACTCACTGTGAGACACTTGAAATAGATGTATTTTGTGTAAAGCAAAGTATTTGGAAGAGTGTGAAAAAGCTGCACCAAACATCTGCCACTGACCAAATGCATCTACTGGTCTCAAAAGTGTAATGGCTGTTGTTCCACTAATCCTGTCAATACATGTCAATCATTGATGTAAAAGCCAGTTTTTCATCTTTTCACAGTCATTAAATATGACCCATTTGAACATTCAGAGGCTCCGTAGTTACAATGGAAACAATGTCATATTTTACAACATTGATGCACTAGTAAAAGCCATAATTGGATAGACACACTAGATTTATGTTTAGTTAAATGACAGACTGGACTGAATAAGTGACTTTCTTCAGTGTTCTGTGTTTAAGGATAAACCTCAACCTTAATCTGAGCTTTTACAAAATCAGTGAATTAAATATAGAAAAATCTGATTCATACTGATAAAATACAAAAGATATTATAAATAACTTGAAGGCTAGATGTATAGAAAAAGTCATTTGGGAAGTGATATAAAAGTAGCACTGGGTTTTTATGAGATCATAAAATTAATTGTTGTAATATTAAATAATGTAAAGGTCGTCAAACGAATGCACAGTGCACATAACAGGCCTTTAACGACTGTATACCGTAGAGATAATTTAGTCTTCAAACATTTTACTTTTAAGGTTCTTTCTTGTCTTTAGCTTAAAACCACAAAATATTTTCCAGTCCTTTACAGTTCTATGTTTGTCTAGAGAGTTAGTTGCACATCACTGAATCTCACTGTGTTTGTTCTTCGGTGTTTCAAGGGCAGTGTGACCTCGTCAGGTCATTTGGTTAGCAACCCAGCTGTTAGCATAAAATCAGCACCTATGGATGATCCCTGGGAGCCTATAGTTAACGTCATGTGGGTCATACACAGACACATTCATTATCCAACAATTATAAAGCTGTCCTCGGTACTGATGAGATATCCAAGCATCTGTGAGTTCATTATAAAGGTGAACCATCGAGCAGAAACTCCTTCATGTCTTATTGATGGTCTGTATTGGAATAATTTCTCAGAAGTACTTATTACATCAAATGCCTCCAATGTTATGCAGTTATTTGTATTTTTGAGAGATGTACCTAACATTATAACTTTCTATTTTTTTTTTTAATTCACTTTCATTTCTTCTTTTCATTAACTTAAATTTAAATGAATAAAATCCCATAAAATTACAGCCCTTTTTTGGATTTCTGCATGTTTCCTCCATGTTTTTGGAAACATTTCAAAATGTGAATACTTTGTTGTAATGTCCTCTAATAGCTCACTGAGACCGACATTTTGAATTTCACAGAATTTGCACAAGTGGACTATAAAAGCTTAAACAACCATCTATCCGATAGAGAGCATAAAAATTGCGATGTGTTTCAGCAGAAAACGTTTGTGTGATCTGATGAGTCCAGATTGACCCTGCAGTGTTTCCCACAGGATACGTAGCTTCGCAGTGACATCACTTCCGCTAAAAAGGGGAAAACAACAGCATAACAACCACTGCGTGAATGGCAATGCACTGTCCTGCATGCATAAAACTTAGTATAAAATGCCCAAATCTTGTGCAGCCTTCGGGTGCAATAACCATGCTTGGATGCAGTATGGCTTCAGGCGCTGAGAAGATTATCTCCAGATGATGGCAAGCCCTGGACTTTGAAATCAAAGTGGAAGTAAAACTAAAATAGTGGAGTGCTCTGGAGGCTGGGTGAGTGAGGGGCAGAGAATTATTTCAAATAAATTAATGTAACCTACCTCAAACAAAACATATGCTTTCAGGCTGTGATAATTTTGCATTTTTTCTCATTTATATAAGTCCCGACTTTCGACGAGACAGTCATATATGGCTGGCCACTCGATATTCGGGCCATGTCATTTGATCATTTCGCCAAGAACCTGCTGCTAATTTATTCGGACAGCTCTCCGGTTGATCCCTGCTAATTTCCATTCATACCGGTCTTTTTCGGAGGGCAGAAGTTTATCAAAAAATTCATAGGACATTGTAACAGACAACACAGCTGTTGTTTTACCCATTTAAAATGGCGGCGCTCATTACTAGGCCATGCTGTGATGTCACGCAAAGTGATGTATAGGAAACTATTTATGGTGGTGAGGTTGTGGGGGGTTTGGCGGTAACTAAGAAAAACACACAAGTTACAAGTCTTCACACTTGAACATTTTTGATGCATATATTAAATCTACAGATATTTCCCTACTTTCCTACTATAAAAACAAAAATAATATAAAACATAATTCCCTCCTTCCTGCCTTTAGTGCACATTTTAAATGTATTTTAATCTGCTCTTTTTACTTATTCTGTTTTTATTATCTTGTATTTTATGCATTGTCTTACTCCTTTTTAGTACAGTGTCCTTGAGTGACTTAAAAGGCGCTTATAATGAAATGTATTATTATTAGTGCGGGCAGACTTTGCACCCTTTGTCAGGTCAATGTATTTTTGTTGGCTTTTTGAAAAATACACTGAGGCCTTATGGTAGCAAAATACCTCAGGGTCGTCAGGGCTATTCAATCAATCAAACTTTATTTATATAGCACTTTTCATACATGGTGCATGTAGCACAAAGAAGCCCCCCCCCCCCAGTAGACTGGTGTAATATAAAATATATGTAAATTGAGAAAATGTTCAATTTAATCCAGTACTGCTTTTGTGGCCAGTTCCTAGATTTTTTCTTTATTTTTTTAACTTTTGTTCAGCGATTTATTATTTTTTTTCTAGTGGAAATCGGTACTTTCTTAAATATCACTCACTGATCATGTAGTTCATAAAAGCTCTGATTAAATTTGAAGGTTATTATATCAGAAAGAGGGAAAATGGAAGAAACCGTGACTTTTTCAGCAAATATATCACTAACTGAACATCAAACCGGTGAGAATAGAAGCATGTCTCCAGAGAGTTAGAAGAAGGTCATGTTTAATGGCTCTCCAAGACAAACATATTGCTTGGATGGGACTGTGAGATGTTCTAAAGCTGTTCTACTTGAACAATGAAACGCCCCATACCATCATCATCTTACAGACCTTAACATCGCTTTCATCCAAAATTGATCTTCATAACTGTTCATTGTGCACAGATTTCTTCATGTTTTCAGAATATGTTGATTAAATTACAGACTATGTATGATGGGATACTCAATGTCTTCATTACTTGAAGAATAAAAAACCTCTTCCTGAAATTATTTATTTATATATATATATATATATATATATATATATATACATATATATATACATATGTGTGTGTGTGTGTGTGTATACACACACACACACAAACAGAGATGTAAAGTAACAAAGTAAAAGTAATTCAATACTGTACTTAAGTTGATTTTTTTAGGTATTTAGGTATGTGTACTTTACTTGAGTATTAATTTTTCTGGCTACTTTTTTACTTTTACTCCCTACATTTTTGTATAAATATATGTACTTTAAACTCATGACATTCTCAGAATAGACTAATTACTTTTACAAACTAACCAGTTGTGACAATATGAAAAATCATTCGCTTCAGAGAGAAAATCCCCGGAGAAGAGAAACTGTGACTTTATATATTATAGTTATATGACTTCTTATCTCATAATTTTGACTTTTTCTCTTAAAATTATGCATTTTTATCTCATATTTATAACTTCTTTTTTTATATCTCATGACATTTCATTTCAATTGTCACTTCTCTTTCTCCATTTTTCCTAAATTTCCTGCTCATATCCACAAAACTGAATAACTGAGTCAATCAAATGTAAAGGGGGCGGGCCTCGTAAAGAGAGTAAAAAAATAAAAATCAAACTAAAAACACAGTGAGAGCTAACCCAGATGAAGCAAGAATGAGAGTGCCAGTCATAAAAGGATGATTTATTAAAAAATCAGTTAAAACAATGACATTTACTAACGAATAAAACCCGGTTTTAAAGTTCATTAAAATCTGGCAAGGGCCAGGCCACGTTTCTCTCACTGTCGCTTGTTGCTCTCGGCTGCTCCCGGCGTCTCTCGGCGCCTCGCCGCACCGCTGCTCCCGGCGTCTCGCCGCACCGTTGCTCCGGCGTCTCGCCGCACCGTTGCTCCGGCGTCTCGCCGCACCGTTGCTCCGGCGTCTCGCCGCACCGCTGCTCCGGCGTCTCGCCGCACCGCTGCTCCGGCGTCTCGCCGCACCGCTGCTCCGGCGTCTCGCCGCACCGCTGCTCCCGGCGCCTCTCTGCACCGCTGCTCCCGGTGTCTCTCGGCGTCTCGCCGCACCGCTGCTCCCGGCGCCTCTCCGCACCGCTGCTCCCGGTGTCTCTCGGCGTCTCGCCGCACCGCTGCTCCCGGCGTCTCGCCGCACCGTGGGGAACCCATCCACAGGACACCCAGCCGGCCAGCGCCCAACCCACGCCCACCGAGTCACCCCTGCCGGGCCCCAAAGGCACCGCTGCTAGGGAACCTGTGAACATGTCCACACTAGTGACTCGATGGGTCGGCCGGGCTGGCTGGGTCGTCTGTCCCCCGCGGCGTGGTCCGCCTGCCGGCTCAGCCAGCCAGCTCTGCAGCCGGCTCTGCACCCGGATCTGCTCCCGGATCTCCTCGTGGATCTGCCTCGTGGATCTGCCTCCTCTGGCTCACCTGTGAGGCGCTTAAAAATCCCCTCCCCCCAGCACAGGTGTTGCTCATCACAATCAACCTCAGCTGCTCTCTCGTAGCTGACAGAGCCGTAGGGGCGTGCACACATTGGTAATAATAAAAAAACACTACACACCAAAGCAAAACATAAAAACAGTACCTCTGTCACATCCCCCCACGGCTTTCCGTTGTCAGTCCCTGCAACGTGCATGCTTATTCCCTATACAGAGCTGGTAATTGTCCCAAATTTGGCCGGGTCGAGCGCCTAGGTAGTCCTGGCTCTTCCTCCACCTGTGCTGGAGGTGCAGGGGGTATAAACCCACAAAACATTGGAAGTCCACCGTTTAGTTTCTCAGGTTGCCGTTCTTGTTGTGGGGCACCGGGATAAACTGGAATCATCATTTTTTGCTTCACTGGGTTAAATAAATGCTCTCACGAAAAAAATACTAATGGCCCAAATAAATAATTTAATCCTGCCGACAACGCCAAAAATATGTAAAGGGGGCGGGCCTCGTAAAGAGAGTAAAAAAATAAAAATCAAACTAAAAACACAGTGAGAGCTAACCCAGATGAAGCAAGAATGAGAGTGCCAGTCATAAAAGGATGATTTATTAAAAAATCAGTTAAAACAATGACATTTACTAACGAATAAAACCCGGTTTTAAAGTTCATTAAAATCTGGCAAGGGCCAGGCCACGTTTCTCTCACTGTCGCTTGTTGCTCTCGGCTGCTCCCGGCGTCTCTCGGCGCCTCGCCGCACCGCTGCTCCCCGGCGTCTCGCCGCACCGTTGCTCCGGCGTCTCGCCGCACCGTTGCTCCGGCGTCTCGCCGCACCGCTGCTCCGGCGTCTCGCCGCACCGCTGCTCCGGCGTCTCGCCGCACCGCTGCTCCGGCGTCTCGCCGCACCGCTGCTCCCGGCGCCTCTCTGCACCGCTGCTCCCGGTGTCTCTCGGCGTCTCGCCGCACCGCTGCTCCCGGCGCCTCTCCGCACCGCTGCTCCCGGTGTCTCTCGGCGTCTCGCCGCACCGCTGCTCCCGGCGTCTCGCCGCACCGTGGGGAACCCATCCACAGGACACCCAGCCGGCCAGCGCCCAACCCACGCCCACCGAGTCACCCCTGCCGGGCCCCAAAGGCACCGCTGCTAGGGAACCTGTGAACATGTCCACACTAGTGACTCGATGGGTCGGCCGGGCTGGCTGGGTCGTCTGTCCCCCGCGGCGTGGTCCGCCTGCCGGCTCAGCCAGCCAGCTCTGCAGCCGGCTCTGCACCCGGATCTGCTCCCGGATCTCCTCGTGGATCTGCCTCGTGGATCTGCCTCCTCTGGCTCACCTGTGAGGCGCTTAAAAATCCCCTCCCCCCAGCACAGGTGTTGCTCATCACAATCAACCTCAGCTGCTCTCTCGTAGCTGACAGAGCCGTAGGGGCGTGCACACATTGGTAATAATAAAAAAACACTACACACCAAAGCAAAACATAAAAACAGTACCTCTGTCACACAAACACATTATCTACACTTAATTTAGATACTTTTGAAACTTTTCTGATTTCATTTTCTGAAGTATTATTGTGTTCATGACAAAAAAAAACTGTTTTACTTTTGTACTTTATTATAATTGAGAACTTGTATGTATTCACTTTTACTTAAGCAGAAGAGTTGAATCAGTACTTCTACTTTTACCAGAGTATTTTTTCACACAAGTAGCTGTACTTCTACTTAAGTACAGAAGGGGAGTACTTTGACCACCTCTGTACATACAGTATGTATATATGTACACACACAGAGTAATAAGAAAATATAAAAAGTAATAGATTGCAAGATAGAAATAGAAATAAATAGGAATAAAAAAAACATAGACTAACACATTGTGTCCTTCACCAGTTCACTCACACTATTCAGAGTAATACGGGCAATACATAATAAAGAAATTGTGAATGTTGAGTGTAAAATTTGTGTAATTCCTCAAAATGATGCTGTTACCTTCATGAAAAATCCTGTTGACAATGAATTCTGGATGAAAACCTGTGCCTCTTGTTTCGCTGCAGCCCTCTCTATAAGGCACAGAAGAATAGAAATTGGGACCGTTTGCATTTCTGATCTGACCCCTGCTTCTTTTCCCTGTTTGCTGACTGTCACCTGTTGCCTCCATCCTCGCTGCCTCTACTTCCTGCTGTTTTCTTCCTGTCTTATGCTTCTTCCTGACAATCTACTGCTCCTATCCCTTTCTCCTCACCCTCTCTTACTACTGTTGCTACAGCTGTGGCATTAGTTGAAGCCTGAAAATATTGGAAATAAATTCATTTTCACACTAATGAACATGTGCCCACTCCACCTTATGAGTTTTTTAAGTGCCTCCTGTGGTCTGGAAGCAACCTTCTCTTCAGGATGACACCATTTCTTTTGTTAACAGTATTTTTTTATTTTCTATACTCATCTGTACTGGGTGAATATCCAACGTGAGAGTTCATTACTAAGAATCAGAACCACACCATGTACAGTGCTGGTGTTGTGCCAAGGTACATATTCCTGCTCAGAATAGTTTCCCCTGGCTGCAGCAGCATCATTTATCATACATAGGACGCCCATTTCTGCTACTGAATGAAAAATATCCTGGTAAATCATAATTATGAGATAAAAAGGCACAATTATAAGAATAAAAGTCATATTAATGAGTTAGCATCTAAATAAGCTAATAAGTTAAAGTACGAGATTAAAAGTCATACTTTCAAGACAGTCATAATAGTAATAAAAAGTCCAAATTATGAGCTAAAATGTCGACTTTAAAAATTCTAAATTATGAAATAAAAAGGAAAAAGTCATAATTCTGAGATTAAAAGTCCAGATTATAAATCAAAACTATGAGATAGAAAGTAAGAACTATGAGATTAGAAAGTCATAGGAAATCCTACCTATGATGTAAAAAGTCAAAATGCTAAAATGTAATTATCAGATTTAAAAAGAAATATAGACAATATAATAAGATTAGCCATAATTGAGGTAACAAGTCAAAATTATGAGATGAGATATAAAATCATAATGAGGTAAATCTAAATTATGAGTTAAGAAAAACATAACTCTGAGATAAAGACTTTAAAATATATTACTGCAGCCACGGGAAACTGTTTTGAGTGGAGGGTCATACAGTGGTGAACCAGCTGTTGGCTAACATTTACGCTACATTACATAACAACATTAACTTGCATGTTAATGTCTGTGCAAAGATGGATCTTGCACCTACCATAACACAAACACTAGCTAATATAACATGTTTTATTTTTTTGTACTCCTCTACTGTGGCAGACGAGGTGCATTAAGTACATCTTGGGTTTTAATGGTGGAGTGGCAATTTATTCCACCACCTATACTGTACAACCAGAATTATAATGATTCATTTTATTATCATGCTTTTATGAGTGAGGTGGAGCCAAATGTGGAAAATAAATATTTGTGGTGAAAATTATTTATCTGTGCTATGAATAAACAATGTATGGGAAACACTGCCCTGTTTCAGAGTGATGGGTGCATCAGGGTGAGAAGATTACCCATCACGCCTCATGCCTACAGTACAAGCCTGTGGGGGCAGTGTTATGATCTGGGATTGCTTCAGATTGTCATGACCTCTGCTCCAGTGACCTTTTCCCCAGTGCTCTCCACACTCACCTGGTCTCGCACTGCACAGCTGCAAGCCGTTCCTCATCTGTGGCTATAAAAGCAGTAAGGCTTGCAGTTGCCAGTGCGGGACCATTCAGTAATGTCACCTCCGTCTCGTTCTTGTATTTATGTTTCTTAGTTTGTTATTAAATCCGTTCTTCCTTCAGCACTGTGCATTTGAGTCCTGCTTCACCTCACCCCCTCCATGACAGAATGGTCCCGCCAACCTTCAGGACTCTGCCAGTGCTGAAGGGACCCATGTTTGTTTTAGTTTACCCCAGTCTAGTTAGTCTTCAGTCTTTTCTGTCTAGTTAGTCTTTAGTCTTTTGTATCTGTGTGCTGTCTAGTGTTTCGGCCTACCCAGTCTAGTGTTTCGGCCTACCCAGTCTATTGTTTCGGCCTACCTAGTCTAGTGTTTCGGCCTACCCAGTCTAGTGTTTCGGCCTACCCAGTCTAGTGTTTCGGCCTACCCAGTCTAGTGTTTCGGCCTAGTCTACGTAGTGGCACGGTCTAGTCTCTGTTCAATTTTGTTGCTCCCCGCCAGAGTCCGTGGTGATCCCACCCAATCAGTCTCCTTGGTCCTCAGTCAGACCAGTTGCTCCTGCTACCAACCCAGGCCACTCAGTCCAGAGGGTCTTCCGCCCGGAGGGGTTAAACGCGGCCCTGCCCAGATCGGGACTCCACACCGCTCTGCCCAGAGGGTACTCCGCCCAGGGGGTTTCCATGCTGCCCTCCCTGGAGAAATACTACTCAAGATTTTTTTTTAGCTCTGGACAATGGGGGGGGGGTCTTTGTTTTTTAGGGGCGTCAGGAGCCGCCCATTAGGGGGGGGTACTGTCATGACCTCTGCTCCAGTGACCTTTTCCCCAGTGCTCTCCACACTCACCTGGTCTCGCACTGCGCAGCTGCAAGCTGTTCCTCATCTGTGGCTATAAAAGCAGTAAGGCTTGCAGTTGCCAGTGTGGGACCATTCAGTAATGTCACCTCCGTCTCGTTCTTGTATTTATGTTTCTTAGTTTGTTATTAAATCCGTTCTTCCTTCAGCACTGTGCATTTGAGTCCTGCTTCACCTCACCCCCTCCGTAACACAGATAATATGGGGATCATATGGGGTCCCACCAAACTATGAAAAGTACCAAAACCATAGTCATTTTTAACACAATGTCTGGTACTAGAAGCTCTATGTTTTTCAAGCAGATTCTTTAACAGTTGATCTGTACTGTACCATATGTCTATGGGGGTTCACCTTAAGGCTTGATCAATGTTTCTATTTTCAACAAGTAATGCCTGTGGATGCTGCTATGACATATTTTGACAGTTATGTCACTTGTGGGAAGTCGTAGGCAAGCTTGTAAAGTTTAAAGTTGTAATTTTTGACAAATACACATGGGTATCCAATCTGTTGACACAAATGTATTGGCAACTATTTTACACCATATGGGTCTCATTCAGGATAATGATGACCTGTCTTACAGAGAGGAGGTGGAGCGGATAGTTGAGTGGTGTGGGGTCAACAGTCTTATCTTGAATGTAGAAAAAGAACTGATTATTGATTTCAGGAGGAAGCAGCCCAACCACTCACCTCTCATTATCAACAATCATTCTGTGGAAGTGGTCAACAGCGCCGAAGTCCTGGGGGTGAACATAACAAACAGTTTGGACTGGTTAGCAGTGGACACTGGTCAAACGGGCTCAGCAACGTCTGCACTTCCTGTGACTGGTGAGGAGAGCACAGCTGTCCCCTGGCCTCCTCACCACCTTCTATAGGGTCTGTGCTGACCACCTGCAGCTCCACCTGGTTTGTAGGCTCTAGGGCAGGGGTCTGCAACCTTGGTCCTAGAGAGCCGCTATCCTGCATGTTTTAGATGTTTCCTTCTTCCAACACACCTGATTCAGATGATCAGCCTATCAAGCTGTGTGGAAGACTGATAATGTCTGTCAGGTGTGTTGGAAGAGGGAAACATCTAAAACATGCAGGATAGCGGCTCTCTAGGATCAGGGTTGCAGACCCCTGCTCTAGGGCCTTAGACAAATATCATTTCAGAGGGTGATGAGGACGGCAGGAAAGATCATGGGGACGTCTCTTGACCTTGACCTTTTGCTTAGAAATGTACAATCATAGCACATTTATTCTCCTTTTCCTTAAAACCACTATAATGTCTCTATAACATAATAACTGTCTTTTCAATCATCACCTCTGACCTTCTATCAGTGGGTGGTTGTGTATTTACCTGCAGATATTCTGACCTCTGAATGCTTTTGCTATTTTCATCTAGTTTTGCACTGTTGGGGATATTTCTGTCATACTTCACCTTTGAGTGTTTTGTTTTTGTAACTTTTTTTAATGAAGTTGAAGCATGGTGATTTGTTGGAGCTAACTTTAATGGCTGATTTCAAGGACATCGACACATTAATTTAGTCATTTTCAGAACAGGGCAGACTTATATAGACTGTATCCATACATTTTCTGAAATTACTTTATCCTCACTAGGGTCATAGGGGGCCGCATGGAGCCTATCCCAGCTAAGGGTGAAGGCTGAACATACAGAGGCAAACAATCAGTCTTTAGATTTACAGTCTGAGCACAAACGTAGAGGAAGAACATTTAAAATCATAGTCATGGATAAAAAAAACCAAACATGTTGACAGAAATTCAGTAATAACTACTGTATACCTGTGGCATTTTGGAATCAAAGATAATTTAACCAACTGTTTAAAGACCCAGTGCTACTTTTATGTCAGTTCCCAAATTTCCCCTTCAAATTTTCTTGAGTCATTTATCACCATTTATTCTAATATTATCCTGCGTATTTTGCTTTTTTTCAGTGAAAATGGTGTATTTTCCCAATATATAATTTGCTGATCATTAAAACGTAAAATGTGTTTAAAAATTAAAGTTGAGAGTTATTATGTCTCAACAGAGAAAACTGAAATAAAAGTGACATTTTCAGCAAATATAGCAATAACTGAATAAGAAACAAACATCTCCATTCACTGTCATTGATCCAACTCCTTGGGGTTTACTTGTGAATCAATGTTGTAAAAGATGAAGTTGTTTCCATGGTAGCTATAGAGCCTCTGAACGTCCACATGGGTCATATTGGATGACCATTAAAAGATGAATACCTGTATTTTACATCAATTTTTTATATTGATTCATAAAGTTAGTGGATCCAAAGTTATTAAACATGTTAGATCAGTAGATGATTTGGATGTTTGAGTCTCTATAGGTTATAACAAAAGTCTCTTTCTTTCTCTATGGTCACATGGAGCCTATCTCAGCTGCTACTATCACCAGTTCATCACACTACATGTATAAAGACTCTCACATTAACATCTGTGGATGATTTAGATTTACAGTCCGAGCATAAATTTAGAGGTAGAACATTTAAAATAATAGTCATGGGTGGAAAAAACACAACAAAACAAGCAATCTATGTTGATAGAAATTAAGTAAAAACTATCTGAGGCATTTAAGAAGCAAAGATAATTTAACCTATAAAGACCCAGCGCTACTTTTGTCATTTCCCAAATTGACTTTTTGTCTCTTTTTAACTGTTCTTGATATATTCCATATATTCTAATATTATCCTGTATATTCTGCACTTTTTTCAGTAAAAATCAGTTATTTTCCAAATATATAACTTTCTGATCATGTAAATGTGCATTAAAACTAGACATTAGACTTGAAGGTTATTATTTTAGAACAGAGAAAACTGAAGCAAAAGTGACTTTTTTCAGCATAAATACCAATAACTAACAAGCATCTCCATCCACTGACATTGATCCAACTTCTTGGGTTTTATTTGTAAATCAATGTTGTAAAAGATGGCGATGTTTCCATGGTAACTACAGAGCCTCTGTACATCCACAAGGGTCGTATTTGATGAGCAGTAAAAGATGAATACCTGTATTTTACATTAATTATTGATTTTTGATATGGATTCATAGGGTTATTGGATCAGAAGTTATGGATCATATACTAGGTCAGATATTTGGACATCCAATGACTCTATACTGAACATAAAAACATTATAATTAAAACAGCGATTCTCAACCAGGGAGCACAAGCATGAGAAGGTGTGTGTGTGTGTGTGGGGGGGGGGGGGGTTCGATTTGTGCAGGGGTATCTTAGTGACTACTGTTGTACATCACAGCATCATAAATCACTCTGCACATACTCTCCCGTCTCATGGATTGAGCTGGGGTGGGGTACTGGTGGGGGGTACATATCATCCGGCACGTTTCGCCCCCACTCCCTGTCACAAATTAGTTTACAGGGGCAGCAGGTAGTCACTGATAACATAAAGGGAGCTCACTTTCACTTTTTCAGACAGACAGACACATATACAGAAACATAGTAAAAACCAAACATTTATTCAACACAGATTGAGGTTTGTGAAATTGGGGGCGGGGTTGCATAAGGTTGACAAACCCAGATCAGTAACAGTAGATAGTGACATTTGGTTTATGTTCAGTTCAATATTTCAGTTGAAAAAAAAAATCACAATTTCTTAATTTTTTCTCTACTTGTGATATTAAGACAATCAACTTTAATCTGAATTTTTATGAGTAGCTACATGATCGGACAATAAAATATTAGAAAATAACTAATTTTCATTAAAAAAAACAAGAAGAAGAAGAAGAATGAATCGTGATTAATCACTTAAGAAAGGTTAAACAGAGAACTGCCACATAAGTAGCACTGGGTTTTTATGGGTTAAACCTATTGTGGGTTTGAATATCCTCTAGTGCATTAGTACATTAATCAATAAGAAGATTCAACATTATCAGTTTGTTTTTAAATGAACATCGTCCAGGAAGTGAGTAAGCTTGTACAAGTCTTGACAGTGACTGGGAAAACATTGATATGATTCATGATACAACTTAATCCCACATCCATCATACATAGAGGAAAATGCGAAGGCAACATAAATGCACCCACACAACCATGGATCATTTGTGAACAGTTTGTCATTCACAGAATACAGGCTCCTGATACAGATCCAAGCACAGGACAAGGAGGAACATAAATAAAAAAAAAAATTTAATTAAATTAAAAAAAAAATTTAACCACCAACAATACCATTACATATGAGCATGTGTATATTTGGGACAAGAGTTTTTCTTTTATAAGTGTTATTACTACTTATTCAAAGACAAGGAAATGACTGGCTAATGGATTAACTGAACATAAACTGAACATAAACCCAGTGTGTCCATCCACTGTCATTAATCCACCTTCATGGGTTTTACTGCTGAATCAATGTTGGAGAAGGTGATGGTGTTTCCACGGTAACTATATGGAGAATCTGAACATCCAAATGGGTCATATCTGATGACCATGAAAAGATGGATACCTATATTATACACCACTTATTTACATGATCAGATTGATAGGTTAATCGGTAAAAAAAAAAAAAGTAAATTAGTAGATGGTTTTGGATGTTTGGGTCTTTATGGATGGTGGGGGTCATAGACTGCACTAATTTGGTACCGCAACATACTGTAGTATTATAAGATGGAAACTGTCAGCATGGTACCCCCCCCACACACATACACACACAAAAAATTGAACTTGTACATTTATCGTTATCAAGGTAAAACTGTCGAATTGATCATAACATTAATTTGAGGTCATATCACCCAGCCCTAAAATATCTTGCATAGTTTAGAAAATATGTTTCTCTCCTGCATCCATCACCCCTTATTTTTTTCTCATTTTACCCCCCCACCCCGGTCCTTCTTTGTTACATCCAGCATTGAAATATGTGGTTTAATCAAAACTCATAATAAAGTCAGTAGAATACCAAGGCTCAAACACGTTATGAAGTCTCCCTTGGCAAAGCTAATTAGGTCAACACCAAAAGGAGCCAGACTAACATTCTGCTGTTGAGGATAAAGGACAAGACAGGTTTAAAATTATTTAAAAAAAAAAAAAAAAAAAAGAACAGGCCTCAACGATGAGATGCAATAGTGTGGGAATTCTGTGAGGCATAAAGATATGTTTACTAAAAAATGTCTACGCTGCAGCGGTGTTAGTTATGCTGTCTTGGGGGTGACTGACCTGTTCTATTTTATTGAAGCACTTACCTGAAGGAAAAACAAAAACTTGTCATCAGAGGGGGTATTTCCAGCAATCTGACCTGTCTTTGGAATAGACAGGGAAACGTCGGCAGTATGTGAAACGTCAGACGGAGACTTGGTTCTGTTTGCACCAACAGCTCACGTCAAGGTGAAGTCTGACTCCTCTCTGAACCCTCTTTGAACTTCTCTGACAGCTTCTGTGATATCAAATGCTATCCCATCCCTCACACACACACACACACACACACACACACACACACACACACACACACACACACACACACCCATCCACAACTTTTGTCATGCTTCACAAAGCGGCCAGCTTCTGACGGAGACCTTGTTACTCCCCAGTTTGTGACGGAAAGTTTGTAGGATCTTCTCTTTAGGTGACTCAGGCCTCTTTGGACTTTTATAGTTTATTATCAGACACTTTAGGATCACTTTAATGCACTAATGTGGCTCCTGCTCTTTGAAAATAAAATTAGAATTATAACTTCTAACAGAAAAACCTCTTATACTATTTTGAATTTGCACAGAATTAGTCAAATACATTTACATAATTGTTTGTTTTATTCTCATTCAGGTTGAGCTGTTTCTCAGGCAGGGTGCTTCTGTAGAGGTGGTCCATTAAAACAGGACATGGGCTGAACATTTAAAAACACATGTAGACTAATATCATTAAGCAAGTTTGGAAGGACCTTTGGGTCTATAATAATGATAATAATAGGTTAGATTTCTATAGCGCTTTTCAAGTCACCCAAAGCACTTTACATTAGTGATCCATTATTCATTCACTCTCCCATGCTCCCTCTAGTGGTGGTAAACTACATATGTAGTCACAGTTGCCCTGGGACAGACTGACACTGATGTGGTGTGTGTTTAAACTGAAAATAAAGCTATACACTGAGCTCCTGTGTAAGAGAATGTTTTATCATGGTTTGGGTTGCGGGTCTAATGTATGCGGGTACAGGTTTGTAAAATGGACTCGTGCGGGACTCAGTCAGTCCCGTCAGTCCACTTGTACTGGATCTGCTGTGATGTCTTTAAAAATACATCTATAAACCAGACACCAGCATGAGAAAGAGTTTTAGTGGATATAGTTTCAGTGTACTTAGACAAGATTGTATTTGAAAAAAGATTGTATTTTATGTCTGACCTGTGTTATGCTCAGTGTATTCTCACATTTGCAGGAATAATTCAATTTTATGACATTTTTATCTTATATTTTGTCTTTCTTGAGGGAAAGTAAATGTCAGGTTCAAACACTTTTAAACAATCACAAGGAGAGAAAACAGAGTTATTAATAATTTCTTACTCGCAAGGAGAACGGACAGAGACGTAGACCATCTCTAACCCGCTTTGAATATTCTGGCGTTTCCTCGCCTTTTATTTAGTTTGAGGTTGCCTAGGTTACACAATAGGAGGCAGTCCCTAAGGAGAGGGGATGAGCAAGGCGCGGACTGTCTCCTTTCAATCCCTTATCTTTTGCACATATACTGTTGTATAATGTTACTAAACAGCATTTACTGAAACTGTTACTGAAACAACCTGTTCAGAGATAAGTCATCAAAACTCAGGCTAAGGCACATAGCTTTTTATGCAATAGCAAACAAGAACACATTCTAAGTAATGCATGATAAAAGAAAAAACACAACAAAAGTATATGCTATATACAATTATTCCAACAGTAAGTTTTCTATTTGAAATATGAGCAGAGTTTTGCAAACCTGTTAAATTAGTAAGTTTTACATTTCACTAATATCACTTATCTACAGGTACAGTAAATTGTAAAGGCTTATGTTCATGTTGTGTGAATTTATGTTGAGTAGTTCCTGCTCTATTGTCTCTGTGACACTAAATAACCAAAAGGATATGGTTTTGAAATTATGTTTGTTTTTTTTTTCTTAGTAACATAAAATAAAATAAGTCTCTGTGTTTAAATTGTCAATTTGTATTGAATCAAACTAAACTGAATAGGTTTGAATTGTATTAAATCGTGCCAAATATATATATATATATATATATATATATATATATATATATATATATATATATATATATATATATATATATATATATATATATATATATATAGATAGATAGATAGATAGATAGATAGATAGATAGATAGATAGATAGATAGATAGATAGATAGATAGATAGATAGATAGATAGATAGATAGATAGATAGATAGATATGAATGTGTTTTGCATTTACAGTGTATCTGAGCTCATTATTAGATTATTTTGTTATTTTGTTTGAAATGTCCATGTGATAAGCCAACTTAGAAGAAAGCTTTCTGGGTGTAAATAAAGTGTAAAGTTTCAGGTACCAAAATAACCCACTAACCCAAATACATACATACATAGAGGGTGTGATTTATCAAAAAAACCTGAGGGGGGCATGTTTTTTTTTTTTTTTACAGAAATAAGCTTGCGTTAAATGTTCTGACCCTCATTCCCACACCAATAACATAAATGTTATTGGTGTGGGACCACACCCCCTCTGCCCAGACTTTGCTGCATTTGAAGTTCCTCTTTCATACATTTTGTGTTTACGTCGTCAGAAAGACTCATAGGACCACCACACCACAGGACCCTACAGTGATGTCCAAAACCAGAGGGGAGGATGAACCCCTCCCCCATATATATTCATTCCATCAGGACCTGGGCATGATTCTACCGCTCCACTCCACTAAAAACACTTGGAAAAGTGTCTTCTTTTTCATGTAACAACATTAAACAATATCATCTAGCATCTGTGGGTTCAGTTCTTCTTGAACAGTTACTTGTCACTGTGTAATAGTAGCTGTTAACACTAACGTCGATATTTTACTTCAACAAATGAATGTTGCATAATTAGAGGACACCAGACGTATTGTCCTAATAATGATACAGTCTGTGTTTTCTTTGGTTCAGTGACAAGTAAATAAACTTGCTTTAACTCTATGGAAATACAAATGCATTGTTCATGAAAAGCTTTTAAGTGCGAAACACAATAGTGACTGAATAATGGTCTTTGGAAGCACAGGAACTTCTCACTGACCTTAGCGTGTCTGTTATACTCTATTATATATTTTTTTGTTGCCTGTGGTTTTATCTACATTAATTGAACAGCTGGTGTTATCTCTATTGATTTTTATTGGGTTCCGTCCAAATTCCAATCAGCAATGTCAAAGTAGATGTTTTCTCTTGGCTGTCAAAGTCAAAACAACAGCACAAAAAAGTGACAAGTCTACACCCAAATGCAGTGCAGCACTTTTCGGCATGATTTTGGATCTATTATTCAACAAAATCCACAACCCCTAATTATTTTTGCATTTGGAGACACAACCCCCCACCCCCCACCCCCCTCCTTCTTTGCTTTTACTACTTCATTGGCTGAGGATTACTTTATGCAAAGCCCTTTTGGGTTCAGTTTTGGTGCCATCTGGAGTCCAAATTCTGGTCCTCAGTTTGTTTGGACTCAGCAGTAGTTGTGATATGAATGTATACATCTCGCTATTTGCTGCCCATCTCCCTCCATCAAACAGCAGTGGTTTCAGCCTTGCTGTAAGGAGCCAACTGAAGGCTTGGCTCAAGCAAAGGGGACACACTCCATCAGGCACTACAGCTTCTCTCTACCCCCCCTTGTGCTTCCACTCCTCTCCTGCTAATGATTAACATCATAAATCACACTACACTGTTTTCCCTCGCTGCCAGCAGTGAAGAAAGCAGCTCCTCACTGACCCTACATACTCTGCAGCAATGGGGGGGCACTTATGTATTAAAAGGGTAGACTTCAGTACGCACATATGTTAAAATGTATCTGCTCCTGTAGCCATTTAAATCACCAAGTCCAGCACCACCTCGAAGAACACTTATTAAATTTTCCAAAAGTAATCGGACCTTTAACATTCCTTGAACTTGTCGTAAACAGTTAACTATCTATAAATGTCTTCTTGGATGCGGCAGGGAATGAGATAGATGGTATCTTTAAAAGTTAAAAGGATAAACTGTCCAATGTCTTGGTACTGCACACTAATAATGTACTAAATATCCAGTGTTGAATGTTAAAATTGTGAATAGATTAAGGGTGAGTAAGGTATACTTACTTTTATAGGTTTTAAGAGGGGGCAACACGGTGGAGAGGTTTAATGCACAACACAGGAATTTGAAGAGGATATGAGATCAGCTTAAGGTAGAAGCCGCTGCAGACGTAGAGGAGACAAGAGGAGCTGAGAGACGTGACTGGTGTTAGACAGAGATTGAATGGCATCAGAGACCATTTACTGCCAACACTGACACCTCTTTGACATGCTCCAATTTTAACCCATTAAACCCTTTTGTATCATATTTGCTACGCCAGTTTCTCTATCTGATAAACAAGGTCAAAACTTAACAACTGAATCCCGGCACAACAAACCCCACCCCTCACATATTGTAGTTTATTTTAGCTTCGATCCAGCTGATGTTTATGCGTGTGCGGGTGTTAGTATATTAAATTCCAAGTTTCAAGTTTGAAGTAAATTGAAACAGAATTTATGTTTTTATAGATATGATACATTTTGTCCATTGTAATTAAGTAGGTGAAAGAAACAGATATATTTTTTTTTTTTAGGTTATCTCTACCTACTTTCCCAAAAATATTATTAGATTTGTTCTGGGTCACTGGCAATCCTAATTTGGCCTGAATTCAACCAGTAGTTTTGCTGTCACCCATAATGTCACCCATTATAAGTAAATGGAGCAAAACATATATTATTAGTCATTAAAAAAATAACTTTGACCTAATGTTGCCTTAATGTAATGGGATCTATTCTGGATCACTAGTAAGCTATTAACTAAATTTGGTATGAATTCAACCAATAGTTTTGTTGGTAGGTGGTTTATTAGTTAATTTAACATGGACACCTGTGTCTCCTCCATAAGGAAGAGCCAGTTGGTCCTTGACCCCACAGTGGCTGTTTAGCTCATTATGTAACACATTAGAAGCCAATGTGGAAATCCCTGGCTATAGCATGATGAAGAAAATCAAATGGTTATTATCTATAATTATTATTTTTCCCTTTGTTGGTTGCTTGGTCAGTTGGTTGCTTGGTCGGTTGGTTGGTTGGTTGGTTGTTTAGTCGGTTGGTTGGTTGGTTGGAGGAGGTCTGTGCTGTCAGAGTGCTTTTCTAGTTTTAAGAATATTTTTCTACTTGTTTCTCTTTAAAACGTCAATTATTACATCTAGCTCAGTCACAGACTAAAATGCCTCATTTAAAGTAATTCTGTTGTAAATGACTGTGATTTTATGTCTTGTAGTAAGCTCTGTTTGCTAAAATTCTAGCATTATTGTCTAGTTTTTAGACACATTATGATGTTTTAGTTCATAGACTTTTTACTCGTTTTAAGTATTCTGGCTATGTTTTTTTTTTTTTTTTTTACACGATTAGCATAGTTTTATTTTATTTTTTTACTTGTTTTTATCAAACCAAGTTGACCAGCTTTAGAAATATTAATCTTATTTCTAGAAGGTAATTTTTTTTTTTTTTTTGTAGTGCAGTATCCACTGCGATAACATAAATAATCCACCATTTATTGATTTGAATTATCTAGCAACAGTGGGCATAATATAATATTTAAAGGATCAGACGTCCTATCTCTCCTCTTGTCTAGTCAGTGAATGATGGCAGTGTTGTGTGCTTCCTGAAAGTCTATCAGATTAATGTAGGTATGCCAACATTGTAATTAATTCATCAGGGACTAATCAGTGGTGTGGCAGCATTGAAATTATGGAAGCAAATAATTGTGTAGTCCTACATCTTCATAATATCATTGGATCAGTGGATTCTGGGCCTTAATGGGTTAACCCAGATCAGCATTTGTTGAGGCCATAAAAATGAAGATATTTATATATTGGCACTTCATTGCACATTCAGACTCAGTACAAGAAACTGTAGAACATCAACAATTCTCCACTTTGGGGAGCCGTGTCTGTAATGGACAGCTCAGGGACAAACTGTAAGAAATATTAAAAGGTAATGCCAACCCCAGATGTTATGACTTTCGGAGCCCTCAGTTTTAATTATTGATGTAAACACCCACTTTGACACTTTCTCTGTCAGTGATGACAACCCAGCCGCTTGGCCGACACATGAAAGAGTAATGATGCACTAGTAGCCTTGCTATCAGCGGGGTTCAGGGGATTAGTCAGAAATTTGCTGTCCAAGCAGTAATGCAGATGGTTTTTCTTTCTTCCCCCCAACACCCGTGTACTTTCTGATAAGGCACATTTTACACAAGGTAGAAAACTTGAAAGACAGGGGCGAAGAGATCAAAGTGACCCATGCCGCTGATCCTCGGGGGAAGAGGCCGAGGGCACCTTTAATGTCTGCACAATTCATGGAAGTCAGACTAGAAACCCCATAATGATACGTATCATAACACATACATGTTTTAAGTCGGGGAAAACAACAGTCCAAAGGGTTTGAAAACAAAGTTAGAGTGATTTAGAGCAAAAATTCAACCTATTTTTTTCACGTTCAAGGAGTGTATTTCATCATGCTTGAGCTTCTAATGCAGCATTGGATTATGCAAGAAATGAGTGAGTTCAGATTAAGTCATGTAGAGCTCTGGAAAAAATGAAGACCACTGCATTTTCCTGTGAATTCAGTATGTCTGCATGACTGGCAGCTGTTCCTGTGTCTGTTGAATTCCAGCACGAGCACATCTAAAACACCTGATCCATGTCTTCATTAAGGAGAAGTATAAAAAAACCACTACTGAGGCCATTGCTATCTTCTTACAATTATTAGTACAATACCACAAAAGTAACAATAACGATTGAAAACTGCTGCACTTCTGCTATTACATTGTTCCCAAACTCTGACGACTGGTTCTTCTGGTTCTTCTCCTGGTCTTAGCTGGATCCTGGGGGGGGGGGCAGAGCCGTGAGTGACCTTCCCGCTGACCATTCCTGGCCCACCCCTGAGCCATTTGTGGTGGGCAAAAGCCAGACCAGGGGGGAGGTACAGGTTCGAACGTGGTCCATCTCATGTGCTCAGTGTGACCTGACACCGGCCGGAAAGAACCAAATCCTAGTCCTGGTACCGTGCTGCAGGCAGCAGAAAAGGCCACATGAACTGTGCCATCAGAGAAAACTATTGATTTTAAATGTTTATTTAGTGAGTTGAGCTTCATTTATGTTATTCATGTGGGGATGAGAGTCAGAACATCCAACGCGAACTTATTTTCTGTGACCCCCCCCTCGCACCCTGGCTGGGTCCATAAAAGTATGGATGACAGACCACCAGATGAAAACCCGGTCATGTTCAGTCCAATCTGCAGACCTGAACCCACTTTGAAAAGTTTTACAAGATGATGGATGGTCACAAACCATTGAACATTATTGAGCTTCTTGACTTTTTCTGCCCAGAGCTTCATAAAGTCATCCAACAGTCAATAGAGGACAGACGAGACACATGGAAACTGTCTTTGTCAATACGGATTATTCCACCAAATGTCTGAACTTTTCCCAAGTTACAACATTAGTATTGTGTTGTTTAGAAATGAATATGAAATTGTTTTCTTTACATTATTTAAAGTCTGAAAACAACTGCATCTAATTTTTTTTATTTTTATTTTGAAGATGTGTATTATTTGACATTTGGGAGCGATTTTGTCAGTAGTTTAGAATGAAATAAAAATGTTCCTTTTTCACAAATATGTACCTATAAATGATAAAATGAGAGAAAGTGATTATTTTGCAGTGGATTCTTGTTTTTATCCACAGCTGCATATCTTCAGGATAATACTTCTCCTTATCTGTGTCTCTGCTGCTCAAGCAGAGATGAGTAGAGTCCTTATCTGACTCAACTCAAACTGATATTAATATTTAGCATGTTCAAAATATGTTTTAAAAGTCACAAAAACTTTAACAACAAAATGTCTGAAATGTCAGTGTGCACATTGAACCATGTTATTACCCAGCATGAATCATCTTCTCTGGTAGGTTTGTGCTTTTCCAATTAATGCCATGTAACTGACATTATTATTATTATTATTATTATTATTATTATTATTATTATTATTATTATTATTATTATTATTATTATTATTATTATTATTATTATTATTATTATTATTATTATAGTAGTAGTTACGTAATATAAATCGCATTATCCAACTTGGTTCTGAAACTTCAGTTCAGTTCAATTCAATTATAGTTCAAATAAGGTGTATACAGTACATGGCTTTTAAAAATTGGGTTTTATTCAGACTAAGGAAATAATTTGACTTTCTCTAAGTGTATATAATCACACTACTGAGTTACACATGGACAATAATGTCTTGCTCAAAGGTGATATTTCTTTTATGCCAACCACTGTTACATATCTGAAGTGAACTCCATGCTTATTTCTGTTTTTTTAGTACATTTCTTTTTGAACTGTTTTTGTTTTTAAATCTAAAACCTGACGCAATTTGAAGAGTTCAACTTCTATCAGCTGGATATTTTGATTGTTATAGTTTCAGCTTCTGTACTGATCATTAGACTGTATGTTGTCTTGTCAGAAATGGTTATTTTTTACTTTCCCGTGTTATTAGTAGAAAACCATCTATAACCGCAGTAGCGTAAAATAATATCAATGGGAAATTAAAAATGGAGTGGTAGCATGCCAGGATACATTTAGCAACTGATTTGTCAAACACAATATCAGTCAAAGATTTTCAAGAGGAGATGGAGCATCACTGGAGTCAGTTATGAATTTAATTGATACCAAATTGGCTTTATATAGATTGCTGCTGAACAAGAATAGATATGACTATATTTTGGAACAGTAGGTCAAACTTCTTTTTTTTTTTAATACATTTTTTTTACAAATATTTTTTCCCTAGTTACTTATAATGGACACAATTTCAAACTGTCTGTAAAGGCAATCCTATGCTTTGAATTTATACCAAATTGGGTTTATAGATTTCCACTGACTTAGAATATTTTTTGTTCCATTTAGGGACAAATAGGTCAAATAAAAAACCTTTACTTTTGTTTCAATTTACTTAAATCTTAGGACAAATATCGAGGTAATTGATATGATGACATCAGCTGGATCAATGCCAAAATAACCTATAATATCTGTGGAAGGCAGGGTTTGATGTTCCTGAAACCACTTTTTCCATTTGTGTTGGTGAACTGAGATTAAAAAAAAAAAATGTCTGTTTTTTTTAAACATATTTTAGCTAGAATTTATTTGTTTTACATTAGCTTCGTACGGTAGCCAACAGGGACAAACGCACAACCAAAACACAAACACATATAACAAATGTAACAGAAGTGTGATATAACAGAAAAATGCTGCAATAACACAAACATGCAACCCACCCCCCCAAAAAAAAAAAACTGCAAAAGAGAAACATTGCAAATTCACTCCACAAAAAAACGGAAGTTCATCAAAATAAAATGGAATAAGAAGACAGTGGATGAAGATGAAGTTCATTAATTTAAGAGATTAGCGTGAAAATGTACATTTATCTTCGTCTTTTTTTAAACACTTGACCATAATCTGCTACAGTATCATAGAAGGTGTGTACCCCCGCCTTCGCCTATAGGCCCCCACAGACCCCTAGTGAAAATAAAGCTGGTTTAGATGATGAGACGAGATATTATTCTTTTGTATATTACAATGTTCATGATCAGCCTTAAAGGTTTAAATTCCACTTAGAAAAGCCTTCCAGTGTGTTTCAAAGAGGACTATTAATCATTCCCCAACTAGTCCATGAACTAAGATTATCTCAGGTTCATTAAATAAATAAAGAAATAAATAAATAAATGTTCCAGTGCATCATATTTAAAAATGGAAGAGCAGACCTTTGTTTTTGTACTTAGCATAAGTCAAACATGAATTTTTTGAGACTTTATTTTATTTTGTGCAATGGTTTCTTCTAATCTGCTACAGGTTTTGTGTGGTTTATGTACCACTGTGATTCATTTACAGTATTATTTCTTTCAAAAGATCCAGGATTCTTTTTACAGTCCTATTGTTTTGTTTGTTTGTTTTTTTTTGCTTTATTGTTGCTTTCAATAAGATGAATAAATGTCCCTTTTTAAAAACAGATTTAGCTATACAGTAGGACTTTTAATTTCACAATAAAATAGTTCTTATAATTAACATTTTACCCTATTGCTATACTTATGTGCAAATAACTGTTACAAGGCCCCATGAAATGAACATGTAATTAATAATAACAAATGACAAGATAGTAGATTATTAACTATACAATAACAATATTTGTAGATGTTAATACAAGTTCAAGTTAAAGATGAAGGTTATTATATCCACAAGAAAAAAAAAACTGAATAAAAAGTAACTTTTCAGTCAAATCTATCATTAACTGAACACTGTCCACCCACTGTTGTTGATTTAACTCTATGGGTTTTACTGGTGATTCAATGTTCTAGAACCCTGGTCCTCAGGACCCACTGTCCTGCAACATGTCACCCTGTTCCAACACACCTGATTTAAATGATCATCTCATTATCAAGCTCTGCTGAAGCCTGATAACAACTCACTGGTTTGAAGCAGGTGTGTTGGAGCAGGGTGACATCTGCAACATACAGGATAGTGTGTTCTGAGGACCAGGATGAAGATCCACGTTGTAGAAGAAGATGTTTCCAGACAACTGGTCATATGTGATGACCATGAAACGATGTCAAACTGTTTTGCAGTAATTACCAGAGGTGGTCAAAGTACTCACATTCTGTACTTAAGTAGAAGTACAGGTACTGGTGTGAAAAAAGGCTCTAGTAAAAGTAGAAGTAATGATTCAACTCCTTTATTTAAGTAAAAGTAAAAAAAAAAAAAGTACAATTTCACAGTTGTAATAAAGTATAAAAGTAAAAAGGAAAACTGCATTTTTTTTTTTTTTTGCCATGAACGTAATAATACTTATTTAACCAGGAAAAATCTGAAAAGTTTCAAAAGTATCTAAAATAAAGCTTTTATAAGTGACTTACTGTGTAGATAATGTGTTTGATAGGGTCACTGTACTCAGTTGTGTGGGTATGGGCCGGGAATTTAGGGAAAATGGGGAAAAAAGTCACAATTGAGATAAAAAAAAGTCCTCATGGAATTTTTAAAATATTACAAATGACATTTAAGAGAAAAAGTCAAAATTGTGAGATAAAAATGTTAAAATTGTGAAATAAAAAGTCAAAATTGTGAGTTAATATATATAAATATATAAAGTCACAGTTCCTCTCCATTGATTTTTCCTCCGGTGACTTATTTTTCGTACTGTAAAGAGAAAGTACAGATATTTATGCAAAAATGTAGGGAGTAAAAGTAAAAACTTGCCAGAAAAATAAATACTCAAGTAAATTACAGATACCTAAAAAAATCTCCTTAAGTACTGTAACGAAGTACTTTTACTTAGTTCCACCTAATTACATAGATTAATTGATAGGATTAATGGATTCAACCATTTTTGTCACCAGTGGATGATTGTTTCTTTATGGTTAAAAGTGCAGAGCAGGAAAAAAGGGAAATAACAGAACGACAAACTATTATCATGTAACTCTGGAAATGTTACACTTTCAAAGTTTTGAACAACCAAGAGGAGTTTTTATGTCTGTGTGTGGGATGAAACTGTGGACCAGTCTGTATCTGTAGCACAAGTGTTCACAAACATAGGGTGTGGTCACAGTACTGGGGGGGGGGCGGGGCTTAGTGTTAACACTGCTCTATTCCACCCTTGACTCTTTCTTACCTTTGTTGATTTGTGTGTGTAATTGTTTCCAATGTTGGCATGTGTCAGCTGTTGAAATATATTGTATTATAACTTACGCAGTCTATCCTTTAGAATCTAAAGGATAGATGCACGTCAGAGAGATAGAATTAGTCACTATCTAAAGTTTAGATAGTTACTAATTCTCTCTCTCTTTCTCTCTCTCTCTGTCTCGCTCTCTGTCTCTCTCTCTCTCTGTCTCTCTTTCTCTCTCTCTCTGTCTCTCTTTCTCTCGCTCTCTCTCTCTCTCTCTCTTAAATGTACTTTACATACCATGTCTTTTCATAACTATTCACCCCGTGCCCCCTTTACCCACTCTCTCAGAAGTATCTGCCTAAATAACCATAGATCTAAATAACCAAGATCTGTAGTCACTCACCTGCATCCTGTGCTGACCTATGACCCCAGACCTGCTCCCCCACCCTCACCCATCAAGTGAAAATGCACCTCCTCCCCCTGCCTTTCAACTACAAATGGACGTCCATCTATAGTCTGTCCGTCCATGGGAGTGGATCTGTCCTTCACTGTGTTTCTTCTTTCCCACTGGATTTTGGAGTTTTCCTTGCCGAGACGGAGGGTCTAATGACAGGGGACGCTTGGAACTGCATCTATTTCTATGATTGTTTTCTCTAATGAACTCTGTAAAGACCTGTGAGACGACCATGTTGTGATTTGGGGCTCTACAAATACAATTGAATGAAATTAATTACACCAGTTTTCCTAATCTCTTTACTATCAGTTATTTACATTATAGTCAAAGTACCAGCTCAGATGGAAGGCAGAAAAATGTCTCTCTTTTTAGGTTTTCTGATGCATCAAAGTATATTTTTGAAACAATATTATCTGCAGGGTTTCTAAGGGTGTTTCTGAAGGTGTCTTCCAGGACTGAACACTGATTTCAGACCAGTCCAGTTTAACATTCACTTCTATCCCAAGACCCAGATAACCTCAGAGTCCAAATGGATGCTGGTTGAAGTCCAGCTCAGACTTTAGATAGTGGACTGATTATTTGGTTTGACCTTAGGTTTAACTCTCTGTCATCCTGGAAAACATGGGTGTCATCTAAGAACCTCTGCAGGTCACAAGACTCTAAGTTTTTCTGTAAAAAAAGTGCAGACGCATGCGAATGGACTTAGAATGATACTTAAAGATGGATGTGTAGTTGCACAAGCACAAGATGTGGGATTTATTTGGATTAAGGCTTTCTGTGAGCGCATAGGACATGGGACCAGGGCCGGTTCTGGTCAATTTGGTGCCCTAAGCGAACACCCCTCTTTCCTTTTTGTGGAATTAGAAAATAGGATCTATCAAGATTATAAAAAGTCAAAATTATTGAATTAAAAAGTCAAAATGATGCAATCAAAGGCCAAATTATGCAATAAAAAGGCCAAATTATTGAATAAAAAGTCAAAATGATGCAATAAAAAGGCCAAATTATTCAATAAAAAGGCCAAATTATTGAATAAAAAGTCAAAATGATGCAATAAAAAGGCCAAATTATGCAATAAAAAGTCAAAATTATGCGATAGAATGTCAAAATTATGCGACAAAAATTCCAAATTATGCAACAAATACAGAAAATTTAGGTATTTTTAAGTGTCCCTTTAGGCTGGAAAATACAGTATCTTAATGTTCTACTTCTGTGGGACTTGACGCCCCCAAGATATCTGGTCTGCCTATGCCTAACGCCGGCCCTGCATGGGACCACCTGTTCTTTTGGACAGATTTTGATAAATATTTTAAATAGACTTTAAAAGACAAAAACTAATCAGACACTATAATCCCACTCAGGTAGGCAAGTTATTTGTCCACTGTGTGAACTATGATGATTCATTTTTCATATTGGATGGCACCATGGGCTCATCCATATACAATCAGCCTCTGAGAATAATGGACAAAAGGACTGTCTGATCCTATCACTGTAACATCCTGAAGAGATACAATCAAGTTTGGAGAGCTTCACTACTTATATTTTCTCTGAAGCTGAGCCGGAACATCAGACTTTTTTTTTAATTCACATAAGAATTTATCTGCTGTGTGTAATAGTGATGCTTCTTGGCTATTTTTCATTTCCTTGTTGTGTCCGTAAAGCCATTGTCATTATTTCCTTGGCAGAAATGAACTACCAAACCATTTTTGAGGGAGCTACTTGCTGAGGAAACTCTTCAACTCTCCTGCTGTCAGTGGTCAAAATCAATGAAAAAAAAAAAAGAAAAAACGCCCCGTGCACATATAGTGGCTTATTTTGGCATCGATCCACCTGATACCAGTATATCAAATGCATCTATATATACAGTGGTGGAACAAAAATTCGGACATTTATGTTATATTGCATTAAAATCATCCTTAAGTCACTGAAATCTGTCAAATATTGTTCCTTTCTCCAAACCCACATGCTCCCTTCTGCACATGCTGTCTTATTTTGGGTGTTAAAACATTCAGGACATGATAAGTAACTGCTAATATTTTTTTTTCTCTTCTTAATAATAAAAAACAATCTTTTGAAACTCCCAAAAATATTTTTATGATAATATTGTAAACTTTAACATTTTAAAGGTGTGAACAAACTTTTTTACACTACTGTATGTGCAAAGTTTGAAGTTGAAATTTAAATAAAATTGCTGTTTTTATATAAGTGAAATTTCATCCATCATAAGTAAAGTAACACCTCTTCCTTTCAGCTGTTGTGAGGCTTCTATCCCAGCAGAAAACACCATAGAATAATATGAGAAGTGCCCCCTGTACCCCAAAGGACATCAGCCTCCTGAGCAGATATGTTTCCACCTGCACAAACGATGAAAGACAAAACAAGACAAAGGAGATGGTGATTGACTTTCAGAGGAATAAGACCCCCCCCTCACCCCTATTTATATCCCGGGAGTAGAGGTGGAGAGAGTACAAAAGTTATAAATACCTGGGGGTCCAGCTGAACAACAAGCGCTCAGACAACAGTCAAACTCTAGAAGAAGAGACAGAGCAGGCTATTTTTTCTTAGGAGGCTATGATGTGTCAAAAACTTATGGATGGATTTTGATGAAATTTTTAGGATTGTGTTGAGAGTGTCACAAGGAACAAATGTATGGGGCTATTTCACTGCGGCATTGAAAAAACAAGTTTGCATTGTAGAAAATGTTGCATTAGCATTGTAACAGGTATTGGCTTTGTAAAATATTGAATGGAAAGATAAAATACATACATTGAAAAAACACAATATTTTGGAAGGGTAGTTTTGTGTTATTAATGTATTTTACAATGACTATATTTACTTCTTTTTTTTTTTTTTTTTTACAATGTTTTTTTTTTTCTTTCACGTTTCTCAGGTTTTCATTTTTCATTTCTTCAGTTTCAACTTACTGGCACTGGGGGAGCTTCTCTGTCCTCTCCTCAGAATGTATAAGCTCGTTCTCGTGCTATAAGCTCCGCCCTCTCCCCAGCTCTGTCTCCTCCTGCCCCCTCATGTTAAAACAGTGCCAGTAAGTTGAAATTGAAGAAATGAAAACTGAAAACCTGAGAAGCGTGAAAGAAAAAAAAAAAAACATTGTAAAAAAAAAAAAAAATCTAAATATTGTCATTGTAAAATACATTATAATACAAAAATACCCTCCCAAAATATTGTGTTTTTTCAATGCAACATTTTCTACAATGCCAACTTCTTTTTTCAATGCCACAGGTTAATGGCAGTCAAATGGCCCCATACAAATAATAACATTTTGTTGCTGTTGATCAGAGGGGCTTATGGATGGACTTTGATAAGATTCCCAGGGTAGGTTGTTAATGGGGAGATTTAGAAATTATTCGATTTCGGTGGTGATACCTTAGCATTGGTCTTTCAAGTTTTAACTGTTCTAATGAGCTGACAACTAAGTTTCCCTTTGGGGACAATAAAGGTTTTTTTTTTTTCTTCATTCAAAGAGTTCCAGTCATCCAAACTTCATGTACAGGGTGTATCACCGATGACACATCAGGTTTTCAAGAGTTAACTATTATGTTATTATGCTGTGACGACCCTTGTTGTCATGGAACACTTGCACTTAGTGTGGGTTGGTAATTACAGTCATTGGTGACACCTGGGCCCTGTGTCACCAGCCTAGAAAGCTGTTGCTACATGTATAACATTCTTTCTCTCCCCTTCCCTGCAGATACGTCAGCCTGGTGACATACTTTGAGTTTTTCTTCTGTTAATATTGTACTTTTACACACATACATTTACATTTACAACATGCACTACCTATATGTATTGACTGATACCCACACTCATACTGACACTTTTTGTGTTTGTTTTTGGATTATTTAACATTAAATCACTTGTTTTGTCTAGTCTCATCATCTGAACCCACTTTATCCTCACTAGGGTCATGGGGGTCACTGGGGGCCTAATCCAGCTACAGTGGGTGAAGGCGGGGTACACCCTGTATGAGTCTTCAGTTCATCTCAGAGCTGAACATATATAGACAAACAATCACTGTTACATTCACATCTATGGACAAATTAGATTAACCAATTAACCTATCAGTGCATGTGTTTGGATGATGGGAGGAAACTGGAGTACCTGGAGAAAACTCTACACAGAAAGGTCTGGTGCTGGAATTAAACCAGGGTCCCACTAATGTGTCGCCCCTTGTTTTGTATTATTTAATGAAATCATTTCTAATCACTTTTGATAACTTTGCACAGCGTATCTCTGTCTCTGTCTCTGTCTCTCAATATTTATTTTTTTTGCTTTTCCACCTCACAGGGACTATTATAACAAAATATAGATTTATTTTTTTTACTGACCATAAATTTAACTAAAGCATTAAAACTCAAACATTACTCCACCAATCTTACCAACATAATTTGTGACTTGGTTCAAATTAGATGTATTAACTCTTTGTGTTTGTATCATTAGTGATTAGCATTAGCAATTAGCATTAGCATTTCATGATCCTTTACTATCATCTGTACCGTTTGGCTCAGCATGTTTTCAAGACATTATTACATGAATACCAAAGTATTTGTGAAACATTATGAGGATTATTTATGTAAAATAGACTCTGTAAAAGTTAATAAAATTTAAAAAATGTAACTTGCCTGCAATCTTGTGTCCAAAAGAAAAGAGGTGTTGTCATGGTTATGATCTTCTTCCTGGGTGGTATACTAGCATGAATGTACCCAAGAAGTTTGGTGTCAAACTACTTCAATTTAGATTAGATATCAAGGTTCAAAGTTACATCTACCAAACGGTTGAGCTGACCAACAAAGGGTTAAACTGTACCATTCCTAAAAATTTAGTTTTCTATCAGTAAGAGCAGTTGTACTGTTGTTGTGTAAAATGTCTATATGTAAAACAGATTGTCGACCTCTACACTGGACCCCAACATTTCAGTACAATGACCAACACGTTAAGCACTTGAATGTTTTCAGCTCTGTTCTGTAAACCTCATAGGAAATGGCATCAAATTGACTTGAATAATGTATTTTTCAATCACAATCCTTGAGTGAGGCTCTGGCACAGTTTCTTTGTAGATTTAAATTGTGTTTTAATCAACACACTCACAGATTCACTGCCCCCTCATAACATCTCAGGAAATGAAATTCAGACTCATTGACTCACAAAGCAGCAGTCATGGGACAGACACATTTTGTCCATTTGACAATCTAGGTGGGAGGTGCTAATCCTCCCCCCAAGAGTCATACTTAACAGGTCCTGCAAAGCCTTCAAGTGCACATGGGACTTCACCAGGTTATCACACTGAATGAAGGACAGGATATATGACCCTGGGACCATAAAAATAGACATTCTCATTATATTGTATCTTGAAGGGAACAAATATGTGCCCCCTGTGAATAGGTCTAATATAAAGATATGAGCCCTGGTGTCACTGTACAGTATGGTGTATATTGCATAAGGCAAGAGGACAAGCTGACTGTATATACTATCCTGTACATGAAGTGATATGGAACAGTGATGCTAACATCCAAAAATACAATGGACTGATCAAATCACACAGTACTTGTTTATAGTTGTTAAAGAGGCTCCTTCATTTATCGTCTGAACCCACTTTATCCTCACCTACCCAGCCAGCATGTCCATGTGGGCCCCAGAAAGGTTGGGTTTGGGCTACATATAAGGGCCCATGTGGGTTTGTCTGCAGTTTCCATGGTGACCCCACATGTGTTTGCCCATATCAGAATTAGAAATTCTTCAAGTACAACTAAATTGAGGTAGAGCTCTTAGGTTCAGGACAAGAATTTACAGAAGGATAATAAAGATTAGTAAAACAAACAACAACAAGTGGTGCCTGGCACACATTTTACCTGATTTATCCTATCTCTTATCATACATTTTTGGTGACATTGACCTTTGACCTACATTCACTAATATTTAATAGGATCTAATCTAAATCAACTCCCAAAAATTGTCTCATATTGTCATGGAAATAGTAGTTTTTACTGTTTGTCACATCCGTCTTGTTTTTATATTTTGTCTGTCATTTCCTGTTTTATTGTGTTAAGTCTCCTTGTGTGTCATGTCTGTTGTCTTTACTTCCTGTTCTCTCTGATTGTTTCACCTGTGTCTTGTTTTCCCTCGTTAGTCTGTGTATTTAAACCCTGTCTGTCTGTATGTTCTGGTCAGTTCATCTGTTTCAGTTTACCAGCATGTTCTTAGTCTGTCCACCTGTTTACTCATTGCATTACATTACAATTACATGAATATATTCAGACCAACGGACTAATGGGTTTCTGACTACAACAGCGATATAGGGATAAGAGGGATCAGTCTTTTTTTTTTTTTTGTCATTTGGGCCGAAGACAAACAAACAAACAAAAGGCACATACGCTGTCATTGAAGAGCCATGTGAAGGTTAGAGGTAAGGCCCAATACTTAATAAATCAACACACAACTTTACTACTATTAAGAGTAAATGACAAACAGTGATGTGGTCAGAGAAGGGTTGGTTTGATCTAATTGGTTTAGTGAGTATTTTGTTATGAAGGAACAGTTTTCAAGTTTGTATTAATGAGAGGGGAAAAATTGGGAGAATGTGTGAATGTATCATTTTGAATTTTGATTAACACTGTATTCAGATAAATTACAATAATATTCATTTGTTTGAACTTAGTGCTGTGTAATTTGCAACAGCTGGCCAATCTTCTGCTTGGGGCCTTAGTCTTGCCAAGATCTTTAATTTAACTGTATGATTTATGCTTTAAAGTACCATGCCTTTCTGCTTTTATGATTAATTAGATTTTTTTTTTTTTTTTTTGGTACTTAGGCAAAGTGTAATCTATGAGCTTGATAATAAATGAGGGTGTAAACACACACTGTATGGAAAACAAACTGAACAACTTCAAAATAAGACATCAGTTCCATGCCTAACGGTTGTGATGGCACATTCTTCAGATGCAGAGCAGATGTATGACAGGGGATGCCATACTGTAACATCAAGTGAACTATTATGTAGATAAAAAAAAAACACTATTACACTTCTATTTTCTCCTTTTTTTAGAAAAAAAAATCAGACTCTCGCCACCAGGATGACTGAGCATGTGCATGCCCACACCAGAGCTCACACTCTCCATCCACCTCCTCTGGGAGGATCACTGAGCTCCCATTCCAGGTCCACTAAGGCATAGAACAGTTTCTTCTGGATCTTGAGGTAATTAAGACCCTTAAATTCCTCCTGGTTTCACATGTTTCTAAACGCCTCACAAGGGTGATGTGAATAAAGTGTCAGGACCAGATTCCCAAACCACCTGCATTGTTTCCTCTTGATGCAGAGGAGCATCAATGCAATCTTACAAAGTGTATTTTTTGTCATTTCTAGTCAAAATCTAAGCTTAAATGTCACCTAAAGAGTGAATTAAGCAGAACGATCTTGAATGAATTAAGTAAATAACTATGCCAATAGAACAAGTGGTGCCAGGCACAATAAATCCTGCCCCCTCAGAAATATTTGACCTGATTTGCCCCATCTGTTATGATTGGAAAAACATGTTTTTGGTGACTGTGACATTGACATTTGACCTGCATTTACAAAAATGTGCAAGCTCCTGGCACTGGGCTTCAGAACCCCCCATAATCCAGCCCTGTCAAAAGATGAAAAAAAAATTGATGTGATGGAGGGGAAACCGAGATCAGTTTTGGATTCCACACCAAAAAAAATTGAGAGCTTTCACATCTAACTTAACAAAAATTGTGTTCTCCAGTGATACTGGTTGAAAATAAATAAATGAAAGTCACAATGCTGAATCTTTCTAGAAGACTTATATGGTTGGTATCTGTATTTCCTTTTAATAGCCTGAAATGCTGTAAAAGATTGAAAGTAGACACTCTCTTATCACTGACCTTACACACCTATTTGTTGTAGCTGGATTATGTATTTTATTCTGTGCTCTTACGCTGAAAATGTGTCAACATGTTGAAAAGAAACCTTTTGAGTTGTGCTGTTTTGCATTTGCACCGGGCTCCTCCTGGGACTCTTTCTTATAATACTTGAGGCATGCATGCACAATAAACTGCTAAAACGCTTCATTCTAGTGGTAAAGACCCATTTTATTTTTCTTTAATGCAAAGCACAGCTGCCAGTACTCCCTATGGAACTTCTGCTTCCACTCCCACTCTCGCAGAGATCACGTCATAAGGAATCAACATTTAAACACAAAGGATTCTAATAACGTATGACTGCTTGCCTGAATGGGTTAAGGTTTACAGAGGACATGGCCTTAAATAACAATGTGGTCCAAGTCATTTTATCAATACAGCAGGCCTCCTCACATACACCTCACAGACGTATGAGTAATGCTTGAGGGCACTTACATCCTCTTTGGAACCTGGGGTATTCTGTTGCACACTTGACATGCGCTCCCATCTGAGAGTGCCTGTGTCGCACTTTGGCCTGAGGGTTAGAGGAGGCCAGGGGAGCAGAGGACTCGGCCTCTGCCTCCACTCTCTAAAGAATTGAGCACATGTGCATTGTGAGCATGAACTGACGGGGTTTGTCACAACCTTCCACATCACCATCCTGTCCCCTGTGCCGTAATGTAGCAACCTCTGCATCAGCTTTTCTGTCAACATCACAAATGCAGCTGCGATTGCATGGTGGTCCCCAGATTAAAGACAGACAACTGATGGAAAACAATAAACAATTATAATCTAACCTGCTTGCTGGCACAAAATGTATGTGTTTTCAGGAAGAAAAGCCACACTCATTTCTTTCAGGGGCTACATTCAGTTTAATATGATCTGAGCCAAGCTGGTAAAGTAAAATAGCCTACAAATATATATTTTTTGTGTGCTTTTTTTTAGTGTGAACAATTTATTTATGAAAATATTGACAAAATATCCAAACAAAAGGCAAGAATATTGTAAAAGAAATAAAATAAATACAATTTCTCAAGAAAAATAGTGCAATTGTAACAATATTGTGCCTCGGCTTCATAATATGATCTACACAAAATATGATCTACAGTGGGATAGACCAGTAAAATAATAAAATTGCCGTTTTTTTCTGTTTGTTTTACTGCAGAAAACATCACATTTTTGAAAATATTTAGAAAAAAATTTGCAAAATAATCAAATAAAAATGCAAAAATTCTTAAAAAAGTAAAAGAAAAATAGTGCAACCGTAACATTATGCCTCAACTTCTTTATACTTGTGTATTATAGAGCGCATATATATATATATATATATATATATATATATATATATATATATATATATATATATATATATTATTATTTTTTTTTTTTTTTTGGGTGGGGTGTTACGCTCATCACCCAATGGTTACTCGACCTACAAGTGGTGATTACAAAATTGGTCCTCATTAGACATTGAAACTATTGTGTGTGTTTGGAGCAGGGAAGGCATACTGTACGTCTCAATAATGTTTTCTTCTGCGATTCCAAAAATGTTCAGATGAGTGTTAAGTATGCTGTGTCTTGTTTCATCATTTCAATGCTTCCTTCTTGGACAACAACCTCTACCATGTGTGCGGTTCCACATCCAAACAGTTTGCTCCTCCCTTTGAGACGAGCTACATATAGACAATTTCTATCAGCAAAATTGCTTTTGGATTGGGTAAATTACTTTGTGTTTGGAATTATTATATTCATATTTTCTCTTCCCACCACACACACAATTGCATGTAAATGTCCGTGTTTTAGTCCAAACTACAGGGCGTTACCTTTACAAAGAGCATATTCTTTTATCTGAACTTTAAATGGGTGAACAGCTGGAGATTTCATTTGGAGAGGGATTTTTTTTTAGGTATTTGAACCAAATTCACCCAGGAATGGTAAGGGGTTAATCCCATGGGCTACATTGGAATCATTGGTGGGCTGGTTTTGGTCCACATGCCACATATTTGACACCTCTGATGTCGATTATTATACTTTTCAACTTGCACCAGTCAGGGAGTCAAGTGCATTGCAGTGTCATGAAACCAGAATAATGAGCCTATAACATTAGACGTACAAGCCTGGCCTGTATATTATGTACAGGTTTTAGCAGCAGGTCGCATGTTTGCAAAGTTTTAGCCGTGGGAGGAGTTGTTGGATGTACTTACACAGTTCACACAGCTGGTGCCTTGCTGGAAGGCAGACAAGGTCAATTACATCCACATGGAATGCAAGGACTCAGGTTCAATGTGGGACATGTCTCAAAATAGCATATTTTTGCAGCTTTACTCCAGTGATAGAGAAGCGTTCTCATAGGATGTGTACTAGTAGATAAAATTATTGACTTGGTTCCCACATTTTAAATGTCAGTTGCAGCAGTAAGAATTGATTGGATACCAAATTGTGAGAAAATAAAGTGTACCACTTTATGTCAAGGCTGTAAAAGAGGCAGGATAAGGTGAAATGTTGATCATTTGGTTATTAGATGGGTAATAAGGTTACTGAGTGTGTGCTGAGAACATATATAGTCCCCATAATAAAATTACTACTGCATTTATTTCCTATTTTATAGCATCTTATTGCTTAGACCTTAGTTTTTCTCTTCCTTTTAACAGTCAGAATGTTAAATCATTTCCTACTGAGTTAACATCAGTTGTTACTCCATAGGGGGCACTGGAATGTCCCCTCACTTAACCCATAAAGGCCCAGAGCTACTTTAGTGGCTCTTCTCAAATGGATTTGTCTTTCTATCTAACCTTATGTAATTTAATATTATCCCTCTATGTTGCCTTTTTTCCTTTGCAAAAATCATGTATTTTACCATATGTAATTCACTGATCGTCATTTAGGTGTTCAGAAAAGCTCAGACTAAAGTTGGTTATTTTATGAGGAAAAAGAAAAAAAAAAAAAATAAATAAATAAACCTACATGGGTTCAATGTTGTAGAAGATAACAGTGTTTCCATGTTGATTACACACAACTGAAAATCCAAATGAGGCATATCCCGATGACCATAAAAAGATGAGAAACTGTAAACGTCCGAGGACAGATCTTATTCGCTCAGTTTGACCTGATGCTTTTTTTTTTTTTTTAAACACATCACACCCTGCTTAGAACCATAGTCCAATGTAAATATATAATATGCACTTCTCTGCTATCTATACCTGCACTTTATTTTTGCTGCTGTAACTGTGCAATTGAATAAAGTGTTCTATTTAATTGTGAAACTCAACACTTTACAGATGATTTTAGATACTTCCTTTTAGTGAGTCTGGATAGAGGAGCAGGACCAGAAATCATGGGTCCTCCACAGTTCCCCTACATTCTGCCCAACAGCTGCTCAGTGCTGATTTGTTTGTCCCTCTATTTTGGAGCAAATTCCAACAAAAGTCCATCCAATTACTGGAGGACAACTGGATTTTCTAGAGACTTAGCCATATATCATTTATTTTAATGTGCAGTTTATCTCCCATTGTTGTTTCACATGTGTAAAATCAGGCATTATAGCTACACATCTGTCTGTCTGTCCTTTATCTCTAATATATAGACATGCACATGTTGCTTCCGCTATTTAACCTTAGCAACACATGAAACATTGATCAATATTGTTGGTAAGATGACTCATCTGCACCCACCACCACTGGTTACAACCATTTCTAACAGGCAAACACAAGTCTTACTGTGAAGTCTCAATCCCCATTAATTAATGAACTGGTGCCAGTTATAATTTGCAAATGGGGACCTTAAAACTCATTATTGCTAAAGCTGTAGAGTAGGACACTGTTAATTTACTATGGCATCATTGAATATGACAAATGAAGGTTTTCCCAGTGGTTTAATTCTAGTGTTTTATTAATAAATATCAGAAGAAGCTGACGGGTATAAATGGTGAGGAGTAGAGTTAAACAAAGCTCAGTAAAGTGAGATCTGAGGCTTTAAAGCAAGAGTAAATATATGCAGACAGGCTTCTTTTTTGGTTACAATACCTAATTAATAAATTATCCATTAATGTATAAAACCATAACAAGGGTAATGTTATTGTAAAGGAATACTCAACACTAAGTCCCATCATACCCAGTATAATTCTCTATATGATGCTGCAGTTTTAATAACTGCGTTTTACAAGTGTGAGTAGAACAGGTCGGGACGCAGTGGTAGAAGTAGCTCTGAAACCGTTCTTGGAATTAAAAATGTAAATGTCTGGGCTGCAAAAGCTGTGTGTGTGTGTATTAAATCAATATTAAGCCAGAAGTAGAAGGACTCACTTCACACTAAAACACAAAGTGTGATGTTCGGGTGAAATTTTAGTTTGATATTACTGCTCTAGTATCTACCTCAGACATTAAATGTGCAAAATCTTACATACTTTAAAGATGAATCAGAAAGCAAATGACAAAAGTTGCAGTTGCCTCATGTTTTTAAATAATATCATGGTATGTTATTCCACATATACGGTGGTTTATGTACATGTATACAATGGATTTGTAAATATTCCACTAGAAAGAACCTGTAAAGTGAATGGAGACAGTGTTTTAAAGTAGATCTGAGACCAATATTCCTTTAAACTTGAACCTATTCTCTTGTTAATGCTAAGAATATCACATTTTGACACTTACTTTGGAAACTTAAGCAAACCAGCATTTAAGACTTACATTTTCTTTATCAGTTACACACATGTGGTAACATTTGATTAGTTTTATTCCAGAAGCATTGCACTAGTAGACCAGTTTAATATTTTACTGAGCTGTACAGACAGTAGTCTACCCACATAAACATGCTGTAAAATAGATGTTTGAACTCATATCTTATTGACTTGTCTTTACTCAAGCAGGCTGCTCATCATGTTCAGCATGGAAGCAAAAATCAGGTTGTTCTACTTTTCCTTTTCTCTTGTTTGCAGTAATCGGAGGAAGGGCTTTTCAAATCACAATCACATATTTATAAGCTTTGTACAACCACCAAAATAACCTGGACAGAATAATCCTGAAGGTGTGATTTCAGTGGATGAGCCACAGCTCCACATCAGCCCAGCTCTTCAACATGTTGTTGCATGATGTACATATATGTCCACAGTATGTGTGTGCAAACAGGCTAATGGACTAATGGTTTGTACATTGATTTACTTTGACATTCATTTTCCATTTTCTCAGAGCATCACTGAGTATTTACAATGTATGAACATCTTCTGATATATGAATATGTATTGAAGACAAGCGTGTTTGATAAATGATGATAGGATATCCAACACAACTGCAGTTACATGTCTTTTTGTCCCCTTCCTGAGCCAATTACACTTCACCTAAATACACCGAGCCTTTGATGCAATTTGAAGCAAAAACATTAATGGTATCATTTGCATGAAGTGATTAAAAGCAAAGTCCCCTGGGGGGGGGGGGGTGGTTGGGGGGGCGGCTTATGTTGTGGTTAAGAGAGGAGGCGCAAGGAGCATCAGTTCACTCCAGCACTGATCTATAGATACGAAGTAATACGGAGCATTCCCACCCCCCCCCCCCCACCCCACCACCCCGGATCACCAACAAAATAATAATTTGTTTACCACATTAGCACCGTACCCTGAAAATGTCATCAAATTCCATCCATAAGTTTTTGACTTACCAAAATTTAATGGGATCAATTGTGGATCACCTTGCTCCTTACCGGGAAATTTGTCCAGTATTTTTTTCATACAGTTACTGACAAAACACTGATGATCTACAAACCCAATTTGGGACTCATGATCTGTGACTAGATTAGAGTTTAAGTTTGGAGAATGGAGGATTTTATTGCAGTGTTTCTATTTTGTGACAGTGTGTACTTTAATATTCTGAGACGTGTAAAAAAGGCTCATTACAGTCACTGATACTGGAACCATTTTTGTCTTTTTTTTTATTTATTTATTTATTTTAACCAAAATTAGTTTGTTCTAAACTATTGTCATAGTTGTAAGAGAAAGGGGGGGCTAGAAAAAGACTGAAAGCTTCTTGTGTATATACGTACAGAATGTTTCTTTTCTTTATCCATATGCATTGGAACATTGTATGTGACTATGGTCGTTGTTGGTAGCTCAGACAAAGGCTTAGTAAATGCTTCTGCGTTAGCCACTAGCGCTAGTTCTGTGGAGTGGAGAATCCGTTTTATTTTGTGCATTGTTTCAGTCCAAACTAAGCGCTTTATAAGGTGAGACTGAAATGGTTCTGTATAGAGTTTAATGTTCATGCATGAGCCGTGAAACTAAACTGTCCTTCAGGAACAGACGGTTATGAAAGTAGAAAACTGAAGGCAGAAGGAAGAAGCAGTTAGCGCTGAAGTGCTAATGCCGAATGATGAAGGTGTTGAATGACTGAAGTCATTTCTGACAACGCTTGAATATTTTGTTAAAAGGTTAGTGCAAATGCATATTATTAGGACACGTCTAATCGCACCAGTCTGTGAATAACACTGCAGAACTCTGGAGAAACAGACGGAGAAGCAGCAGTCGAACTCTAAAGATAGCTTTCGCTTTCATTTTCATGCTACAAACTTGATGAAGTTTACTTTTGTCTCGATTCAAATGTCACTTTGCACCCGGTAAGTTGCTCTGAAAAAAAATGCAGATCTGCTCTTCATTAGCTTGAAAATAAATGCATGCCTTTACCATACTGACCAGATTTCCCTAGTCTGAAACCGGGACACTTTTGTGCTTGATCATGCTCGTGCACACACACCTTTGTTGTTATGTAAACGTGACACTGAAGTGCTCTTATCCTTTTGTTGAAGTGTGCATGTATCAATATCTCAGATGAGATTCATTATTTAAATTTTATTTGTAGTTGTTTTAAATAACAGCGTGCCATAGCAACATGTGGATTTTAGCCACCATATGCCATGGCATAACAGCTGCTCCCACCGAGTTTTCAAATGCATATTTTCCAACAGTTTTTTTTTTTTTCGTTTAACTCCACTGATGCAGCAATTGAGTGAAAAATCACTGTAGGTACTACATAGCCTAGAAACTAAACAAAACAAGCAAAGAGGAATTTAGTGGCTAAATGGAACTCGATTTGGCGTTGCTATATACGGTAATGTTTTTAATGTTGCATGGCAACTGAGAATTTAATCCTCAGAATGTGATGAAGGTGGCCGGTGTTCTGACTGAAGCCATTAGTCACAATATACAAGGTAATGGTCAATGCGGCATTAGTAGTATTAATATCTAGAATTATTCCCACGTTGCTCAAATGTAGCAAGTGGCAAAAAACAAAAGTCTGACTGGACACATCTGTGTCCAGACAGACTTTTGTGGGGCTCTGGACACACAACCCCAAATCAGGATTGCCCTGGTCAAACCGGGATATCTGGTCACCCGACTTTACCAGAGTTATGCCCTTACGACGGTAGAGGAAGTGCTCATGGGACGTCTTTTTTCCCCTTATAAATGCCACTGATTCTGGCTGAAGGTGTCACTTCAAACCATTTAAAACATATTCTCTGTACAGGATCTATAAATGTATGTATAATGTGTCTGATTTAATTTATGTGCTTTATTATTTATTCATATATATTTTATTTTTTTATGTGTGGTTGTATTGTGCCAATCGTTGCAGAGTTTCCATTATGACAAGCACAAACATTTAACTACAGCCTCAAATTAAACTCCACTGGTGATTGGCTGTTTAGCACAAGTGGTGCTTATTCTGGAGATGGAGCATATAGCAAGGCATCCTCTGTTGCACCTGCTAACATTACACTAGAACACCCCTTTGGTCAACAGATCAGCTGCAGCTTGTGGTTCCAAAGACAACAGATAAGGCCAGTGTCCCTGTGCTCATCCGGACCTCACAGCTGTGATGTCTTTCTATCAACAAAAGGGAGTTATTCAATAGTTCTTTAATACACCTTCAGGTGCTACTTGGACACATCATCAGTGATGAACCCGGGGTCATAGGGTGTTTCGGGTCTTTGATCATCAAACACCCTCGCCCAGGCGACCCAGCCGGGGGTGATCAGTCCCCGACTTGTGTCCAAGTGGCCCACTACTCCATGGGTCCCCCCTCGGGATCCATAGCCATCTAGAGGCTTTTTCCGCAGCCTCAAGCATGCTTTTAATGGCTCTTCGACACAGCTGCCCTTTTACTCCAAGAAGTTTAAGAGTTCGGGGAAGTGATTGGCCAGCGAAACCCCGACACCCCACCTCGACTGGTTCGCACCGTGCTTTCCAGCCTTTGCTCCGACATTCAGCCACCAGCTCTGCATATTTCGCCCTCATTGGCCTCCTCCAGTCTGTCTTCCCAGGGGACAGTTAGCTCAACCAGAACCACTTGTTTTGTCGACTCTGATGTTAACACTACATCTGGGCGGAGTGACGTGGCCAGAATATTCTCTGGGAACCTAAGCTGCCTCACCAGATCAACTTTGATGGTCCAATCTGGGACCGTGGTGAGAAGCCCCCCGGAGCCGCTTGGCTGATGTTGCGCCTTTTTCCCAGCCCTGATGAAGGTGATGAACCTGCTTGGGGGTGTGCTGGTACCTGCTGCTGGTGATTGCTAAACCAAGTGTGTCAGCCAGGGCCCTAAGGACCTGGTCATGGCGCCAGCGGTACCATCCTTCCCCCAAAGCCTTCGGACAGCAACTGAGGATATGATCGAGGGTGGCCCTTTTCTGACACAACTGGCATGCTGCAGTGTTTGCCAAACCCCAGCGCTGCAAGTTGGTTGGACTTGGGAGAACGTCATATACAGATTGAATGAGGAACTTGATGTGCTGGGGTTTCTCTGCTCGGTGTGCTCCCACCTCGTCCAGGCGCTTTGCTGGTACAAAGCCACCATCTTTACCCTTCGATCCTCCTCAACCTCTGCTCTGATCTCATCCTGTACCATATGACGTTTCTCCCTTCCTCTGGCGTTGTCGTAGCGGGGCTTGGGAAAACTACCAAGTCCCGCCCGACCCACTGCTGTGTTACCAACCAAGATGCTGTGCTGTAGTCGTGCTTCTGCTCTGTCGATGGCTTCCTGAGCCTTCCACTTCCTCCCAGTTTTCACCCGGATTCCTGCTGTGGCAACTTTTTTGTCGGCGGAGTCCCGGTACATCATTAGCTCCCTGGCACGAGTGACCATAAACTCCTCTGCCAGGCCGCTGAAAGGAAGCCGTAGTGCAGTGGAATGGGCATACAAAGCGATGCTGCTGAGGGATCGGGGGAGCCCAAGCCACCTGCGGAGAAACTGGCTGATGGTCCATTCTAGTGTCTCCACCATTGACATGGGCACCTCGTAGACGAGCAGGGGCCACAGGAATCTTGGCAGGAATCCATGCTGGTACATCCAGGTCTTGAATTTCCCCGGAAGCCCCGACTTGTCTACTGCTGTGAGCCATGATGTTAGTTCAGCCTTGGTTTTCTGGAGTGCATCAGAGTCCCTCAAGGAGCTGTTGAAGACCTTGCCCAGGCTCTTGACTGGTTTTTCTGTCACCGTTGGAATTGGTGTCCCTCCTATGGTAAAGCGGAACCGATCAGCCACCCTGCCTTTTTTTAAGACCAGAGACCTGGACTTGGTGGGCTTGAAACTCATCTGCGCTCAGGAGATGAGCCGCTCGAGCCCTTGCAGCAACCATCTGCAGCCAGGAACAGAGGTTGCCCTCACTGTAAGATCGTCCATATATGCTCTTATGGAGGGCTGCCGAGTGCCGGATCTCGACAAGGGGCCCCTACACTCCACCTCAGCTGACTTTACAATCATGTTCATGGCCAAGGAGAAGAGTGGCACTGAGGTTGTGCAACCTGTTATAATCCCCTTCTCTAGGCGTTGCCAAGTCAGATGTTATTGCTCCCGATGTTACGCTCAGCTGGAAATTGTTGTAATAGTCCAGAATGAGGTTGGTGATGGACGCCGGCACATGGTGCCTTCTCAGTGCCATTTCAACGAGCTTGTGGGGGATGGATCCGTAGGCATTAGTGAGGTCCAGCCAGAGAGTTTCCAAATCACCTCTGCTTTCCCTTGCCTCCCGGATCAGCTGTGACACCACCCCCGTGTGCTCTAGGCATCCTGGCACGCCTGGTACTCCCCCCTTCTGCACTGAGGTGTCTATGTAGCTGTTCTTCAAGAGGAAGTCTGTAAGCCGTTGGGACACTATTTTGAAGAAGATCTTCCCTTCGACACAGAGCAGTGAGATGATGCGGAACTGCTCGATGTTGCTTGCCTCCTCTTCTTTCGGAATCCAGACTCCCTCTGCAGACCTCCACTGAGTGGCGACCCTTCCCCTGAGCCAGATCACCTTGATGAGCTTCCAGAGTCTCTCAAGCAGTTTAGGGCACTGCTTGTAGACTCTGTATGGGACTCCACTGGGGCCTGGGGAGGAGCTAGATCTTGCAGCCATCACTACTTCTTTGACCTCTTTCAGGGTGGGCTCTACTGTGTTGAACTTGACCCCGGGCTCTGGCGGCTTTACCAAGGCCTCACATGGCCTGAGGTCTTGCTCCCTTGTTGGATCGCCAAAGGTGGTGTAAAGATGGTGGTTGATTTCCTCCAGAGGACATACCAGGTTGCCACTCTTCTTCTGTCCAAGCAGTCGCTTGGTGAAGCTGAACGGGTTGGAAATGAATGCCTTATGCCTCTTGGCCCTCTCCTTCCCCTTCCTTCTATGCCATTCAGCTCTCCTGAAAGTGGTGAGCTTGGCCCTCAAGACTTGCCTGAGCTCAGACAAGGCGCCTCTCTCCTCCTCCCTCGCTGCCCTGAATTGGCGTTTCAGGGTCTTCAACTCCTGCTTCAGCTGATGAATCTTGAGCTCCCGCCGGTTGGGTCTCTCCGCTTGCCTACTCACCGGTCTTTCTGTTACCCCAAACCGTTCCGCACCGAAAGTTGTTATGAGGGTGCACATGGTCTGGAGTTTGTGGTCCACATCGCCCTTCACTGCTGACTCCATGATTTTGTCTATGTCAGCGTCCAGCTGAAGCCACTCCTTGTTGTTGGCGGCAGGCCACTTGACCCGATGTTGTTTTGATGTTCCAGCTTGGGGGAGCACTGGTGCAGCTTGGAGGTTCCGGGCGCTGTGGGGTGACTCCGGTCCTGGCTCCTCCTCCGTCTGACCAGGAGCTGTGGCAAGTATTTTGTCTAAAGCGCTAGCCCTTGCCCCTGTGCGTTGCTTCACTCATCCTCCCTTCAGGCAGGCCATCCTAGTCTGATGGATTTTAAGACCTGTTGGGTTTTTACACACCTTGCCGCAGATGCAGACTGTGTTCTTTGTCGATTGTTCGTTAGCTAGGGTCATTACCGATAAGTCAGTCCGATTGGGATTCTCATTCTCCCCCCCTCTCGGGAATCCCTGGGGGTATGGTTCGGAAGGATTCTTCGTAGCGTGCTTTGGGTGTTCCTTCACAGGAACTGCAGTTCGGGGTGCTGGCCCTTACTGCCCCGGTTACCGTCTTTCCGTGCTGCCAACTGTCTCTCCAGTCGTCACCTTTCTATTCAAGGTTGACATCCAGTCTTTCCCGGAGGTCACTGGTGAAGCTAGACCAGACAGTTCTTTAATACACCTTCAGGTGCTACTTGGACACATCAGTGATGAACCCGGGGTCATAGGGTGTTTCGGGTCTTTGATCATCAAACACCCTCGCCCGGGTGACCCAGCCGGGGGTGATCAGTCCCCGACTTGTGTCCAAGTGGCCCACTACTCCATGGGTCCCCCCTCCGGATCCATAGCCATCTAGAGGCTTTTTCCGCAGCCTCAAGCAGATCATAAAATCAGAATTGAAATCCATTGAAAATTGACAGGGAAGCAATTTTAATGCCAGACTGGAAAAATAAAGGTGTAAACAAATAGTTTACAATTTTAAATTTCAACAAAGTGATACGTTTTGTGCCTAATGCTTAGATCTATCTAATGAACCAACCAATCAGAATTGAAATCTGTTGAGAATTGAGGGAGGAGAAGCGAGTTTGTGGACGACTATTGACGAAGCGCGATGGCAATAGCTCATCAACAACTCAAAGCTTTGGAACCACTTACCTTTAGAGTCACCTGGCATTCAAATGGGGCCACCTGAAAAGGACTAAAACTATCAGGAATTTACTGTTTGGGAGGTTTTTGTAGAAAAATCTCTGTTTAAAACCGCTGTGAAAAGGACTTGCTCCACTCCGTTCGGATGTTGGAGGCAGAGAATATGAATGATTGTTTTTGATCAGTTTTTTTTTGTTTCTGTTGACTTTTAATTTGTTTTTGTAAAATGAAATTTTAAAAAAGGAAAATGCAACATAATACAATTGTTGGTTTTGTGCTTCAAAACGAAAGACAAATAAATAGTCGTTTGTTTTTTAATTCCCATTCATAAACGGAAAATCAAATACCAAAATATACATGGACCTACACTGATTCTCTTTCATTGACTTTGGTTTTATTTTGATTGTAGTCTACTCCCAACCTGAAAATTCATGACTGAGCTTTTTTTTTTTTTTTTCTTTTTATAATGGTTGTAGTGGTGAAATGCTAATGTGCTGTCACTGTCGCCCATCTAAAACAAGCATTACATCAGACCGCTGCTTTAAAAACCTGACGAACCTCTGCATGATGGAGATGAACTAATTAATTTTCCAGAGTGATCTCCAAGTCACTCGTCACTCAAGGGTGGATATGAATGGCCCTTCCCTCACTATTCTTATAGATTTTTCATTCTCATGTAGCTTAGGGGCAATGACTTTCTTTTCAATTCAAAGTAATAAAGCATTTTTCACTGGGGTCCAACTTTGGAGTAATTTAAATGGCTTTCCAGAAGTTTGACAGACAGTTCTTACAATGCAAAACCCATCCGTTGACTAAATGAATCTAGACGGTGGGAAACTCATCTCTGTTAAACATCACTGAGGACGTTTTCATGTAATTCGTGTTGTCATGTACTTTGATAACCCCTGATTTCATGCTTGTCTGATTGAACTAACTTGTCTTGAAAGTTGGCCCAGTATACACACGGGTTTCCATTCTTTGTCATTCTTCAGCAGTGTTCGTTGTTCTCCGTGTCTTGAGCTGCTGGATTTAGGGAACAGTTGGTGCTCTGGTGCTTTTTATTTGAGTGGATATTCAGCTGTGTAAGTAGTGTCATCATCTAAAGATGTGATAAGAATTTTGTCAAATGTACTTATGAACTTCTACAGAGAACTCTCATCTATACATTCTGTGCAAAGACACCAAGGTCCCACATTGTGTTACTAAAAGTTCCCTTCTTTTACTGTGGAAAAAATATTTTGGAGAAAGAGTGGATGTCTAGTCACTTGTATTTACAGGTATCACAATGTCACAGCTGAACAGTCGAAAAATTTAGTTTGATTTTAGAACAAAGAACATGCATGCAAGACCCAGTGTTACTAGATGCTTTTTCCCTTTATTTATTTTTATTTTTTTTACTTTTTATAAGTGATTTATCAGTATTTATTGTAATATTATGCCCAGTTTTGATTGCTTAATGAAAAAAATCTGGTATTTTTTTGCATTTAATTCAATGATCATGCTTGATGACTATAAAAGGAGAGAAAGGAGGAAAAACTGACTTTTTCAGTAAATTATACATCATTGACCCAATAGAACCATTTGTATCGTATTGGCTTCACCAGGTTCTGAGACCTTTCTCCTATCAACAAGGTCAATACTTTTCTTAACAAGTGGTACCAGGCACAACAATTCCTGGCCCTAACAAACATTTAACTGATGTACCCCATCTCTTATCATTATGAAAACACATTTTTGGTGACCTTCATTTATTCATTCATTTTATTATATTCATTTTATTCACAGCTTCAAGTAAGAACATTACATCATGCATTTCATGTAACATAAACGTACATTCTGCAGGAAACTCATTAGGAATTTTCCAAGAGGTAAAAAAGAATATTAATATTGAGAAGAACACGTATATTAACATTTGGTTGCAAAATATTGAAATTATGGTGACATTAAAAAGCCCATAAAATGTGTTATCTTAAAAAGGACCTAAAATGTTACTACTGTAGTAAAGTGTATTTTTGTATCTTAAGTTGATGTGAACAAAAAGTTGCCAAAAACACCCTGTGTATCAAATTTGATCCAAAAACTACACCATAAACAAAATGATATGGCAAGATTTTTGTTTGGATTGTGCTAAAAGGGCCAATGAACATTTATGTTCCAAAAAATGTCAAGTTTGTGGCTGATTTTAATGGGTCAGGTGTGTCCATCCACTGTCATTGATCCAACTCCATGGGTTTTACTGGAGAACTGAAGTTGTAGAAGTTACTGTTTCCACGGTAACTATGGAGACTCTGAACATCCAAAGCGGTCATATGCGATGACTATGAAAAAAATGATAAACTGCATTTTATAGCGGTAAATGATTTTGGTTGATGTTGGATGTTTGGCTCCTTTTTGGTTGAAGAAAGTGATTTCTGAGTTATACTGAAACAATTTAAAAATTAAACAATTAAACTAAAGGGGAAAATATATGCATATAAACAGCAACGGCATGAGTATAAAAACTACATATTTTTTTTATTATTTCAATGCCTTTTTTCCTTTCTTTTGTAATGGGCAAGTGGAAGAATAGTGGCCACTTTACTGCAGCTAAATGTGGCTCCCAAAAAATAAATGCATTAAAGTATTTTTAAAACCCTGAAAGACACAACTACAATCAAAATAAGAGACTCTGATACAGACTTGTTTTCAAGGTTGAAAAACATCCAATGGTACCTGGCCATGGTTCACTTGGTAGAGCGGGTTGCCATTAATCGGAGGGTTGGTAGTTCGATTCCCACTTTGACACTGACACTTCACCCCCCTTTGCCTCCAATGTCACTCACACTGGTGTATGAATGTTTGATGGTCAGAGTGCCATATGTGTAAATTGGCAGTCACGTTTCCATCAGTCTGCCCCAGGGCAACTGTGGCTACATATGTAGTTTACCACCACCAGAGTGAACATGTGAGAGTGAATGAAGAATGGATTACAAATGTAAAGGGCTTGGGGTGTCTTATAAAGTGCTATAGTAATCTATTATTATTATTATTATTATTATTATTATTATTATTATTTTATTTTGTTGTATACACTACAAAACTATATTTAGATAAAATTAAGTTTAACTTCATTAACACAATTCAATTTGACATTGGCATTTTTCTCATTCTCCAATGTTGCTAGAAAAACATCTAAATAGTATCTCTTAAAGCTGTATTATGAATGACTGTAACAGGCTGAAAACCCTGTTTATCATGCTGCCCTTCCAAACAGGCAGGGGAACCTATACATAGTGGCCACTAATATGCCCTCACTTATGTTCTGGACAATGTGGACATAAGTAGATACAGTAGGACAAGTCCCACTGCTTCTGGAGACATGAAGGAATTATTATAGTATCATATAGTCCTTTTATTCTGGTGATGTAAAAATGATTCTTAATATTTGACCATTTATTTTGCAACGAGATGCCACTAAATTCAACCCACTGCATATTTAAGCTGGGACTAGAATGCACTAGGTCTCAATAGTGCATGTTTTGCAGAAGGTCTTTGTTATTGGTTCCATTTATAAAACGGGGTGTGCTGCTGAATGGTATTATGGAATGTCACTGCAAAAAGATCTATCCGTGTGTGGAGGAGTCATGCAGCAGTAAAAGAATTACATGAATTTGAGTCCCTCACCAGCCAAGGTTACATCAGTTAATGTGTGTTTGCCACTAGGGGTTTACCATCAAGTAAACACACACCAGCACTGTAGTGAATACCAAACAATTACAGTCCTCTGTAAAAATACCATCCCTCATCCCAAACTCTTTTGACCCACTGTGAGATCTCACCATCTATCATTTCAAAAAGTGACCCAAAGAGACACAGAACTACACACTTGCTGTGAAGTTCCACAGCTATAAAAGTGCACTGATGTTCTAGCACAGTTTAAACATTTGTGTGGTTTCACATTGGTTTCAAATGCATTATATGTCATTTCTACTAGGAGTTATTTGTCTATTCTAAAGAAACCGGCAGTTTCGTTGGATGTGCTCTGGGTTTTCTTGGCCTAATCCCAGTTCTCCACATACCCTTACCCGTAACCCAAGAAAATTATTTCAACAGGTAGAGATTGAAATACCCCATAAAAGAAATGGGGCAACACTTTTGCGACCTGTCATGTCATCACCAGTCCTACATCTGTTTTATAAAATACAGATGTGGAAGTTAACAGTAAATATATGAGTGCATTAATCCACATGACAACCCATAATACTACACCATGCTCTGTCCAGGAGATTCAGGCTTTGGTGGCCGACATAATAATTCAGATGAGATAACGTGGCATGAGTGAGTTTATTAGCAACTCTGAGCAGTGCACTACATCGCTATGGCGACCAGATACTTTAACGAGTCGAGCCAAGCTAGCTGCGTGTAATGGAAACGGCACAATAGAAGCTTCTATTAATAGAATTGAAAAGTTTGTTCCTTACAGTAAACACCAGTAGCTGTAAACCTCTCTGGATGGTTCATCTTTTTGTGATTATCAACCATAAAGTGATGTTACACATTAAACTGCATTAACAGTTCAATGGTTAGGTCATTTTATGATGGAAATATGTACATGTGTGTCTTTCTTTCGTCAGTGCTGCACCTTTTGGCTGTTTTCCTCTGTAAGGATTGATTGACATGCATCCATGGCATCTGTGTTTTCAGAACAGTAGCTGGATCATGGATCATAGTCGATACATTTATCTGAAGAGAAGAGAACAGAACAACAGTACGGAGCTAATAATTATAATTAATGAGGAAAATAATGTTGCCAAAATTAGAAATTATAGAAAATTCCTAACGGTGATTATCAACCATAATGTGATCTATTACACATTAAAATGGCATTAACGATCAATCGAATATTAAGGTCATTTTGTGATAAATATGTACATTTCTTTCATCACTGCTGCACTTTTTGGCTGTTTTCCTTCATTTGGCTGATAATTTGAATACCCCTACCCCTCCATTCATAGTGTGGTCCTGGTTTGTCTTAGTTTCAAGGGCATTATAGCCCTTCACCTCAGCCCTTCACATCCATCTAACTGGGAATCAGGACAACACTACCCTTTCATGTGAACAAAAATGAAGGAGTAGGAGTATGGAGTGAACTGGGGTTCAACCCTAGTGTTTTTACCTTTCAGCCAATTATTAGCTGAAGGGGTATTATAATAATTTTGTCCTTTGTCTGTCTGTCCATCCATTCAACAACATAATCGCATTATGTGAAGAATGCTTTGCTGTGTTAAAATTATACAGTGGGTGTATCTTGGTATGAAGCAGAATAATATTTCAAGGTCCATTGTCCTTGTGAAGTTATAATATCTGAGCATTGTCAAATATAAATGTAAATAAAATATGTAGATAATAGCTTTTACACAGAGATAATCTAATCTAAATTATAGGGCTGTAATTTTACACAGAATCTTTCCCCATTTGTGGCTGAGATGGATTAAAAGTGTGGAGCACTGTATGTTTTAATATATTTGTGTTCCTAAGCTCCCCTTGCTATATATAAAAAAAAAAAAAAAAGCTTACAATACAACCTGAAAATAATTTTTGGACTTTTTTCACTTTAACATCACTGCTCATCTATCCACCTGCAAATGTTCCACAAAACCAAAGTTGTTCCCAAACACATTCTGCAAAAGGCACCATTGTTGCATCCTGTGCTCGGTGTGTCAGTAGGAAAACCCCATGTGGCATTTTTCTTTTGTAGGGATTTAGTCATTTTCACACCACAGCATGCTCCACCGTGTACACGTGCACCAACAAAACAACTTCTGTCTTAACAGTCATTTGTTCTGTCAGTGTATCTTGTGCTCAGTATCACCCATCATATGTGTAGTTTAACCCTTCACCTGTCTCTGGTGAACAATCAGAATGTATGATTTATTTTAAATATTTTTAGGATTAAATATTCAATAAGAATAAATGTCAAAACATTCTAATAAAATTGACCTTGTCATTTCTGTGGAAATCTGAGCATGCTCAGTTCACCCACCAGTCTGTGTAATAGGGTGGAAACACAGAACAGTGGAAACGGATAGTATGGCTGTTTGTTTGTTTTTTATATTGTTTTCCTTGACGGCTTTTCTTTTGACAGTTGTTTATTGTGTTCTGATGATCTTCCTGTATTTTCTTTACTACTTTTTGGAGTTTATCCAGTTTCCAAAAATCACATAAAATTGTTGCACTGTAGCCTAATGTCAATGCATATTTTTAATTGCATTTGACACAAGGGTCCCATAGTGTGTGTGTGTGTGTGTGTGTTTCTCTGTCTAGTTTCATGGTTTTGACATCTTCTTCTTGGACAATAACCTCTTCAATGTGTGTGCAATTACACATCCAAACATTTACTCCTTCTTTTGAGATGAGTTAAATGTAGACACAGATTCTATCAGATTTAATACATCACTTTGTATGTGTTAAATTAATAAATTCTATTATATCGTATGTATTATATTATACATTTTCTCTTCCCAGCATATGTACAATTGTGTGTATACATCTTCTATTGCATATTCATTGTGACAAAAGTACTAACTGGAAGTAGACCTTATTTGCACTTTTGAAAGACACAACTCTTAGTGCGCACTATAGGTAAATTAGTTGTTTTTTTTTTTTTTTTGCATGTGCAATGAGTTTGCACATGTTTTTATCCACATAAATATTTACTAGATCCAGCCCTAAAACTGGCTTTGGTCAATGGTCACAATTAACTTTGACAAACAACATCCTTGAAAACTAAAGTAACTCAAGTAGCAAGATACAGATGAGGTCATGTGTTCAAAGTTTACTCGCATTATAATTATGTACATAATACATATTACATCAATTCTTTGTAATGAGTTGCAAGGCCATATTGCTGCAACACCACTGACAGTCAATAACATTAAATCAGTTGCTTTGGATTTCCATTTCCTATCAGATTTATTGTGGCTGAATTTTAATTTTTATTCACAATAGACGTATCTCACTGCAAACTGACAACATGCATCGTCTTTTTAATGTTCTGTGACTTCATACATCGCAACAGAACAAGAAGCTGAGTAGATACAAGATAGTGTCGTAATAATTTTATACTCATGTCTTGTACAAAATGACCGCTGACTTAAGAGAGGCAAAATGAAGGAATAGATGTGACTGGCACTGATTGGCAAACTCAGAGACCACAGCAGGGCCAGCGGGACTTTTATTATTACCGCTTGCCTGCTGAATTTAAATGAAAGTTAATTATCATGAACTTGGTCAAAGCCTGGAGAAATTAAAGCAGCTCTTGTTACCAATGAATGTAGCTCTAATCATGCTTTCTCACAATGCATCTTTTCAGCTCGACAGCACTAGAAGCATTCACACCTCACCTCACCTCACATATTTGTAAATGTTTGTGTGAAACAGCCTTGAAGTGTGTGATCATTTGCCCTAAAACACTGAGGATTATTGTCATTGTATCCACTTTTGTCTGGAGCCGTGTTGGTATGCATGTCTCAGTCCTGTCGCTCCAGCCTGGCACAGTCATCAAAAGTGTCCCTCTCATGCATCTTTGTATGATTATCAGGTTTCAGAGGCTGTAGCATGGTGGATGGCACTGCTGGATTCCTCTACCCCATTAACATTAGCCGCCTAATCCTCTCGCTGACTGCAACCGGAAGGATCTGACAGAGGAGTTCTGTCTGTGTCTCCAGTGTCTGAAAAGTGCCCTTTACTTGAAGGTGAGGTTGAAATTCGCCCACTAGACTTTTTAATCTCAGAGGCCCTGTCGGGGAGGCAAGTTTAATTATGACTGATACAGACTTGTGTGTCCAGAGAATCCCAGTGATGGTGTATGTGTGCAGCCGCCAGTGTGTGGGGCAATGAGGGGCACTAGCTTTTCAATTAAAGAGCCAGACTGATGGACATGAACTGAGCCCTGTTCAACACTACACTCATCTATTCAACAGAAAATCCATAAGGATTGGCTTAATCCATCTATAAAACCACTGCACATGTGATTAGTCAACACATACTTAGTGTCGAGGACCTGTTGTCTTGTTTCTGCAGATGTTTCATTGTTTGTACAAAGAGCCTATGCATATGCATGGGCACATATCCTCTAGTATAAGGAGACTAGTCCGATTATAACGTCTACATACTAATATTGAAAATGTTACCGTACTAATCATTTGTCAACAGTTATATTATTCTGCATATTGAGAAATATATTCTGTTTGAATAGTTTACATTAGGCCTTTTACCTGGATCTCTATGACTTAACATATTAATCAAATAAGCTAAACAATAATGAGTCAGTATTACTTTTGTTGCTATTAAGGAACAATCAATTACATAATAATCACCACATATATTGATAGTTACTTTTTGAGAAGTTCTGCTATTTCTGGAAATGATTTACTTATACCTCAACACGGCCCCTGGGGTTTCCAGTGGCGTTACCACATTTGGACAGAAATATGGATAAAATAACACATTCCTTGTACTCACTCATTCATCTCTGTGCCTGGGTTCTCTCTGCATGTACTTTTATGGAGATAATAAAGAGCAAGAATCTCAAATTAATGTAGTTATTTAACAAAATGGCATTGATACGTTAAATCCAAAGCTCTGGATTTAATTTCCTGTCCTTGTAAAAACTCAGTACATTTACATCCACATCTAAGCTGAGCTGTTGAAAATAGCCAAGCTAAGCATTTATTATTATTAATAATAATAATAATGAAAAATATAATGGATTAGATTTCTATAGCACTTTTCAAGGCACCCATTGCACATTAGTAATTACACATTACTTACACCGTACAGTCAGTCCACCTAACTTATAAGCATTACATGTAAAAAGGAACTAGCAGGACTTCAGCTGTCAATTGGTTTAATTCTTTTTCTGAAGCTGCTTTATCCTCACTAGGGTCCCAGGGTTTGATGTGATTTGAATGCTTTATGTCGAACATGTGCAGAATGCAACAATAATCAATACAATAATAATAATAATAATAATAATAATACACATACAATACAATACAATAATACACATGTTCACATGGAGTCTAACCCAACTACTTAAGGGTGAAGGCGGGGTACACCCCTGGATAAGTTGCCAGTTCATCACAGAGCTGAACATATAAAAACAATCAGTGTCATATTCACACCTATGGCTGATTTAGATTAACCAATTAACCCATCGGTGCATGTCTTTGGATGGTGGGGGAAAGCTGGGGTACCCAGAGAGAACCCACATGAACACAGGGAGAACATGCAAAGTCGACACAGAAAGGTTGTTGGAATCAAACCCAAAACCTTCTTGCTGTGAGGCATTAGTGCTAACCACTGCACCACCATGTTGTTTGGTTTGTGAACTGCAATATTGAAACCTATAGATGTGCAACGTGGCCATCAGTGTTGCATTATGGGTGGTTCAAAGGTTTGTAGACGGTCAAAGTTCAGCATTAAACCCTTTTTATATGGTGCTCAATGAAATACTTCGAAATTCAAAATGTCAACCTCGGTGTAGCAGGTGTACTGTAGATGAGACACAACACTACAAAACCCTTCAAATATGACAGAGTATTTTGAACTGAGGTGTAATACAAACACAAAAATGATTTAATATATTCAAAAGCAGCAGTTTGTGTTTTCAGGAGATGATAGAGTAGAAATGTATGTTATATTCAAATACAGGCAAGGACAGTTTATTTGTCTAACACTATTCATACACAGGGTAACTGAAAGTGCTTTACAATGGCATAAAAAGTTACAATAGCAAAAGCAAGACATTGAAATGACAATAATATTTTTTAAAAAAGGGATAAAATACATTAAAATGATCACAGATAAAATATGGTTTTAAAATGTATTCATGGAATAAAAGAAACACATTGATTGTATTAAAGTAATACTTTAAAATGGTAAATGGACTGTATTTATATAGTGCATTTTACACAAAGCGCATTACAATTCCTCACATTCTCACACACACACACACACACACACACACACACACACACACACACAGTAGATGGTTGCAGCCGATACATTGGTGTTGCCTGACCCTACTGGGAACAACTTAAGGTTCAGTGTCTTGCCCAAGGACACTTCAACATATGAACCGTCAACCCCTCAATCATTGGACGACTCACTCTATCAACTGAGCCACAGCCACCCATAAAATACAAAATAAAGTTCAGTTCACTTTTATTTCCAGCACACAACAGTCATCAAAACATCATTGAAAATGGTCAACAATTGTTTTTTTTTTTCTTGTACTCGAAAAGGAGTGGAAAGACGTGAAACTTATAAATTCCCACCCCTTTTTTACAAACTAAAATTTAAATATACTGCATTAACACTCAATATACTTTATATCATTACCACAAAACATCCATGACCATTTATATACACATTATTTACAATTCACCTCATACAATCTGATATGATCAACTAAAGTACTAGTCGTAGTAAAGCATTAATTTATAGTGAAAGTACATTAATTTTCACCACAAATCAATTACATAAACAATAATTAATAGATATGATCCATAGATAAATACATAGATATATCCTAACCATGATAGTGTTATTGCAATATAAGACTCATTCACCTTTTTTTCTACCTTATAACTATTCACTTATTCAGATAATATTCTATATTTTGTCATTATACTAGTTTTGTACATCCTTTTGAATACATTAAATGAAGATTAGATTCTGATCCAGATTATTCCACAGATGTACCCCCCTAACAGAGATACACTGACTTTTTGAATTAGTTCTACACTTCATTTTCCTATTATTTTCAGTTCCCCTTAAGTTCTAATCACTAATTATCAGCTGAAACATCTGTTGTAAACTGTAGGGAAGCATGCGGTTATGAGCTTTATACATTATAATAAGGGTAAATAAAGACATACATTTTTTTAAAATTACATTTAAAAGACAAGGTTGAAAAAAGTTTACTCATAAGCACATGAAGAGAAGAAGATTTTTAAACTGGATTTAAAAGTACAACATAAACGAGAACATGTTTCATTATTTAAAGCAAGTAGAACTCAGCACCTGTTTAACAGTTTCCTTTGTTTCCTCTGCAGTTGTTAGCTTAAACATCACAAAAAGAGAAATTACTACATATCTACATCAGGAAATGAGAAATTTAGAACAAAAATGACATTATTTATTCCAGTTCTGGTGCACAATGGGCTAGTACAAAAAAGTTATTTTAGTAACAAGGATTCATAAATGGCCTAAAATTTAGAAATATCACAACTAAATTTAAATGGTCTTGCAGCAAAATAAAAAGGCAATTTTGCTACACTCATCTACTTATGGATTTGTTAGATTTTCAAAAATTCTAGTCTAAACAGCCACAATGGCACACTTGAATATTTTAAATGTCTTGGTGTCATCAAGTAAAGGTTTCTCAGGTATGAATGAAATAAAATATGAACTGGATTCGAGTAAAACTATATTATCTTCACCCGACTGTAAAATTAAGATCAGAGTTGTCGATCAAGAGGGAAAAATAAATTAAAGGTAGGATTAATCAGCATCTTTAAACAAGTCCAGTTTTATTTATATAGGCTAATATCTTAAATCTGGGTACACACTTAAATATAATCAGCCTGTTTTTGTCCCTTTTCCCACCCAAGGACGGCAAACGTAAGATTATCTTATGTTTTATAGGATAATCCTCTAGCATTATCCTGTGGTCTGAAGTGTCTTAAGAGTGAATTTGTCCTGATAATTGATAATTGGCTCTGAAACGTGTCAGAACTGACAATCGTAAATATTAAACATGTTCAATATCTACGACCAAAAATCTTTGTGTGGGGAAAGATGACGATTCCAGAGTCATGACTCTATGAATTGTGATGTGGAACAAAATGTAACCAATCAAGAAGTGTGTTAAAGGGGACATATCATACCCATTTTCCACAAGTGAACACAGTTCCCTGGTGTCTGTAACCTGTCTGTGATGTGCTTTGGTCAAAATACCACTTTGATGTAGAGATACAGGAGCCTTTTCAACCACGAGAAAAAAGCTTTTTTTTTTTTTTTTTTTTTTTTTTTAAAAATGCAGAGGTACAGTGTCTGTAAAATCAGTGTCTGATTTTTTTTAAAATCCTTTTTATTTCATAATTTTGACGTTTTATCACATAATTTTTAATTGAATTGAGGAAAGACACATTTTTTTTGTAATTTTTGGTCATATATTACTTTTTTTTAAAATAATGTAATCATTAATGGATAATTATTCGTTAATTTTCCAATGATATTTTGGTCATATGCCACAACAGAGAACACCCCCACATTTTAAATGGCTGTGACGCCCTTGGTTATTGTCAGGCGTGCTTTCTTCATAGCTAATGCTGTCGTTCACTAATTGTAGAGTTGATACATGGCCAGAGAATGAATGAGCCTCCATTGAAACCTTAAATTACTGTGGAGAAGACAGGGACAGTTTTACTGCACATGTACAGCAGGACTGGGACAGACGTGGTCACCTGCAGCAGCGTTGATGTTTGCCTTTATGTCAGGATACAAACACAAATCTAGGATTCCTTGCCTGGATTCCAATAGTTTCTACAAATTGCAGTGATCCATCTGCTTCTTTCCTTTGGCTTTGGTAGCCTGTAAAAAGATGCCTCCAACCTCTTTTTAAACCTATTAGTGCAAGCAGTGGCACAACCATTTTTTCATATTGTTCTAAAATTTGCAAAATATTTAAGCCAAATCAGCCACTCTTGTCACTCTTTATCCTACTCAGTGGGCGTAACCATGGTGACCTTTGCCATATTTCCACTACTGTGTACTGATGCACTGTACAGACCACACAGGAAGATTAAAACTCTTCTGATTTAGTTTTTTATCTTAATATGTGTGGTCTGTACAGTGGTGCCGCTACCAATTGCTACTTTGTATTTCCTTTGTCTATTTGTACACTTGTATATTGTTTCCATGTCCTTGACCTGCCTTAGGACAATGGATATGAATTAGCAGCTATGCTAACTCTAGCATATTTACAATGTTGATTTAGGCTGACATGTTGATTAATGTGCAATGTCCTTGTCTCGTCTCGTCATCCGAACCCACTTTATCCTCACTAGGGTCGCAGGCGGCCTGTGGGGGCCTAATCCAGCTATAATGGGCGAAGGCGGGGTAGATTTAGATTTAATTTATTGGTCCCCATGGGGAAATTTGTCTTCACTGACTGAAATAGACATCAACATTATACAACGCAGACAACAACAGCAACGACAGTAGGTAGACGTAACAAACAAAGACATTTTAGCAGATTTGGTCAACCTGTCAGCGGGGTCTGATGTTTAGGGCGGCTATCGCTGTAGGGACCAGGCTTTTTCCAAGACAAGCCCTTGTGAATTTTAATGTTCTATACCTGTGGTAGTAGGATGAAATAATGGTGTAATAGATGCGTGATGTCCTGGACTATTTTGTTTGCCATTCAGGTGATTTAGTGCTGTGAGGTTGGGTGTGGGGACGCCGATGATTTTAGCAGCTGCATTTGTGATGTGAATGAATTTGGCTTGGTTAGTGATGGAAAGCATTGTGTAAAAGCATGTGGAGAAGTACAGGAGGATGGGTTGGATGATATTTTTATAGAGTGACAGAAGGAGGTGGGGTGCAACATGTAATCTTTTTAGGGTTTAGAGTCTCCAGTTCATCTAAGGGCTGAATATATATAATCACTCTCACATTCAGACCTATGGGCAATTAAGGTTAACCAATTAAACTATCAGTGTATGTGTTTGGATGGTGGGAGGAAACTGGAGTACCTGGACAAAACAGACACGGGGAGAACATGCAAAGGTCTGGTGTGGGAATCAAAGCAGGGTCCTTCTTGCTGTGAGGCACAAGTGCCAACCAATGTCCTAATCTTGTCGACCTATTGGACCGAAAAGGAGGAGGGGGTGGGGGTATATGCCATCACTTACGCTAGCATCAAAAACTCGATGTCTGATTCCCAACTTCTGTTTCTTTTATACAATGGATTTTACACATTTTCACAACCTAGCCTGTATCCACTCCTTTTCCCAACAAATGCCAGGTCCCATGAATTTGTCATGTCACCCCATCCAACACCACCCCTTTTATCGGCGCCCCAGGGTCTGTAACAGATAAAAAAAAAAGTCTCTTCAAATTTAGAAAACCCGTCTGTGTGTAAATCACAAAGGTGCCTCAGTGGCCTTTCCCATCTTTACATTGTGCACTACAGGCAGTCTGGCTTTGACAGAGGAAAAATCTCCACTCAACGCCCTTTTAACAGGGAAAACAAATGGCAGAAACCTCAGGAGGAGCTGCAGACAAGGGATCTGCCCCTCTGACGCCAACAATATGTGCAAGGTTTAGTATTTAGTGGTTTTTAACGAATATGTTTTAGAGTGGGGGTGATTGAGATGATTAGGAGGAAGCTAAATACTCACCAGCATCAATAGTATTATTGTGCTCTATATCCCAAATGTCATTTTCTGTTTGTGTTAGATCATCCAGTTAAGAATTATAGATTGAGTCATTAGTATGAAGCATTTAACTTAACAAATGATTTCCACAAAATTACTATTGATCAGAGTAATTAAACCATATCAGCCTCCCCGTCAATACAGTTGTGCACTGCAGTTATCATTACTGTTTGCTGATTTTATGCATACATTTTCCAGCAACTTGTAAAGCTGGAATATATAAACATTCCACAAAGGCAAGGGTAATGAATTCATTAATGATTGTATCCAAAAAAGACAAACGCAACACACAAAGAAAACTTGTTTAATGAAATGAAAAATGGCAGAAGTTTGACAAGAATGCTCCCGGCATGAAAATGATCTCAAACTAGAGCGAAAAGAAAAATGTTAATAATCCTGGTATGAGAAACTGCCTGTGGAAAAAGACTCATTGACAGACAATACATAAGATGCCAATTAGATAGGCTTTATTTCTGCAGCTTACAAAATGGGCAGCAGTCGCCTCCTTTTCCCTGTTGACCATTCTCTGGATTCCCTCTCCAGTGGCCCTCAGGTCAAAGAAATGACTCTGATAAAATGTCATGATGAGAAGAGAAAAATGTCATTCTTGTTAGTATTGAAACGTGACATGAAATGTAATTCATAGTTGTGCTGCACACAGCTCACGCACATGTATGCATGTGCATGTGTGTGTGTATATATACTATATATATATATATATATATATATATATATATATATATATATATATATATATATATATATATATATATATATATATATATATATATATATATATATATATATATATATATATATATATATATATATATATATATATATATATTTATTATTTTTTTTTACATTTATTTCTTTTTTTATTTTTTTTAATTATTCCTCTGGGCGGTCTCTCCTTCAGACTCAGGTCCTCTACCAAAGATCTCCGATGTTGTTGTTCCTGGTATCTTCTGGAACCATTCTCCCAACTTGGGGATCACTGCCCTTAGTTCCCCGATCACTACTGGTACCACCGTTACCTTCACACTCCACATTTTCTCTAACTCCTCTTTCAACTCTTGGTATTTCTCAAGCTTCTCATGTTCTTTCTTTCTGATGTTGCTATCACTGGGGACTGCTACATCTATCACCACCACTGTCTTCCCATGTTTATCCACCACCACTATGTCACACTGATTGGCCATCATGTATGTGTATGAACACACAAGCCCTTCTGACCTATGTGAAAAAAAAAATCCCTCTTTGACATGACACGTGACTCTGCCGTAGTTTTGAAAACACACACTGATGAATCCACATACAATAAAGAGATTTACCCAGGATGAAACTGTCCTGTGAGGTAAACAGCAGTGACAGCAAAAGGACACAGATATGCTCAGAATCACACGGTGACTCATCACATGCTCCGATGCTAGTCGGTCATGTGTCACAGTGATTGTAATGAAGGAGAATTCATTTGGCAGTGTTTGTTACTTTAGAGGAAGACAAGCAGGTTGCAGAGAGGCATGTTGAAGGTGAAGACAGTATCTGGAGAATGGTGCCAGCTGGCAGAGCCATGACAGAATGAAACATGGACTGAGCTAAGCAGCAGGGTTAACATGTCTGTTCGACGGCAGAACCCATAAGAATAGGGATTAGGTTTAGGTTCATTCAGTCATCATCCATAATACAGAAAATATAAAGAATAAGGTTGATTTATAGTCGACCAACTGAGAATTCTGCTGAGGCTGAATAAGCTTAAGGCCAGTGGTTCCCAAGCTTTTATGTCCTGACCCCGTTTTAACGTCACAAATTTCTGGTGACTTCAAACATAAAAAATAGAGCCTTTTTTTTTGGTAAAATTAATTCCGTTTTTGATCATGTAATAATTTGCTACACTATGTTACAAAGACATGTTAATTTCAGATTACATTTAGTTTATATAAAGTAGATTATGGACAGAGGCAGAAAAGTCAGGTGTAGATCACTGCAAAAAGTGAGAATTAATATTGCTGTGTTCTCCATTGTTATTGAATACATTGTGTATAAAAAGACATCCAGATTGCTTTGTTTCCAGCTATTTTTGAAGGGTAAAAAAATGACTTAAGTCGAACAACAGACATGTTCATGACGCATGTGATGAGGCATCTCTGATTGGCTGTGTGTGTTTAGCTTCCCAGAGTAGCATCCAGCTAGGTTTCGTGCCGTCGCTTGTTTGGAAAACAAGAAAGGTACTGTGGCACCGTCTTCTCCTGTAGATGCCAATGCTACTTCAGATTCACTGCAATGGGGGACATAACCCCATGCGGGTGACGCCAATGTCCACGTGAAATGTAGTGGACAGGCTTTTTCTGAGTGGCTTGTTTCTCTGTTATTTTTTATGATGGTAAATCCAGCCAGTGGAGGGAACGCATCACGCAGCATGTGTTGGTAACTCTAGGTGACCCATCAGATTCCAAAAGGAGCGTGGAGAAGTGGTTTCAGCACAATGACTCCTTTAAAGCACACAGCGGATCCATTATTAATTCACTCTCACATGCTCCCTCTGGTGGTGGTAAACTGCATATGTATCCACAGTTACCCTGAGGCAGACTGACCGAACCGTGGCTGCCATTTCGAGCCTATGGCCCCTATGACCATCACCGAACATTTACACACCAGTGTTGGACAGAGCGGGATTCAAACTGCCAACCCTTCAGTTATTGGAAGACGCTCTCTACCAACTGAGCCACAGCCAACTTCTTTTTATACATTTAACAGATCTGTAATTATACCTGCTTTCTGTATCAAAACTAGATTTGTCTGGATGTGGCCTTTATTTGGCCCAGAACATTATTTTCACAGTTTTGTCATAAAACACATAATTGAATTTCATATTATGAGAATTGAGAAACAGTGGAATGGTGTGTGCATAATGGATTTGGCTTTATGAATGATTGCTATGGCTCATTAAAGCTCTCAACTCAATGAAAAAGCTCATATTTTGCTAAACCAACTTTTATTAGTCTTTGTTCATGTATTTGTGTCTTTGGATTCTACTAGTTCGTAAAGTTTGAATCTGAACCCTCCAGGTGCTGCAAAGCTATTTTTATATCTATTCCAAAACTCAAGTGGATTTCTACAACCCATTTAAATTACTGCTTGGTTTATTATGTTTGACTTGTTACCTCATGACGTTTACAAATATAAGGTAAAGACTTCTGACCAACATTTCTCCCAGTACAATATAACTGTTTATCAGCAACAGCAGTTGTAGTAAAAACTGAAAATATGTCCAAACTACCTCAAGTATTCATGTTTTTGGCTGTATTAATAAACAAAAGAAGCTGAGCGGTATAGAAAACATGATCAATAACATGGAGGGGATGGGGTGTGAAGTGAGTCATTTGCATTTAAAATCACTTTCCTTGTGTCAATACTTACAAATAAGGTTGAAGATGGACATGTGGAGTTGAATTAATGAAGAATTCAGACCCAACCATAGCATTTACAGTTAATGTAGACTACAAGTAAATGTTTTAAAATGCATAATTCCATTAAAGGTCTCATTCCGCTGCAAACTACTTTTACACACTGCTTTTGGAATCTGATAGGTCACCCTGAGTTACCGACACATGTTGCGTTTCAAAGTGCTGTGTCACCTCCACTGGCTGTAGAAAACAACACAGACAAAGGAGCGACTCAGAAAAAGCCTGTCCACTTTACGTAATGTGGACATTGGCATCACCCATGTGGGGTTAAGCCTCCCACGGAATGCAGGTAACACTCCCCCCAGCCCGGCCCCCATTGCAGCAAATCAGAAGTAGCATTAGCATTAGCATCTACACGAAAAGATGGCTCCGCAGTAGCTGCTGCGCAAACTGGGGAAAAAAAAAATGTTGGTGCAAACTGGTTCATGTGCTCTCTGTGGAAATAAACCCTAATTTTTTTTCTGCAAGTTTTCAAAACAAGTGACGGCACAACACTTAGATGGATGTTACTCTTGGATGGTAAACACACACAGAGAGCAAAAGGGGAGGGGGGGGGTAGTGTTCCTTCACGCATTCAATCTCTGAGCCAATCAGAGACGCCTCATTACTCCATCATGGATATGTATGAAAAACGACCGGAAAATAATCTTGTTGGACCTCGCATAATTTTTCTACCCTCCAAACACAGTTTGAAAAGCAATCTAGAGGGTTTTTTTTAACAGAACCAACACACAATGCATTGGATAACAATGGTGAACACAGCAATATTAATGAAATGATGTTGGAATGAGACCTTTAAGAAATGCAAAATATCCCTCCTTTAAATTGTCCCTAGTTTTATACAGAATTCCAATAGATAGAGATTCACCTATTAGATAATCAATATGTATTAGCGGTTTTTAGAGCCACTCCACTGGCTCCCTGTCCATTTTACAATTCAGTTTAAAATGACTGAATTTGTTTTTAAACCTGTGAAGCCAGAACCATTAAATCATTGAAATAAAATTCAAGTTCTTTGAAACTGGAACCTTTATTTTTACTTCTGAACAACCAAACACATTTTTATGACAAATATCTATTTCCGCGTATGATTTTGAATTTTATATTTGGTACATTGGGTCTGTCTGCTCAAATATTATTAATTTTGAATGAACAAAAACATAATATAACACCAACATGTCTAACAAATTGGTCCTTCCTTTTCAAAATTGTCAAAGTTCTGCCTCCTTCCTCATTATTGACAGTGTTGTAGTGTCACTGGAAAGGCCTCTAGTGAACAGTCACCCTGCTGGATTATCTGTGTATTGCATGTATCTAATTACGTACATCAGGTTTTTCAAGACAAAAATATCATGTAGGGCACATGTGTCAAACATGCGGCCAGAGGGCCAAGTCTGGCCCACCCAGGGTCCAGTATGGCCTTTTGAATGAATTTGTGAAATGCAAAAATAGATATTAAGATATGAACAATCATTTTAGTTCAGGTTCCACAGTCAGACCAATTCAATCTGAAGTGGGTCAGACCAGTAAAATACTATCATAATAATCCATAAATACTCAAAACCTCAAAATATTGTCTTTGTAAATCTTATTTTCACATACTTAATTATAACTTTGTCAAAAATGTAAATAATCTGAACAAATATGAAGAACCTGAAATATTTTAAGGTATTTTCCCAATATTCTGCTTAATATTAAATGTTTTGTGTATTTGGAAACCCATTGAGATATGTAAGTTCTAATGAAAATATAGAAATGACAAATAAAAGCATAATATTCTTAAAATTCTGCTTATTCTTTAACATTTTCCACATTGTTTGAAAGGATCATTTGTTGATATAAACATTTTCATTATTCAATTTTGCTTTTCTCACTCTAAACTATAGGGAAAAGTTTGGAGTGACATTATTTATGTATTATAATGTTATTATTTCAAAGGCTCAGTCCACTTCAGATCAAATTTACCTGAACGTGGACCCTAAACTAACATGAGTTTAACACCCCTTATGTAGAGAGCTTCAAAAGTCATGTATCAAATATGATACATTAGGCTTTATAGGGTTAAATCCCTCCATGGTCTTGCACCACCCTACCTCTGTGAGCTCCCTCACACATACACACCCACTCGCTCTCGAAGATCAGTTCATCAGCTGCTCTCGATGGTGCCAAGAACAACCTGTGAACTCCAAGGAGACCAGGCCTCTGCTGTTGCTGTTCCCAGACTGTGGAACAACCTGCCTCTGTACATCACTGCCTGTTTTTAAATCCCACCTGTTCTTCTTGGCCTTTTTAACACATTTGGAATGTTGACATTTCGTGTCTGTTTTTATATTTTAACTTAATTTATTAATTGCATTTTATTGTGCTTTTATTCTTCTGCACTCTAGTGCAGTGGTTGTTTTAAAGTGCTATATAAATAAAGTTAAACTGGATATCTCTCTTAGCTTATGGTCAATCACAAGTCCGTGAATTTTTTTAACAGTCTTTCAATCTCACTACTACAAATTTTTAAGTTACCATTAAAATGATTACTTGACAACTTTGAAAATCCATAAATGTAGTTTTCTTAACATTCAGTCAAACCTTATGAACATCAATCCAATATTTGTATGTTTCAAACTCACTTGAAATTTTAAAACAAAGAAAAATTCCAAGGCACTCTCTTAAAAGTGAAAGATAAAAAGCCTTTATTAAACTGGCTTGGTTAAAAAAACCTATAAAATCATATAAAAACATATAAAAACCGCAACGCGTTTCGGCACAAATGGCCTTCATCAGGGAGTAATGATGATAATTACTAAATATTTTAAAATACATTAAAATTTGCCTCAATTTAGATGGAGGAATGTGTCTTTTGATTCACATAGTATGATTGTATTATTACTTGATCAGCATCTTTCAAGTGCCTATGGTTTTACCTGCACTCACTAGATAGTCCTTATAGCTTAACTGACTATGACAGACATTAATTCAAGGACCACTTCCGTGATTACGAGGCATGGAAAAGTAGATTGTCAATAATGATTGAGTTGAAACATGGAATGCGTGTGGACATACACTACTTCTTTGCTAATGTGGCGATCATTCTCGAAGTGGGCTTTCCAGCAAGAGTCACATTGATGGCAAACTTCATAAGTCGCTCTGGGAATGTCAACCTAATTATGTGATTGGCTGCTCAGGATGTCAGTCATTGATTCATGTTCTGAGGTCCAAAAACTACATTTTGTGGAAAGAGCTTTGTAAATGGTGTAATGTATTTGTGTCTATTCTAAATACTTGAGGGTTTTGGAACATACTCAGTTGCATAAAGTAATTTTACATAATAAAGAACCATAAACTAGGTAAAAATAAATAAATAAATAGTTGGGCTTTAAACAGTTTAGATCTGTGGATGTTTTTATCAGTTAATATACACTATGAACTACTTTGGGCCAATCACACATCCTTGAGGTACTCCACAGGTAATCTCCCTAAGTCCTCACACAGCATTTTTAATTAGCACACTGTTTGTCAAAGAACATTTTAATCAAGCTTCAACTACCCCACATATCCCATGATCCTCCAGTTTCTTCAACAGCTGACAGTGGTCTGTTGTATCAAAGGCTTTCTGCTGGTCAATTACACAGAAACATGCATCAGCATTGGTATGTGTTGGCATGTTTTGCTGTATACTTACCCTTGAACATACCAAGTGGAAATTAAAAAAGAGCCAAGTGACAATTAACAGGGTTTTATTTGGCTGTAAAAGGGAAAAAAAAAAGTTTCTATCAAGCAGATGGGGTGAGAAATTTGTTGACATGGGGGAAACACTCACCCTTCAGAAACAGCAAGCTTCTTCGATGACAGCGTGCTACAAAATTTGCACTTTTGACAGTCCAAATTATAGCTATCAAAGCTGTTTTCATGGATTTGCTTCTCAAAGACGTGTCTGTCACTGCTTTGCTGACGTTGATGCACTTTTCACTGTATGTCATAAGTTTTTAGGTCTTCTATATAAATCACTATGTATTCAGACCAGAGAAAAAGCTAGTAATTTGTATTGCCTCCCAATGTATGCACTTACACTCCTTGTAAGCTGAGGAAATGGCAAACTCTTCATATTTTGGTAACAGCGCTGTGAATAAAATATACAGATAACAAGTCCCCAAAGTTCCAAAATATTGTTATTCAAATAAATCAATAGAGTTCTGACATTTTTCATTTTAAAAGATTCATGATGGGTAGGGAGGCAACATACCCAGACACATGAGGTAAAGGTTTTCAATTTTTTTTTTCTCCTGCAAAGTAGATACCATTTGTGAATGCCAGTACTGTTAATGTGTATTAAGTATTTGACTTGAACACTCATTTTAGATTTACTCCAGAGACGGTGTCGAGTTGTTGCTGAAAAACTGTGGAAAAGACACATTTTCTTTAACCCACAAAGACCCAGCACTACTTCTGTGACAGTTTCTAAATGACTTTTTTTCTCTTGTATATTATTATATGATCTATTTTATGAAAGGACAGATCTACTCTTTGCCATTTACTAATATATTTTGGGTCAAGGGTCCGGCTGTTATCGCACGGTAACAAAGTCAGTCAGGTTATTACTATGATTATTCGATGGTCTTCTCGAACATTGTGACAGCACCCATTCACTTTGAATAGCCGTTCCCAGCGTTTTGCGGCCAGATTTTTTCCAATAACCGCCCGCTGTGTCATTAACACCCACTGCCAATGGCAATGAGTTTTGTCACTTCAGATTCACGGTACCATATCACTCCGCAGGTAGTTCAGCCACTTTGAAAGTAAGTATTCGCTACATTGTAACAGCTATTTTATCCAATCTGTTAGAGTAGTAGCAGTAATAAGCTGTAATAACCCATAGAATAAGTGGGATAATGTATTGCCCACGTGTGACTATCGAAAAATATTTCCCTTCGGGGCCGAACAACACCCCAACATTGGGAAATATTTTTCTCATAGTAACACGTGGGCAATACATTATCCCTTCCTTACTGCCCTCCAGAAACCGACTCCTAGTTTTGTGATCCATAGTTCTACAATCGATTCATCGTAGGATTTGTTGCTGATCAATATTGATTGGGAACTCTGCTACCGACACAGCCATCATACTCTCCTATAAATCTGGCTCATATTGGTGTAATGATCCATCCATTCATCCATCCATCCACTTTTATTTTCACTAGGGTGGAGCCTATGAAACTACTTATGTGTGAAGCTAGGGTACACCCCGAACAATTCGTCAGTTCATCGCAGGGCACGGTTTCACATTCCCAACCCCTATTATTTACATGCATTGATAGTATTAATCGATCAACAGATTTTAAACAGTTTAGATCAGTAGATGGTTTTGGTCAAAGGGGGTTGTTTGGGTCTTTACAGGTTAATGAATAGAGATAGTGTTACCTTTTATGTACATTAGAGCATCTCCTTCTGTGTTTAGACCACCCCCTCAAAATCATGATGTGTCAGCATTTCCTTATTTCATCCAAGTAACAGACTTTGCTTCAGTGATTTATGAAACTAAGCAAGTGCCCCCTTCTGCCCCCTTGAAGATTTACTATATGGTTATGGCGGGACCACTGTTACTGACTGCCAGCGAGCTGCCAGTGTTGTTGCCAATTCATGGGCTTAATACATAGATTAAAAATTCTCCAAGGCAAGGCGCTTTCACTAACTCACAGTATGCAATTAGTGAAGAATAACAATGCCATGTGGCGTGTAATTAGCTACGGGGATCAACCTCTTCCCCATTTATTATGGTGCCCTGACCTCAACAAGAACCAAGAATGTCAATTTAAGACCAAAAAGGAAGAAGTATCACCAGAAAAAAATTTAAAAAGTAAAGTTTAAAAGATGTATGACCTTAACTAGACCTGACCAATGAACTGCAAATAAAGTCAATTTATTTTTTATTTATGTATTTTGTTAAAGCCTGACATTTCCCTGGTTAATAATATGTGTATTTCGAGAGCCATTTGTCTAATGAAGCAGTTTTAATTGCGCCTTCCCTTATTGTTTGCTCTCCAGTTAAATCCACTTTGGCTAATCCTAAAGAACCTTGGCCATATTTCCCCTGACAGAATGCAGCTGTTGCTATACAAGCCTTTTCACTTTGACGTCTCATGCCTACAGCTATAGCTTCTGCTGATGTTCCCAAAGTTTCTAGACATTTTATTTGTACTTTCATTTGAAAAACAATAGTAGGGCTTGGAATAACTATTAAAAAAAGAACAAACAAACAAAGGGCTACAGAAGCAGTGATTGATAGTAACTCAAAAGAGCCTAATATATTCAAGTAATCGATATATTCAAGTATTCTGGTAGTCCAGATGGGCAAAGAGCAGTGTGTAAAGAGTAAGTAATAGGACAAGTTTAATCAAAAAACTGTTTGTCAGCAGACTTGACAAAAACAGATAAATTATAGAGTCTAATGTCCTCCTGCAGGAATGACCTCCTGTACAATTCCTTCCACACACTTTGAATAAGTCTGTAGCTGAAAGTGCAACGAAGTCTGGTTAATACAGGTCCTATCAGGGAGGAAAAAAAGGCATTAAAAAGTCACACTGAAAAAAATGGAGTGCAATCTTTTTTCTTTTTTTTTTTAAAGGGAAAAAAAATCTTCTTGCTGCACATGTAACCTAAGATTTGTCAGAAACTCCAGTTAATGATGATGTGGGGTCCATTTCACAAAGTAGTTTTAATGAAAACTGAGTCTATTAACCCCAAAATGCCCCTCATTTCATGGTTAACAGACACCTTCTTTGTGAAACAGACCCAAAAAGTAGATCCATAGGGATGAATAAAACTCTGTGAATGACGAACAAAACAACCAAATTTACAATATACTTTTCAAATAAACGAATTGTGACGTAATCCTTCCAAATCCTTCAGCCACTTCCTCCATTATTCACTCCAGAAAAAGACAAGACATCACAAACACAGACATGCACATTCACAAGGGACTTGAATTTTTCACCAAAACACAGTAGGTAATTTGCGGTAGAATAATTACTGAGAACATTATGGACATGGCGCTCTGGGCTAAGAACTCAAACATTCTCTGTAAATATTCCGAATTACCAATGGTCCTTAAGTCATACTTATCCCATGTGAATAGGGCATTAGTTAATAAAGTTCATCCATTATCTATAGATTTAGTCTAAACCCAGTAAATGTGGCAGCAGCTCAAATGTTTTCTTATATATTCTGGCAAAAGTCAAGGACATTAAACCATGTACTTCATTAAAATGTTCTTTGTCAGATTGTAATAACACAGGATTAAATGCACTGGTAATTTAGGTTATTTCCTGACTGCAAGGCTGACTGTGGGTGTTAATTAATACATAGTCATACTGCATGTCATTTTGGACCTTCAGTAATTTTCCAACATAATATAAAGTTTTTAAAAATGTGAGAATTTACTGTACCAGCCAGGTCTTCCTTTCTTATACTTCACACCCTGTTATGAATTACCTACATAAAGTGGAGGGAAACCTTGATGTAGCATTGTGGTTGAAATTTTATTTTCTCACAGAGGGATTGATATGAAAAGGAAGATATTAACCCTGACTCAAAAGCAACTTCTCTTTTCAGTTTGGTGGAATTCATGCTTAGGTGTTCTGTGGTCTCTGAGTTGTATAACTTGAGTCTCTCACTTCCTTTATTGTGTTGCATTAAAAACGAAGCTCTGTTCTTCTGTTTCACAGGTCAGCAGCTTTAAAGTTTCATGTCTACTTGGCAACCAAGTGCTGAACAAAAACCCTGACATTCCACACATTTCAGCTTTTTTCTTTTTTTTTTTTTTTTTTTTTCGTTTTTGCAAAAAGCATACACAATCAGCTGGCACCCACATATACCGTGGTATGAAATAATCTACTTCAGGATATGGTTGTCATTTCTTTGATCACTACAGCAATTGAGCACAGCTTTGAATGCAGCCCAGCCCTCAAACCGGCCCAGGATTTTCCACAAGGAACTCCGTGAAATGTGGTGAAGTGTGATAGAGCTGATGAATCCCTTCAGTGTCTGTTGATATAGCTGGTCATGGTGTTTAAAGGGGGGAAGGGGGTGGGGGGGGTGGGAGGGTGGGGGGATGGGGGTAGATGCTATAATCAAGTCGCATCAAATCCACAAGTTCTCAGTATTGTCTTCGGGCCTGCTCATTTAATGCCGCCATGGGGTTTTAATGAGTGGTACGCTGCAGAGAAAGGCAAAAAAGCAATGTGATTTTAATAGGCTCACTATGGTCCACTGGCAAGAGAAAACAGCTATTGCATTTGTTCTCTCTGAGCACATAATTTCAGTAAGTGCAGGGAGCTGGGCTGTTGTCTGCTTGTCAGAGCTCAGTCTTATAGAAGGTCTGCATCCACGACATGGCGCGTCGTCTTTCAATGTAGATCAGGGGCTTTGGAATACACTTGTTTAGCGCATATACCCTTTTTTGTTTCACTGTGAAATGAGAGGTATTTGCAGCTACGAGGTAAATTGGAGCTCACGTGCGCCTTGTGACACACCTGAGTATTATCCTTCAGTCTAAATGAGAAAAGATGAGGAAAAGGGAGAAGGGAAAAAGGGGGGCGGGGGGATGAGATGGAGGAGAGAAGGGGTTGGGGATGGCAGCAGCAGACTGTGCAGCGTTGGGGGTAACAGCTTTTTCTTGTCTCGCACTCTCGTTCTGTATTTCTTTTCATTCCCTCACTCTGTCTGTAGCCGTTAAAGCTCAGGACCTCAGGCACTGCAATTATAGCAACGGTAAAGATGAAAGGTCACAACTGTTAGCAGAGGAGAAGGCAGTGACAGAAAGAGAAGGGAGGACAATTCAACTTTGGAAAGCTCCAAGTGGCCGACATACAAGGGGGAAATAATGTAATAATAGCTGCCAAAAGGCCTGCTTATTGACTTTGTAAAGCCAAATCTTCTGACCTTTTTGCATCAGTGCAGCCTGAAGCCGACCACTTACTGGGAAGAATAGGAAAAAAAAAAATAAAAAATGTCATCAAGCTGATAGGAAGAACAATAAAGTGAGGCTTTTTGCTCAAGAGTTGGCAGTGACACATCCTCACACAAAAAACCCGTTAATCAATCAATCGATTAATTAATGGGCCAAATTGTATTCATATAGTGTTAATATAGTGACATGCTTGAATATAGAATGCTAATTTTGAATGCTGCATTGCTTGTATTATATTTCACTTGAAAAGAATGCTGTATTGATTTGCATTGTGCGGTGGTCAACAGGGGCAAACGCACCACATCGACAGGTGCTTCAAATACAAGAAAGATGCTCAACCAAAAACACAAACACACAAAAAAATGCAACAGAAGTGTGCTGCAAAAGATAAGTGCTACAATAAGAGAAACGCAGCAGAGCACGTACCTCTCTGTGCCTGCAATGCCTCTGCCGTCGGAGCATGTGTTCTCAGCAGCTGGATTAATTGTGAATGTAAGTAGGTTTCAGTCACGTGACTACTGTATGGTGATGTTGTGACTTCAGTTGGAGGGCAGGAAGTAACCACGTAGGGTGCTGCTATGGGGGGAAACCATTGAAGAGATTGTGCTTATTGCATGAATTTAGATCCAGTGTGGAAACAGATACATACAGTTAGTTAAAATGTATTGGACATGACCCGTATCTTATGAAAATTAATTCGTTTTCAACAGAACCCAAAGATTTGCTGAAAATCGAGGCTGTGGATATTACTAACTACCTGGTCCTGCAGACATCCTACTACACCAGCAGCAGATGAAAGCGTAGAAAAGTTTAGAGGCATAGAACTTTTTTGTCAGAGGATGCGTCCACATCCATGGTACCAAAAGGCTCAGCGATAATTATCGTTTGGTCTTCGCCAGAGTGAGTGTTTTTGTAAAAATGGAACATGTATTTACATTATTGCTAGCCACTAGCAGTAGCTACTAATGTTACCTAGACACGCATGATGTGCCTAGGTAACCTATATTACAACAGTGTAAATGGACATTTAATCACAACCTAATGATACATAGCACATACACAAAAGTTAGCTTTGGAACATACGTCTGACGAAGTGGAAACTGCAGTCATGTGTATTGGCATTAGCATTAGCAGACTCCAGACCTCTAGACTGCAAATGCAGATTTAAAATCCATTTTTACAGCATTTTTCTGTGAGCTTTTTCCATTTGTCACATTTGTGAATGACAATCTTTGGTTCTCTAACAAAAATGCTTTTCTTTGTCTCGGTTAGAACGATTGGCGCAACCGTAAACTACAGAAAACAGGTGTTTTCCCAATGAAAAACTTCTTTCCCTTCATCTGAACATCACGTCCTGATTATATAGTAATGTGACATCATGTGAACTCAAAGAAAAGCTTAATTACAAAAACTTGCACTAACTTTTGCATTCAGTGAAGTTTGCACCACCCTCCTTTTTTATTTTTGACTCTTCCTGTCATCGTTGTAACCTTTGAGTATCATTCTTCAAATTGAAACTCATTAAAACCACCTGAGGAGCACAGTGGGACAGGAGACGATGAGTGGACTTGCCATGCTCCCATAGAGAATGAAGGAGGAAAGAAAATGAACATACAGCGCATTGTGGAAGAGTTTGCAGAGTACGGGGCTCGTCATGTGCCCTTTAAGTCATGGTGAGGAGGTCTAGTATTATATATTGAATTTGTTTATGTGAACCTGTGGGCAACCGTATTAGTCTTACTAAACTTCCAGTAGCCTGCTGTGCTCTTGTTAGTTGTTAAATAGTTAAAGTGGGTCAGAATGATGTGGTCGCTGTCCGTGGTGCTGAACTGCTTTGAATTTGTGCTGTTTTATTATTAGGGGTCATGTAGCCTAATGTTTTTGTTCTCTTGGTTTTGTGAGACTTCATGTCAGTTTAACTGACTTCAAAATACCATCATCACTCTCTGTGGTACACTGTAAAAAAATTAAAATAAAAAATAAAAACTTGAATTACGCTTTGTTCAAGTAATTTCATATTCACAATTGAATTGACAAGAAAATAAAAAATTTATATGAACGAATAGAAAAATCCACATCAAACTTATAGGGTAACCCTCATTGATATGCAAATGTACAATTGTGAATATTCTGGGTTGAATCAATGGCAATCAATCCAGAATTTCAATATGTATTTAAAGGTTTGTGTACATGCTTGTAATGTAGTGTTAGTTTTAACCTCTTCCACCCTCACCGTATTTTCAGGGGAAAAGGCCTAAAAACACATACCAAAATTAAATGAAAATTGCTCCACAATCCTAAGGTTTGAGTTTATTTTGAGCAGGTTACATGTCTTATAACAGTACAAGTTATAGTGTTTATATTTTAGCCCACCCCCCATTCCATAGTCACAACCCATACATTCATACTTAAAAAAAAAAAAAAAAATATATATATATATATATATATATATATATATATATATATAAATGGAAAAATAAATAACTTGTTTGAAATGCATGGTTCCAGTCACAAATGTTCCTTGATCTCATTGATCCATTGCCCATCTCTCTATATTTTAAATAATTAACAAGAGTGTATGCATTAAGTTACACAAACTTCTCACTATGGATGCTCTTTGTGTCTATGTCTACAGACTTCACAGAATCTATTCCCATTGTGTAAAATACTGTCGCTCTTACTATGACTGATTAAACTGTGATGAACTACAAGAGAAAATAGAATTTTTTTTTTAATCCTCTGTTGTTTTTTTGTTCCTTATTTGACAAAGGATAACACCCTACTAACAATGATTCCATGAATGTAAATGTGATTAATCACCTTCAGCACCTCCTTGACAGCACATGTACAAACATTGATAGAATTAAAGCAGAGTACAAAGCCTCCAGAAAGGTTTAATCTCCTCACTTGAGCCATGGAGGTCCAGCATTCTTTTTTTCTTTTAATATTTTAGAATTTTTTTTTTCTACAGTATTGTTTTTTTAAAAAATGTATTTACTAGTAAGAGCAGGTTGGTGAGAACGTCAAGATACCCCAGTTAAGACGTGCACTTGTTGTGCTGTAGTCTGGCCTAAGAAACTGTGCAGATGGCAAAGTTAAAAGACTGAAAGTACATGTTTTATTTCAAGAAATGGATCCCCCCATATACTGCATAACATGAAAAGATTACTCTGTATAGATAGAAGAGTGTGCTCTGTATAAAAATACTTGATTTTGTAATCAAAATTAAGTAATGTTTCAATTATTTAGTAACTGGAAAATTAATTCAAAGTCATTGAGATGTGGTCCTCAAAACGACCTTTTATCGAGATGGCAAATAGATGATTACGAGGATTACAAATGCACCTGTTGGTTCAAAGGTTAAAGTTCATATGACCTCACAACAATGCATACAGTTATAAAACATAATATAAATGTCTCAGCCAGTCAAAAAAACACATTATTAATAGTAGTGTGTACATTGTAGTAGAGGCAGTTGCTCTAAAAAAAAGGACACTGAGATATTAAGACAACTTTTCAAATATGGAAAATGAAAAATATGACCTGGATGAAAAATATGCAGCAAAAAATGTACTCTTCCAAAGGTAGATTGTAATGGCCAAACGGTCCGGGCATTCTACGCAGCTGCAGATGGAACATCCTGAGCACCACCCCCGTCCATTACCATCTAGCATTTACTGTACTGTAAGGTAACCAGGAAAAGGAGGAAGGAGCAGCTCAACATGTCGCAAATGATTGGTTAAAATTGCAACATCGCACTGAATTCACAGAGATTTGCTGAAGTTGCATTGAAGTTGCAAATCGCAAAATCCTGGAGGGTCTGAGTAATAGAATAAGTTAGAGCAAAAATGAGACCAATCAAAGTTTCTATTTAATGTGTTGCTCTCTCTGTTGTAAAAGGCTAAAACTGTCGTACAAGGACACAGGCAGTGTTGGGGACTGCTTATGTACACAGTGTGATGCCGGTGCAGTTTCGTTGACAAAGGCAAACACAGATTCCTTGCTCTGCTAAATGTGTTGAGCTGTCGGCGCCATGTGCTCATCTTTTATCTGATCTGATTATCTTGTTTTCTTCTCTTAATGACAGCTCTTTCAGAAAACAAATCACCATTAGAAGTCACATTACGACGTGAAATTAGCTACTGCGAGATAACGTTGTTATGTTATGTATAAACAACTGCTTCTATTCATTGTTTTTTTTTACTGCGGCGATTAACTTTTGATTGTAAACTTGTAATGAAGCTTTAGAACCAGTCACTAGATGGTGTCACGGAAAATGACTCTTTTGTTAATGCTTCCCATGAGCTTCAATATTCAACCACAGTCTTTGCATCATATACTGATGAGGTAATATATTGTATTATGATGTAAAGTGCTGTAATTATGGTCATTATTGTGGCCATTTGTGTTTTTTGGCTTGAGGATTGGGCTCATTAGCCTTTATGACTAAAACATCTTATGGCGCTGGTCACTGCACTCCATCGAAGAGAGGATGAAAAAATATTGTTCTAATATCCTAGTGGGAACTTCAGCCTGGATACAGTACAAACATACCATGAGAGATTTGGTTTGAAAATTTGCATTTTAGCTCCAAATCCAGGAAAACACATTTACATGCACTTAGAGACATTTAAATTATTGGCTTAGCCCAGCTAATATTGGAGTTTTAAAAGCCATGTATACTTTTTAATCAGACTATAACACTGATCTAAAAGTAAAATGCTTTCAGAACAAAATTAATGAAACTTTACCACATGTGTGTTACTGATAAATTCAAGTCTTAAAGGGGACACGTCATGCCCATTTTCTCAGTAACCTGTCTGTCACATGCTTTGATCAAAATAGTATTTCAACCTGGAGAAACAGACCTTTTTGGTCATGCAGCTGCTCCTTGGAGTAGCTTCCACATCATTCTGACTCAGACTTTTAACAAAAGACAGTTTGTAACATTTATGGAAACTTTGAACAAAGATAGTTTTTGTACCTCTAATTGTGAAATTATTTTCGTGATATTAAAATGAACCCAAAGACGATCGGAAAGACTCAAGAGTAAGATAATTTTCACCAAGTCGCTCGTGTTATAAAATATAACTAATATTATATTTTTGTCTAAAACAGTGGTTAAAGGTACAGAACATCATACACTGTGAAACAACCTCCATCTTCATTACATATTTCAGACAGTCCGACCCTACATACTGGATGATTTTGGACTAAATGAGTCTGGGTGATGAACTGACCAGCCTGCAATCTACACCTTTCACCAAATAAAAGTGAAATAAATAGTGAAATATATAACAAAGAAGATCTAAGACTGTTGAGTAACTTGAATATACTGTGCATCAGACACAAATAAAACCACATTCCTTTCCCAAAATTCCAGCAACTGGGCTTCTCTGTTAGAAGAGGGAATTTGACACAGTGATAAACAAGACTGTTTTTAGATGTGTAGATACCATCTCACTTGAATATAACTTTTGTTTTTCTCTGAGCCCATAACGCCCCAAACATCCACCAGTGACCAAAACCATCAACTGTTTAAGCTCTATTATCCATCTATTGTCTGGCTGCTACTCAGAAAAGAAGATTCAGATGGAGGGTTTACAATAAATGAGATTTATTCACATGTCCTAAAGAAGCTATTAAATAACATGATGCAAAATCACTCCAGAAAAGGAGGAAAAATAATATATTTAAATAGAAAATCACTTCAAAAGGGAGGAAATGGGAAAGGGAGTCACTGTTCTGGGGTGGGTCGTCCATTAACTGAAGGGTTGGCAGTTCGATTCCCCCTCTGTCCTCATCAGTCGGGTGTGTCCTTGGGCAAGACACTTCCCCCTCCTTGCCTCCAGTGTCACTCACAGTGGTGTATGAATGAATATGAATGTTCGGTGGTGGTCAGAGGGGGGCCGTAGGGCTGCCCCAGGGCAAATGTGACTATGTAGTTTACCACCACCAGAGGGAGCATGTGAGAGTGAATGAATAATAGATCAATAATGTAACGCGCTTTGGGTGCCTTGAAAAGCACCAGAGAAATCTAATCCATTATTATTATTATAATTATTATTATTACTACGAAATGCTGTTAACATTTAATGAAGCACAAAAAAAAATCCCTCAAGTTATGTTAAATCCACATGTTTAAAATGTTAAATCTACATGTTTAAAATGTTAAATCCACATGTTTAAAATGTTAAATCTACATGTTTAAAATGTTAAATCCACATGTTTAAAATGTTAAATCCACATGTTTAAAAGGTTAAATCCACATGTTTAAAAGGTTAAAGCTACATGTTTAAAAGGTTAAAGCTACATGTTTAAAAGGTTAAAGCTACATGTTTAAAAGGTTAAAGCTACATGTTTAAAATGTTAAAGCTACATGTTTAAAATGTTAAATCTACATGTTTAAAAGGTTAAAGCTACATGTTTAAAAGGTTAAAGCTACATGTTTAAAAGGTTAAAGCTACATGTTTTACATCTTAATTCTAAATATGACAATGTAACATGTTTGTTCTACCAGTTTGTTTTTTTTCCATAAAAACAACTGTATTTTTTAGTTTTTTTTACAGTGTAGTATTAGCGTGAAGCGCTCACAGACTCTCACTGACACTGTCATGAACACATGATTTCCTCACATCTGAACACCTTGCATATGAGCCTGGGTCACAGATGTTGATCAACAGCTGGTTTAAACCCAGTTCCATAGCATTATCTTCATAAATAGAACATGGTATATATTTGTTGTACTTTCACCTCCCCCTCCTGAGAGTTTGGAGGTACACCTTGAGAGTGTTGTGACTCCCTGTCGAGAGCACAGACCTGGGTGAAGGACAAGGTGAGAGCATGCATGAATGAGGAGGTGGGAGGAGAATAGGATGGGTTTGGGCTGTAACTGCCCACGCAATTGGGTTGTAGAGGAAAGATGAAAGACGGCAGCTGCAGGCAGACGAATAAGTAGAAAGACCATCAGAGTGTAAGAGACAGCAAATGAGGAAATTGGAGGCAAAGTAAAATTAAGCAGAGTGATGCTGAGAGGGGGAGAGAAAGGCAAAAGGGAGTCGGGGAGATCTATGTGCCAGGGGAAGAGTGCTGTATTTCAGGCCCAGTGCCTTTGTGCCATTTGAATCACTGCAGGTTTCTCATGCCCTAGGCTCTTCTATATAAAGCTCAGACAGCTGCTGGATTTTCCACATTACTGCCATGGAATTGGATTAATACAATGCCCGTCCATGTTTTCACCATCATCAGCCAGCATCCGGAGGGACCTGCTCTCACAGGTCGCTGGCCACCTGTCTCCTTCTGCTCATTGTTACCGGGGAATTAACCGATATGGGCGATGTATGGCAGCGCACATGCAGAACAGTAAATCCTGTACTAACCACTCCACTGTTTTGTTTTTTTTTTTAATTCTGGGGTATCACGTGTCAAAGTATGACACTTGATTAAACTGATGTATGAACAGACGACGTGAGCAATGTATATGGCATCAAAAGATTATACAGAATGTGTGATTGTTACATTTTTCATTTAACCATGAATATGAATGTTAATATGAATCCTTTGAACTATAAGGGTTGTGATTCTGCTGCATTTTGATAACTGAAGTGTGAGGCTATAATCAAATTATTCTTATTTGAACTGTATTAGCGTCATTATTATTTGCAGTGTTATTTAATTTGTTTAAATGCCACTTATTTAGTTTGGTTTACATCATAATGCATATTGCCTGCACTGCACTACACACTATCTTTGGTGCCATGATTCTCCCAATTTGCATCAGCCAAATTTCCTTATCTATATTTTTATATATATGTAATTTTACATACTGCTTCATATGCATATATTAATATTTAAGGTTTTCTACAGTGGAACCATATGTGTTTCATCCTTCAGTAAACCCAAACCATGCAATCTAATCTCATAGAAGTCTAAAAATATCACTGCAAATGCATAACTACAAAGTTAATGCAGCCTGAAATATGCATTGGTTTAACATACAGTAATAATTAAACATTATTAAGGTTATACTAAACACTGGACTATTTATTGAATGGATTATATGACTTAATAAACTTCAATACATGCAACAGTCGAAAAAGAAATGGACATAAATATAAAAGTGAGGATTTTATACATGAGAGGTTGTAGCAGCACATTATATATAATAATGGTGCCAAATTTTGCACTTCAGTATGTAATAACACTGCATTTTGTAATAACATAAAATAGATGTGATGTTATTGTACAAATATTATACAATGAAGGTGGGAAGAGCTTATTTACTTCAGTAATAAATAAGATATTTAATAAAATCAAAACATCCAATAACATACTGCATTTTGTTACAAAATTCTTGAACACATTTGGTGATAAACTTTTGTTTTGAACAAAAAGCAAAAATATAAAATCAAAAGCATTTTGTAATATTATCTCTTCTGAATTTCAGTGCACCACTAAGTTTCTTGTTACCAATACATTTATGTATGTATGATGAATGTGCTAATAATAATAATAATAATAATCTTGGTACTCAAAGATGCCTTGGCGGAGGTTTGTGCTCAGTTGGTGCTTTTCTAATTTGGTTCTAATTTTGGGAACACACAGTGAACCTGTTCCTGATAACGTGATAGACACGTTTTATCCAGTTTACAATAAATTCAAGACAATGCAGGTAAAACTTACATCTAAACAGTGTAAGAACATCTGTCCCCTCTTCCACAATCATTTCAATCATCTTTATTTTTGTATGTTTTGAACCAATGCTCTTTTGCTATGTAGGAAAATGGCGTCCATGTAGTGCAAGAAGTATCATTATTCCATGACTGCACCATCCGGGGACTTAAAGCACACAGCATTTTACTACTGTTGTAAGTGTGAATGTACTCCGAGGTGTTGAAGTGCACAATTTGGAACACACCCCAATGCTCATTTCACATTTTTACCCATAACTTATCATGGGAACTTGAGCCAACCAGCATTTAAGACTTGAGTTTTCTTTATCAGTAACACATAAAATACCATTAGTTTTATTCCGGAACTATTTTACCATTTTAGACTAGTGTTATGTAATGCACCAATTGATTACATTTCCTTCAAAAACAAAAAAGAGCTACACCTACATTTTGTAATGTTCCATCTATTAAAAAAAATCAAGAATTGTGTCACCAAATGCTATGTTAGAAAATGTTGCATTATTATTAAATATTGATGACATTATTACATACTGCATCATTATTCCATAATGTTGTATAATGAATAATGCTACACTGTTATAAAACCCTCTTGAGCTTTAACTAGTTGGATGATGAAGTAGAATGATTCATTTCTGATCAATTTACATTCATGGAATCTGTATAGAGAAAATCAACGGTAGTGATTTTACGTTGTAAATCTACTGCTTCAGTTGGTGAAATAAGAAATTGAACAATTCATCTTTTTAAAAATGTATTTATTTTTTTAATCAGGGACCGTTTGAAGGTTTAAGAGCTCTTCAGGGATTCAGTTCCCCATGTGACAGGATTGTATGATGGTGAGGAAGAAAAAAAAAAAAGGGGGGGGGGGTTAAATATAACATACACCTAAACAGATATTGATTTTTTTTTTTTTTTTTTTTTTCCAAGTCGTGAAAAATCCACAGCCCCCTGTGGTTCTGCATAAGAGTCTTGTGATTCTCTGTCCTGGTTATGTCCCTGAACTACCCACAACTGAGACACTCAGCCCTTCAGAACCTGTGTCAGCAGCCATCTGACGTGTTCTCTGAATTATGCATTGTTTTGTATGATAAAAAGTGTTCACACATGATGTTTTGACTCTTATGAAATATCTGGCATTTGATTTATTATTAATAGGAGGCAAAGGGTATTGATTTAGATTTATTTTGTCTGTCTATTTGTCAGGAACTTTACACAAAAAAACTACTGGACCAACTTTCATGAAAATTTCAGTCAAGGTACAAAATGATCCAGAGTAGATCCCATTAAATTTTGGTTAATGTAGGTCAAAGGTCACAGTCAGCATAAACATGTTTTCACAACAAGTGAACAAGTAAAACAGGTATTTCCTTTTCATTCCTATATACTCTGTTCTGTTTCTTCTTTTTGCTCTCACTATTGATGTGCATTGACATCAGAACCTTGAAGGACAAATTTGAAAAGTCAAGGGTGTGAAACCCACGTTAGTTCAGCTAAATTTGATCTGAAGTGAGTCGAACCTTTGACATGATAATGGTATAATACATAAATAAATAATGTGTTTTTCTCTATATTTTAGGGTGAAAAAAGTAAAATTGAACAATGAAAATATCTATATCAACAACTGATTCTTTTAAATAATGTAAATAACATAAACAAAGTGAAAGAATAAGCAGAATTTTAACCATATTATGCTTTTATTTATCATTTCTACATTTTCATTATAACTTACAGATCTCATTGGGTCTCCAAAAACACAAAACATTTAATATTAGGCAAAATATTAAAATATTTTAGGTTCTTCATATTTGTTCAGATTATTTACATTTTTGGACAAAATTGTACTTTGTTTTAGTATAAATATGTGAAAATATTAACACTTACAAAAATAAAAATGTGAAGTTTTGAGTATTTACGAGTTATTATGATAGTATTTTACTGGTCTGACCCACTTCAGATTGAATTGGTCTGACTGTGGAACATAAACTAAACTCTAAATGAAAAGTCCAAATCTTTTAAACTTTTCGTCTTACAGACTTCCAAGGAACACCAAAATGTTCATATTCCAATGCTACATTTTGTGTCTTTTATGAACATTTACTAGATCACTAAATTAAATATATGTATATACATGATTTACACTGAAAACAATACAAAATACAGAAGTAATGGTGAAAAGGTTAAAGAGAAAGAATTTCTTTTTATTTTTGGGGGGGGGACTGCAACAAAAAAACAAGCACTGGGTCTTTATGGGTTAAACTGAACCATTCACTGACATCCTGTTATTTTTCAGATGGGTGTTAATCTGTATATATATTATACAGATATCATGTGGAGTTTGCATGTATCTCTCCCTCTGTCTGGATGGGTTTCCTTTTAGGTGCTCCGGTTTCCCCCCCATCACCCAAAAACATGTATGTTAGGGTTAAAATTAGCCTGGTTCTACAGCTGGACATGGGTGCCCTCTGCCCTTTACAGGTGTCCCAATGGCATCAAGGATGTGTTAAATGTAGAGGACAAACTTTGTTGTACAATGTATAATGACAAATGAAATACTTTACCTTTATAGACCCAGGGGGCGGGGCCAGTGGGTCCAGACGAATCCCAATAGTTCATAGCATCCAAATTTTCTGAAACTTTTTTCAGGGTCAACACCAATAGATCATGATGATGGATTAATCTACATCAGTGCGTTAATTTTGACACTGTCTGTCCACCATAAACTGATGGACATTCTGAGTGTCTTCAATTTTCATTACTATTAATGAACTATTTTAAATGGGACATAGATGGACGGGATGAGGTGCATCTATCCCGTGGTGTGTTTGTGGGTTTGAGAATGGTCGCTAGTAGTTTCATGTTACATGTCCGGCTTCTTGAGTGGCATATTTTTTTTTGTTTTTTGTTTGTCCCCATCACAGATCGGGCTGTTTTTGGGCAGTATTGGCTGTTTGATGTGTGCAACACTACTGTGAACTTACCTTGATTTTGTTTATGTATCTATTTGGATGTATCTTATGTTTTGTTTGTTATTGATGGATGGATTTGGGAAGATTGTATTTTTTTTATAATTTTTTTTTATATTTATCTCAAATTTTTGTGGAAAAAAAAGTACATTATTGAGGAAAACATCTGAAATATTTTTGGTTTAATAAACAAAATCAGCTTGTCTATCATCATACACCTGAGATGCACAACATGAATTTGCACCATAAACCCCATTTTATTTTTCATAGAATTCCTACAGTTTTCCTGTTTTAAGTTCTACTATAAATTGCACACCACAGGTATGACTTCTGCTCAACTCCACAGAGACCACCTATATCATTTCATGCCTCCTCTTCGATTTCTCTTGGGAATCGTGCCATAGACGGCAAAGTAAAGCATTATACATTTTTTTTTCCCCCTCAATCTGGCATTTTCGACTTCTTTCACCGTATCCCTCGGTGGTTTTATAGCCTTCAGAAATCCTTCAGCCTTGTGGTTTATCTGGAGATTTTTTTTTTTTTTTTTCCTTTTTTCTTAAAGTGGGTGAAAAAACTTTGGCACTTCCATTTACCCCATCTACTCCTGGGTGCTAGAGAGTTGTGAAAGCTGATAGGAAAACATTCTTGACATCCTATAATGGCTTTCTCAGACGACCGGGGTCATTTCTTTTGGACAAACAAAATCTCCAATAACCTCAAGCCTATCACTGAGAGCCAGATGATCAGCAAAGAGAGCGTCTGGCTGAGCTGTGCATTCTCAGCTAAGATGGAGATGAAATGATTGTTCCACTGGCTTATATCACTGACTGTTTGTTGGGAACAGTATGGATTTGGACTGTTTCAATTAGTAAACCTTACTATTTAATATTTTATCAATGTTCTGACTGCAAATGAAGTTTCTTTCTTTTCCAACATCCATTTCATTCCAACATCATGAATGCTTTATTTGGCAGTAAGAGCGTTGTGTTCAATGAATGTGGCAGCGAAGGCTTTTTAGATTTGCCACTCAAGGTTAACAAGTTCATGGAGCTGTGCAGCAAATGATCGCTTCATTATGGATACATCTTTACTTTGTTTTCACCCAAACACACAGTGAAACAAATGGTGTTAGGAGCAAAAAAAAAAAAAAAAACTGCCTTTCTTTTTTTTACGCATATGTTGTAGCTTATTATAGCATCAGTTTCCAGCAATGTGTAGATGTCAGTATATACATAAACAACATAGACAAATGTCAGCCATTATAAGGAAATGGATAATTGATTTCAAACTTGACTACCCCTCTGTGGAGTTAAACAATGAGAACAAAATGCAGACAAATTAATAAAAAATGAAATAAAAAAATAAAATATATATATATATTAAAAAAAAAGGAAATGGGGGGGGGGTTAAAATTCTGACAAAAGAACTTTTACCTAATTTTACCAAAATGTAATCACATCTAATCTATAAACTGAATTTGGTACAAACAAACCAAAAACAAGTGGTTGCAAGTTGTTTATTTTTAGTTATTGTCGTAGATGTGTAGATGTGTCGTGTCCAAGTGTGTGTGCTGATGTCAGCATATTGATTTCCTGTATGTATGTATATATATATATATATATATATATATATATATATATATATACTGTATGTGACAAGGTTGAAGAGTAAATTGACATTTGAAATTTGTAAATAAATGAAACAGAAAAAAAATGTCAGAAATTCATTAAAGAAATAGATGTAACGTACAGTACTTTCCCAAAAATGTAAACACATTTGTTCTGGGTTACTGTCAATTTCGAAGCCCAGTCTGGTGTGAAGTCAACCAATAGTTTTGCTGCTTGAGTGTTAACAAAGAAACAAAAACAAACTGAACCAAAAACAATCGCCTTTGCTTCGCCTTCTGGGGGTGAGTCATAATATTGAAATGAATGAATAAATATTCATTTATTTTGCAGCCACATTGTTCATTAATTAACAGAACTATAACATGTAAATGAGTCAGAGTTAACCAACAGGGCTAATTTTCATCTGTTAAAGCCCTCCATCACCAGGCGCCCCCCTACCTCACTGACCTCCGAACACCTCATGTCCCATCCCACAGCCTCCGATCCTCTTCTGCCCACTTCCTCGCCCCACCGCCCAAAACCAAGCACCGAACCTGGGGGGACAGAGCCTTTTCTGTAGCCGCCCCATACCTCTGGAACTCACTCCCCCCAACCATTTCTCACTGTTCTGACCTCAACACTTTTAAATCCCTTTTAAAAACTCATTTATTCAAGATTGCTTTTAATGTTTAATTACCTTTTTATTCTGTCTGCTTTAATTTTTTAATTTGTGAATTTGACTTTTATTTGTGTTTTTACTGCATGTAAAGGGTCTTTGAGTGCCATGAAAAGCGCTATACAATTAAAATGTATTATTATTAAATTAAGAATGAAAATGGAACAAATAATCCAAATAATTAATAAAACAATTAAACAAATACAAGTGAATAGAATACAATGGAAAAAAAATGAAGCCCTGTAGTTAACTGCTGAGACATCCAGGAAGTATCTTCACCTTCACTGGATGGTAATTGGAACGGATGGATGGATGGAAAGATGGATGATTGGATGGATGGCTGTACACTGTGTTAAATAAACAGGCACTAATCCAGCAGAGTGCAGGTACTTACAGTGGTGGATAAAACTGTTGATGAAATAGCATTAGCATTTGTGAAATATTACATTAAGAACTGCTCTTAAGTCACTGAACTTTACTCAATATTATTTCATTCTCTAAACCCACAAGCTCTTCTTTGAGCATGCACGCTTATGTTTGTCTGTCTGTCAGCAAGATAACTCGGAAAGAATTTAATGCCATATTCAGGAAATGTTGATACTGATTAAATTGTGATTATAAAGTATAAACTTTTATTCGATTTGAATGCTTTATTTCAAACATGTGCAGAATGTAACAATAAACAATACAATAATAATAATAATAATAATAATAATACACAATGACATGTCCGAAAAGGAGTAGGATGAAGCTTAAGCTTATTTAATTTCTACCCTTCTTCACTTCCACATTAACCTGAATTCATCTTATAGCAATAGAGTGCATAGTAGAAAAATTATGATGATAATAAAAATAACAATAATAATATAATATTAATAATAAAATAATAATAAAAATAAACAATTGAAGTACTAAACTTATACATATATACAAAAAAAAACAGAACAAAAAAAAACCAACAACAACAAATGAGCAGATAGTAAAGTAGGTAACAGATTTTTTTTTTTTTTCTCTGTATTTTGTTGTCATTCTTCAACTCCACAGAGGGGGAGTCAACACTGTTCGAGATCAATGAACTTTAGAAGGAGATGATTTAAATGATTAATACTGTGGAGTCTATGTACAGTACATGCCGGTGCGTCCTGGTGACATGTGATTTCAGATGATGAAGCAGTAGACGGAGCATGACTGAAACTGCAATTACATTAGTACAGATGATAAAACTAATACTGTCAACTCAGTCCTTTTGAAAGCAAATGTAAAAACAAAGTCATGAGACACTATATAAACTGAATTTTTTGCTCATAATGTCATTATATTCACTAACAATGTAATGATGAGATGGCCAAAAAGGGCTTCTAAGGGAAAGAAAGGAAGAAAAAGAAAGGGAGGGGGCAACAATGGAAAATAAGGAAGAGGAACAAAACAAAAAAGGAAAGAAAAATTAAGAAAAGAGCAAAAAGGACATTTTCTTTTCGTTTAATAACAACATAAGTGATTTGTCTAAACTTTTATAACACCTGGTTGTTTGTTTATAGTTGTAATAGTATATTATATAGTGTTCATATTTGTGAAAATGGTTCATTGAACACCAGATTGTTTTTAAAATACTTGAATATAGTTTTTGAAGTTTTTAAAGTCGTCTACATTTAATTTAAATATTAGAGTAGAACTTTATTATTGACTAAATGTAAAATTATTGTTTGGAAATGTTCTATTTATATGGTCATTCTAAGTTATGAAAATGGTTCATTTCAATGTTTTTTTTCAATAAATTTTCAATAAATCCTACTTTCAGCCATTATTTTATGTGAAATTTTTTTTTTAATCTATTTTTACTTTGCAGCCCTTTATCTTTTCCCCTCAAGTGACTGTGGTCTCTTGGCAGGTCATTATTATAAGTAAGAAAAATAAAAAAAAAAACTCGAAATTCAAGGTTTTTGTTTGATTTGAGGTTTAGTGTTTTTTTTTTTTAAAAAAGTCATAAATAAAACTGAATAGCCAAACGTGAGGTTGTGCTGAAAATTTCTAACAAATAAATCAAGATGAAGATGTTTTTGATTAGATATAAATGCAAAATCAAAATGGCTAAAATAACTCGGGATTAAGTCAGAATACTAAAATATATTGACATCAGTACCTGTGTCCATTTCCTACTGTATTTATTTCCACTCTTTCTTATTTTATTCACTTCCCTGTGTTTACTTCTCACACATAACATGATCCTTTTCTAACTATACACATATTAGTTGTGTTATAGTATTGTTACTCCACACACTCATAAATGGCTCCTATCCCAGTCAAATTCTACGTGTTATAATCCCACACCTTAGCTGAGGATCGGTATATAACAAGTTAGAAGTGAGAATGTGTAATGTATATATGTGACACAGATCAAAATAGACAGTTGTAACCCCACCTCTTTCCTTATGTAGTTTCAATTTATGGCTTAATATAACATGTTGACTGACTGAATGTGACACTATCACACAAAACATAAGGAGAATACACAAGATGGAGTGTGTTTATTATGGTCATAGCATGGACAGCATTAAAACTTTCTGTTCTGTAGCAAAGCAGGAGCCCACAAGATAACACAAGTGTTTTTTGTTTTTTTTTTTTTCTGATGCATACAACTATATGTTCTGTCCTCACCTCCCAGAGTAAAGTAACAAATCACCTAAAGGAGATTTTCTTTTCCACTCACAGAGCTCCAGAAAATCGCTTGGTCCCATTTCTAACAAAATCTGAGCTCAACAGTAGTTCCAGCAGTTATATGTGGTTTATGTTTTCCCTCAGCTTTCCTGCAGGTTCATGTGCCTTTGAGACCAAACTCGGGGCTACTACACAGATCTCTATATACAGGTCATACAGACCTCGCTGTGCAGGAACAAATACATACGTCACTCAGGGTTGTGCGATTGTGTGGGGGTGTTTGAGAATAAGGTTTATTTCTCTTTTTCTTGTGTCTTAGCTTTGCTCACACCATCACCCTTTATTCACACGACTGCTTGTTGACGGTAACCATGACACCACACACGTGTAAAAACTCATTTGACAAATACAAAATTATTCAGAGCGCTCGTCCCTCACGCCAAGATGGACCCTGGTTCGATTCTAACACCAGACCTTTCTGTGTGGAGTTTTTTTTTTTTTACAAATATGAATGTTAAAAAAAAGTAAAATAAGTAAACAAAATAAAGAAATATAAATACAGCCACAACAAATTTACAAAACAAAATAGAAAATACAACACATAATACATATTCGAAAAGGAGTGAGAAGCAGCACAGCTTATGAACTCCCACCCCTTTTCCCTAGAAATTAATTACAATAACGATCTTCCAAACCATACATATGTAAACACACATTCATACATATGCATACATATATACATACATACATGCATACGCATATATACATACATGTACACACACACATTTATTTATATATATATATATATATATATATATACATACCTACAAACGCACACAGATATACTTACACACAACTGTACATACTTATACATATAAACACATACCCTATAGTTTTTCATCTTTATAACACCCAGTGACATCCAACACCTCCCTCATCCCTGTATCTCTGGAAAACTGTGTCTCTGTACATCCTTTTAAATTGCTTCATGTTTGGACATTGCTTTAACTCTATGTTGATTTTGTTCCACAGTTTGCATGTTCTCCCTGTGTCTGCGTGGGTTCTCTCTGGTTCTCTCATCCAAACACATGCACTGATAGGTTAATTAATCTAAAGTGCTCATAGGTATCAATGTGAGAGTGATTGTTTGTCTATATATGTTCAGCCCTGACATGAACTGGAGACTCTGTACCCCACCTTCACCTATTGTAACTGAATTAGGCCCCCCAGTGACCCCTGTGACCCAAGTGAGGATAAAGCGGGTTCAGATGACGAAATGAAATGCTTGAAAATAAGGACTTGATATCAAGAGAGATGAATAAAATATCTGTCTGCTGCAGCTCAACTAGTAGTTAGTAGAGTGAGTAGTTCAATAACACTGGTCTGGAATGAAAATGCTTCCAGAATTTTACCTCATGTGTTACTGATGAAGAAAACTCAAGTCTTGGGGGGTGTTTACACAAGGATGATTGCAGCTAAAAATTTTATTGGAAGTTTATCTGTGAACTGAGTTTTTACGGGTTGAAAATGTACAAATCTGAAAACACATTCCCGTCTCATGGTCAACAACGCAAAAATATTGCTGTTACGCATCATCTTGCAGCCTGGCGTGTATATCTAGTCCAATTCCACACACTCTTGCGTCGTCATATACATGAATATTTCTTAATGAAAACGCTTGTGTAAATGTGGATAAAAAGGTTAAGACGAGACATCAATTTTGTGTCTTCTCTTCTGATCGTCTCTGTATAAATGTAGCTTTAAATACTGGTTGGCTCAATTTGGCTAAATGTGAAATTCTTAGAATTAATGACAGAATAGGTTTTAGTCCAAAGGAATATTGGTCTCAGATCTACTTTAAAACACTGTCTGCACATTATCATCCATTCACTTTACAGGTTCTTTCTAGTGGAATATTTACAAATCCATTATATATATGTACATAAACCACCATAAAGTATATGTGGAATAACAAATCATCATATATATTAAAACATGAGCGAACCAGAACTTTTGCCATTTGTTTTCTTATTCATCTTATTAAAGTACATTTAATGTCTGAAGAAGATACTTAAAAAAAAAAAAATGTCGAGCAGTGTAACCGTGAGGGTCATTGGTTTGAATCCTATCTCCAAATGGTAAATGGATTGAATTTAAATAGTGTATTTAATCCTCTCATGGTGTCCAAAGTGCTTTACAATTCCTCACATTCACCCATTCACACACCAGTAGATAGCTGCTGCCTGTCCCTAGAGGGTTCAGTGTCTTGCCCAAGGACACTTCAACATGTGGGCAGTCAGAGCCAGATTTGAACCACTGAACCTTTGGTCATTGGAAGTCCCACTGAGCCACAGCGTCCCTGATGTCCACATGATGATTTGTCCTTGTGTAAAGCCCTATTCTGACGGGATTAGTTTTACCTAGGGACCTCTTGCAATTTGTAGTAATTACCGAGGTCATCAGTGATGTTAATCCCATGAGAATCAGCCATGCTAGTAATTTGGAAAGTAAAAATGTCCCTTCAAATGACCTACTACAATTTTGCTAAGCTCTGATGTCCTGGAATAATTTGAATCCCATGAGAATAGGCACCCTGGTGGTTTTGGCCAGAAATGGGTGGGATCGCCTGCATGTTTTGGTGGTTTTTATTTCCTTGAGGTATTTTCTACATGTTTTGAGAGAATGATGGAGGCTGCACTGGACTGTTTAGAAGATGTTCCAGCAAGAACATATCAGCCAGTCATGTACGGAAACAAAAAGAAAAGGCTGAAAATAAGGGCATAAAATCATTGTGGCCGCCATGTTGATATCGAAGTGAGCAGATGATATGTAATACGCAACATGTTGATGTCATATCCAGGGAATGTTGGAAAAACCCGGAGTAAAATCTGACTTTGCTTGTCCTGTGAGAATAGACGGCATGAAAAGCAGATGTAGAATAAAAGACAATAGACTTTATTGTCATGCCTGCATGAAATTTGTCTTTGGTCTCACCACATGAAAGGCATAAATGGACATTCATTCCATTACTTAAAACTTAAAAACATAAATATAAGTACTTACATGTACACAGATCATTAAAGTTGTCCCCTCCCCTTAGCCACCCTTCGCAGCATACACAGTTCCAGACCCTGTTTTGCTACCCCACTCTAACATTTCCATTGTTTGTTGACCATGGAAAATTGCATTAGCTATAAATGAATGTTTGTAGATGTTTTTCCTTTAGTGTGTGCTCTGTAGCGCCTCCCTGAAGGGAACAGTTCAAATTCAGGGTGAACAGGGTAGGTGTCATCATATAAATGTTCCTAGCTTTTCTGTCAACAGCAGTGAAATGTAGGTTGTCCAGTGATTTTTGGGAACATCCTATGAGTTTTTCTGTCATTTTAATAATTCTGGACAGCCTATGTTTGTTGGGCAGAGTGAGGTCACCATACCGGACAGAAATGTTATAAATAAGGACACTCTTTACTATGCTCTGACATATGTCTTCTCCAGAATGTTGCAACTTATTTCAAAGGCCTTTCAGTTTCCGAATTAAAAACAACCTTTGATTTTCCTGTTTGCATTTGGCATCAACATTTTCACAGAATTTTAGCTTGGAGTCAATGAATGTACCTAAATACTTAAAAGAGTTGACGATGTCAATATTTAATGTAATGTTGAACATGTAAAGGGATCATTTTATTATTACAGAGGTTTCCGTCAGAGTAAAGCTTAAGACAGAACCCTAAATTACTCCCAATAGAGGCTGGCAGCTGCCTATAAGTGAATGATGAGTGTGTGTGAATTGTTAAATTAAATACTTGGGGCACCAAAAAACTGTAGTACAACACGATATAAGTACTGACTGACATTTCCACCGACATTAGACCATCAAAGCAGTGGTTATGCAATCCAGTACCAAGTCCTGTGTATGTCATGTGACTAAAACAGACAGAAAAGAAAACATACAATGAATAAAAGGACTGATTTTGTCAGTACAATGACACAGATATTGAGGTAAGAAGTAAATTGATTTAGGTTATTATCAAAAACACATTAAATGGATAGATATCAGCCCTTTCAACGTGTATAGGCTGGAAGTAGTCACTCAAAAATGTTAAACCACCCAAACCTGTCCCAAATGTCACATGACCTATTGTTGCTTGACAACGGAGATTCTCACACATCGGAAGATAGACGCCTTCCAATAAAATATCCACCGCAGGTACAATCACTCATTTATTTGCAAATGGCAAAGAGCAGATCTGAACCTTTGTGTCATAATTATCCACAGAAGAACCATATTCCAACAAACACAGTCATAAGTCCAACAAAAATATCCAAAACAAACAAAAAAATGTGACCATATGTAGTCCAAAACATCAATAAATATCCACAAATGGCTATTGTATCATTTAACAGGACCTTCCTCCAATATCTGTTTTCATCTTTCATTTATAATATAATAAAATACACTGCAATTCATACCATTACTGTCACTTTGCTGTTCTTGTTGAACAAAACAAAAAAAATTTTTTTTTTTTTTTCTTTTTGCATATTATCGCCATAAAGTAATGTCTAGCATTAGAGTATGTTAAAATCTGAGAAAACATCTGATTAGCTGAATGATTTTTTTATTTTTTTTTTTTTCACTTTCTGATGATGGGTTTTCAATACATGTTTCTTTGCTTGAAAAATTAAACACATGTTGTCAAGCTGAGTGGACATTTGTGTAATAACAAGAAAAACAGGTTCATATAAAAATGTCAATCACAATGACTAAAGAGAAATAAAAACACTCAGGAAAGAAATCCCCACTACAGTTCTCGTAATCCATGAATGATGGTGTTAAAATAAACAAGAAATTGAAGTAAACAAGGGTGATTTAATATTAAATAATTGGTGTAAATCACAGTTATTCATCTTTTCGTGGTCATCAGATGTCATCCATTTGGACGTTCAGTTAATGTAGAAACATCACAAGTCTTAAACATGCAGCATAGAGACCAAAACCTGCCGCCAATGGAACCCATCTGACCCCTGGGAGGGATATGTTAAATTCAGAAATTACACTTAAGATATTAACAAACAAGGACAATTAAATAATTTTACATCAATTCAATCTTAATCAGTGTAACCAGTACATTACTACAATAATAGCCTATAAATTAAAAAAAAAAAAACAGTTTTAGCATAAACAACTAAAAGTACTATTACACAAAAATGTGTACATTTACAAATAAGAGAAGTATGTGGACCAATATTCAGAATATTACTAAATATTTGGTGTATTTGTACTGTCTGTCTGATCTTCCATTAAACGTCTAATTCTATCCTACTTATTGGTGAATGTAGTCATTAAAAGTAGATATAGACTTATCAAATTGTAAAGAATCATTACAAAAAAAAGATTAATAATTCAATCATTTTTTTCTACCGTTGCATCTCAGTGACCATTCTGAAAGGTGTTGGGTTTGTAAATGCAGGTCTTTGTCTTGTCAGAGGAACGTCCTCTGAGGATGACATGATGGAAATGGTGGCTGGAGGTGATTGGCCTTTTCATCATCTATTAAATTAAAGTCTCCTATGTAAAACTGACCTACCCTTCATTGCCATGTGCATAAACGACAACCTTTTAAAAAAAATCATTAACACTATTTGAAGAAACAGAGAACACTGTGCATAAATATATTACCTTTCTTTCTTTCTTTCTTTCGTTCCTTCGTTCCTTCCTTTCTTCCTTCCTTCCTTTCTTCCTTCCTTCCTTTCGTTCTTTCCTTCATTCGTTCTTTCCTTTGTTCGTTCCTTCCTTCATTTGTCCGTTCATTCGTTCCTTCCTTCATTCCTTCCTTCGTTCCTTCCTTCCTTCCTTTGTTCCTTCCTTTGATCGGTCCTTCCTTCCTTTTGTTCCTTCCTTTCATTCCTTCTTTCATTCCTTCCCTCATTTGTTCGTTCATTCCTTCCTTTCTTCATTCATTCATTCATTCATTCATTCATTCATTCATTCATTCATTCGTTCCTTCCTTGCTTCGCTTCTTCCTTCATTCTTTCATTCATTCTGTTTAAACACAATCTTTTCTATGGAGCTTGCTGTGAGTAATTAAAAGCTCCAGGCTTGAACATTGCCGGCCAAAGTCTTTGACATAGATGAGGTCTTTGACATTTTCACCCACTGGTCTTACACTGAGAAAAGGTCAGACAATTACATGTTGAGCTCAGGCCAATGTCATGTCATGTGTAAATACACTCCCATGTGATGTCTCCTATAAATAAGACCGTTAGATGTTTCCCTTCATCCATCCTATATCTTTTCCTTGCACAACAGTGTATGTCGTATAACTTAAGGCAATAGTATGTCATTTTAAATATTACAAGAAGAAAACCTTTACAGGGTTCCTGCAGGTTTCTGCAAGTTTAATATAAGGGATTAGGAACCTTTTTAACCCTTTGATGCATGAATTAGGTGAACCTTAATGTTACTGTGATCTTTTTAATAGACCTATTTTTTTATGGAGTTACAAAAATGTCCACCCAGCCTGACAACATGCAATTTAAATTTTGAACCAAAGAAATGTGTATTGAAAATGTAATATCAGAACACTATGAATCAGGAGCCAATTCCTGTCATTCACGTTAACAAGCTAGATATTAGAGTTGTTTGGTTCACGACCAACATATCACTATACTTTCCTGCTCTACCTGTTTGAAGCACTCCTGCTAGCTACCCCAGATACTATCACCTTCATCAGTGGATTTATTCAAATAAACACTTGACTTGAATGTTTCCGTCTTGTCCTGTCTTGCATTTGAGTCCTCATAGCCTCATGCTTAAATAGCTACTTGGAGTTTATATTAAATGTACTTTAAAATTCGAGGTAAATTAAACTGCTACTATCAGGCCGACTCAAAAATTGTCAGTACAAATAGATGGGAAGTAACTAAGTATACATATTTTGTTACTGTGCTTAAAGGGATAGTTCACTATTTTTCACATGAATCTGTATAGAATCAGTGTCTTTACTCTGGTGCACCCATAGTGACTTACCCCCGACAGTGTCCTGTGAGCCCAGTTCTGGTCCAGTTTTGGTCAAAGTGAAAGTAGTCCTGGCAGGATTCCTGGGATCACGAAATTAAAATGTGTTTCTTCTCAAAACGGCATGTGTTCAAATGAGTGATTTAATAGCCTAACAAAACTGCTAGCTTCCAAAAACTCACACCTCGTAATTGCTTGGAGCTACTTCCTCTCAATAGCAATCAATGCGCTAACAGCTCTCTGCATGTAGCAGCTGCAAAGTGAGTTAGCATCTAGGCTACTTGTTTTATTCACTTACTTTACTGCTTGGGAAGCACGATGTCTGACTACAGCGACGATGAAAGCATTCATTTCGGCACACAACCCAGGGGTTATCTTTATGAACCCTAGATGCTAACTCACAGAATCTCACTTGAAATTACATTAATATTTATGGGATTTTGAGTACATAATGTTAGTCTTATCCTTCTTTATGGCTGAGATGGAAGTGATGAAGTACATTTGAAATGCACATTCAACCAGATGGTAGACATTTCCTTTACCATTGTAACAGACAACACAGTCTGATTGCAAGGTCAGAGACATTCTTACCATTCAAGTAGCTGTAAATCTATAGTAAAAAAAAACAGGGAAGTCATTGTTCCGTCTACAGGTTTGACTCATGGTACCACATTAATAACACTAAACATAAAAAGAACAATAGGGCATAGGAGGGAGAGCAGGTCGTCCAATAACTGAAGGGTTGGCAGTTAAAATCCCATTCTCCCCTAGTCATGAACTGTTGTGTCCTTGGGCAAGACACTTGTGATGGAAGTTTACCTGGTCACAGGGTAACTAAATTTACCATGTATCAAGTAAATCAACAGTATATCATCTTAATACAACGTGTTTAACCAGTTTGACTGAAGGAGAAATGGGAAGAAGTATTTTGGTGTCCAAGGGTAAAGACATCTGCAGATGGTTTTTGTTTGTGTAAACATAATGGTGCCAGTTATGTTGTTTGCAATCACTGTTTTCCACTGTGGGCGTTCTGTTTCCAGTCAGCCATAAAACTGCTGTTTCTTTACTTCATAGTTAGAACATCTGATAACGGCTCATTCTGTGTGTTATTCTCACTGCCAGGAGTCTCAGAAATTTCTGTTTGTCTGATCAATAAATCATTGTTTTAATTGAAAATTTTCTCTCCTCGTAGTGATTGAAAATTCCATAACACACTTCGCCCTCTTTGCCGCCAGTGTTGCTGCTGTTACTCATGTATGAATATTTATCAAAGTTTGGTGGTGGTCAGAGGGGTCAAAATGGCACCTAAACTTTCCTCAGCCTTCCTCAGGGCATCTGTGGATAGATGTATAGTTTACCACCACCAGAGTGAGAGTGAATGAATAATGGATCCAGTGTTTGATTTGAGTATCCATTCATAGAAAAGTGCTATAAACCTAATACATTATTATTATTATTATCATTATTATTATTATTATGGAATGGAGTTCCATTAAAAAAGGACAAGGTAGCTGTTTTCTGAGTTCGAAATAGTTAAACTTTTAGAACGCTGCGCTCGTCAGTGTCACACTTCTCTTACTAACCAATCAAAAGCAAGGAGGGGCAGGACAACCACAGTCAACAATCACCGGTTTCGGACAACCATGTTATTTACAACCTGTCACTGAAGGGGTAGCACGACTTGGCTAGGGGTTAAAAGCGAAGGCATGGAGAGATGTTGTAGCGTCAGTTGAGCCTGGTACGTATTGTGTTTTTGTTTGTATAAAAGTAGTTTTGTATGTTGATAACAAGGAAGGTGTTTGTTTTTCTGTGTTTATCTAACACGGAAGTGCGTGATGTTTCTGTAACTTAGCAACAATACACGCTCACTCGGGGGAAATTGTTCTCGGACAGCACCTGGGAGACAAGTTTTTGATTGCTCTCTGTGCTAAAAAGGCATCCTGTGGACACTGGCCCTAAATTGAAGAGATGACGTAACAACCAACGTTCCTGCCCCATTTTGCAATTTTGAACTTAAAAGCACCAACAGTGAGTCACAGATTTATCAACATCAGCCAATATGTAACTGATGTATAAACTTATTTTTCTGCAGCGATTCTGTCTCACACTCTTCCTGTGTCTGTGCTGCTCAGAGAGTTAGAGGAAGAGTGAAGCCTGTCAGTTTGACTTCCACTTCTGCTGTGACAATCACCCTATTGAGTGGATTAAACTTAATTATTTAGGTGTAATAACTATGCATAGTTATTAAACTGATATTAAAAAGTTTTTAATTAAGTGGTCAGTCTATATTTGGATAAATGGATTTTCTTTTCAGAAACAAGAGTGGTTGATTTTCATAAAACTCGTCCTCCACTTTATCTGGGTCCAGGTCGCGGGGGCAGCAGCCTCAGCAAAGCAGCCCAGACTTCCCTCACCACAGCCACTTCCTCCAGGGGAATCGCGAAGCATTCCCAGGCGAGCCGAGGGATGTAATCCATCCAGTGTCTCCTGGGTCGGGCTTGAGGTCTCCTCCCGGATGGACATACCCGGAACACCTCCCCAGGGAGGCCTCCAGGAGGCATCCTCACGAGGTGCCCGAGCCACCTCAGTTGGCTCCTCTGGACATGGAGGAGCAGCGGCTCTAGTCCAAGTCCCTCCCATATGTCCTAGCTTCTCACCCTATCTCTAAGGCTGAGCCCAGCCACCCTGAAGGAAGCTCATTTCAGCTGTTTGTAGCTGTGACCTCATTCTTTTGGTCATGGCCTAAAGCTCATGACCATAGGTGAGGGTAGGAATGTAAATCGACTGGTCTATGGTTTGGCTTGGCTGCTTCTTCACCACAACGGATTCGTTTAGCACCCACATTATCCATCTGCATGTCGCCCTCATGCTCCATTAAGTTCCTGAGGTACTTAAACTCCTCCACCTGAGGCAGAACCTTCCATCTGACCCAGAGAGGGCACTCCACCCTTTTCCACCTGAGAACCATGGCCTCGGACTTGATGGCCTCAGATCCTCCCGTCACCAAACTTCACCCCCTCCCCAACTCACCTGTGCCTAGAGATTCTGTCCATAAAAGTTATGAACAGAACTGGATCTGTAAAATGTAAAAATTAAAGTTGAATTTCTAAGCATTTGCTGTTGGATCTTGAACATGAACTGCAGACTGGAGCAAACTGAACAGCAACAAGGATCTGAATATTTACCCTTAAATTTATATATATATATATATATATATATATATATATATATATATATATATATAAATATATATATATATATATATATAGTGTTGGTCTTCCATTCTACAGGTGGCAGGAGCTGCATTGAGTATGTTCAGATGCTTATGGAAAAAGCAAGGTCTATTCTATTAGCATGTTTTAATTTTTTCTTAATGAGAATGATGAATGTTCGACTTTTTTGAATATTTAAAATAAATCAAACATTCAGAATGCTCACCACAGATGTGTAAGGCATTAAAGGATACACGTATTTGGGGGATTGTTAAGGCAACATCTTCCTCACAAACATAGTATTTAGGCTCTTGCAGGAATAATCCTTCTCAATCATCATTAGGCCTGGCCTGAATTCCATTTTTAGAGCTCTGAGGTTTCACCACTAATCAACAATGAATATTTGTGGCTTCAGTGGGCTGGGGTGGGATTCTCATCATTCATCATTTTATATTGAGTGAAAAGTTACTCAGTGTTGCAGTGAATAATGTCTTAGCCTCAACATAACATACATTTAAAGGGGACGTATCATGCAAAATGCACATTTTAATGTTTTTACAACACAAATATGTGTTGTATGTGTGTGACGAGACGCTTAAATTATAAAAAAAAAAACATCCACTCTCCTTTTCTCCTGGTCCAGTTTTTGTTGGAGAGGAATGAAAGTGCTCCATTTTGGATTTTCTACGCTTTGTCCGTCAAATGCATAGAATAATTTGAATACCCCACCACACCACCCTTGAAAAATATTTTAGTGACAGAGAAATTGCGAAATATTTGTGATGTGTGAGATATATTGCCAGTCAAAGTCCCCCTTTCCTCATCATGGACTTCTTGATATCCCCCGTAAAAAATCCTGAGGGGACGGGGGCTCAATGACGGATTGAGCCACTGATATTTGAAAAAAATACTTTCATTTCATGTTCAGATCAACAAAGTTTCCACTGATGTACATACTTATTTATTGTGATATTTGACAGTAACTACCCCCCTCAACACTGTCCAACACCCTCTGGGGGGTAATACCACCCCCACTGAGAAACACTGCAGTAGAATCATAATCTGTGACATCACCAGTGAACATAAGAACCAGCTTTACTACAAACTCAAATGGTCACTCACACACGATGAATCATATTGTTGCTGTCAGGTGGAAACCTCTTATGTCCAAAATGGTTATTTTTCAGGAAACTGGAAAAAACTATGCATGTTCTAAAAAAATGAATGGAATAAACTGCTGTAGTTACAAACTGTTTTCAACCATTTTTATTGGTTAAATATTTCTAAAACCATGTGACCAACATGAAGTCTGACAGAATCATTTTAATCACCTAAAACTCAAAGTCTTGCATGTCATGCATTTTAAATTTTTCGTGGCTGTTTGGGGTGCTTGGGACCTCGTCACTTTAAAGACAAAGGATTATCAGGAGTGGCGATCTGAAATTCTGGGTGTGTTGGCAGCCATTTTGAATCTAACTTCGTCGTTGTCGTCTCCCGCTTATCCGAGTCTGGGTTGGGGGTGCAGCAGCCCCAGCAGAGAGTCCCAGACTTCCCTCACCCCAGCTACCTTTTCTGACACCATGTGGTGGCAGTATGATGTCCTCGTAAATGGACACCAGCCCCTTGTACAACAGTATCCTGCATGTTTTAGATGTTTCCCTCTTCCAACACACCTGACAGTCACTGGTGTGTTGGTAGAGGGATACATCTAAAACATGCAGGATAGTGGTACTACAGGACCAGGGTTGGGAACCACTGTTCTAGACAACAGAAAATGTGAAGTCCACACACGTGTTGACACCAAATCCTAGAAGGTTAAGGCAAAAAAAAAAAAAGACCAAATATGGACAGTGATGAAATAGGCAGCTCTTATAACTTGACAAAGCAATTGAAAGACTTTACCTAAAATTCTGCAGGATAAAATTAACACACACAAGAAATGAAGAAACTCTGAACTGTCTCCAACATACCCATAAACTTTTAGTGCAGGTGCTTGTGTGTTTATCTGAGTTTTTAGAATATCACCACTATGACAGAAGCAGTAAATAACTTTTGTTTTGCTTTTTCACTGCTTTATTTCTCATAGGGCTGCTCACTCTCCCATGTCTGTCTCCGTAGATCACCGACTGAGTTGAACAGTTCCGTTTCCAAACACAAGCAACAAATAGTGCAGATTATTTAACCCTTTAACTCCTGACTCTTTAGTAGTTCCACAGTGAAAATAAATAAATAAATAAAATAATGCATTTTCTTATTTCATTATTTCAATGTCTCCTTCTTGGATAATAACATCTTCTGTGTGTGCAGTTACACATCCAAACTGTTTGCTCCTCCCTTTGAGATGTATTAAATATAGATAGACTTTATAACAATTAAATTGCTTTTGGGTTTGATAAATCACTTTGTCTGTATCAAATTCATATATTTACATTGTCTTCTCCCGCACACACACAATTGTGTGTAAACGCCTCATATTGCATATTCATTGTGTCTAACATACAAGCTGGATGCAGTCCTTATTGTGCACTGGTGGTAAATTAGTTTTTTGGGGTTTTTTTGCATGTGCAATGAGTTTGCACGCATTTTAATACACATTATTTAGTAGGTAGTAGATCTGGCCCATAGTCACATACCTAATAAAGTCAAAGTATCTTTACAATCCACTCACCCTCCCACTCATTACATTCATACCCACAACAGATACATTAATTAAGATACATTTATAATAAAAAAAATATACACTTAAATAAAAGCCTAAAAACATAATAAAAAATATAATACAAATAAAAACAGTCATGATAACAATAATAACAATTCAACAGCCACATAAAACATAATATATGTAGTCAAGGCTCCACCATGTCTCTAATGTTCCGGTTCATTCTGTGCCATTTACTTGACTCTTAACTCATTTACAAGTGTTAAGTCTAAATAAAACACTAACAAACTCAGATTACACTTACTCAACATATACATGGTTATACTGAAAATAATCTCTACAGTTCTATAGAACACATTTAAAATATGTCAAAACCATTACCTGGAAAGTATTGTTTTTTATGTTTTACAAATGTGTGTTAAAGACATTCACAAAAGAAGCAAGTATTGCTTTTTATCATTTGATGGATCACTTGAAGAGATGCTGAAAATGAATTAAATGAAAAATATCTGTGCTGAAAATCAATCAGACCACGGTACATTTCTAAAATGTACACTCTCTTTCTTTCCTTTTTTCATGGTGGAAAAAAAAAAAACTAGAGTGACGATAAAAACATTCAGACAACAACTGAACCTCGCTGTGTGAAATGACAGCACCAGCACTAACCAACAAGCCACCTCCATATTAGCGATAAGGATGCGCTTGGCAAAAAATCTGTCACGTTCAAACTGAAAGGGTAAATGTTTTTCAGGCAAGCAGAGCCATCTGGTGTGTGGTGGAGACACCAGCTGGAGGGAGGCAGGAAAACGGGTTCAATGGACCTGTGAGAAAATGGCAGAAGTGAGAGGGTGAGTGCATTGAATCAGGTGATGTTTCACGAACAGGGTGGGAGGTCCGCTGATTCACTGCTGTAGTGGACTGCACCTGCTCCACCACGATCTACTCATCCTTTTGGGATCAGACTGATGCCACACATGAATGAACTAGAAAAAGTATTATTTCTATACAAAGTTTTGTTTGGAAATGATCCCTATGAGGAGGATCATGTCATAAAAAAGAAGTAATGACTTTTTTTATGTTTTTAGATTTTAATTGAATGATTACTAGTTTCCATTACAGGCAAGGCAACTTTCTTTGTATAGCATTATTTATACACAGAGTAACTCTAAGTGCTTAACAAACGCATTAAAAAAATCATGACAAAGGTAAAGGATATTGAAATTAAAAATCCAAAAAAGGAAGGAAAAAAGAGTTAAAACATAATTTTAAAATATTTTTTTATAATAGGGCTACGCAGTTCACTTTAATATTAGTTTTACAGAAAAACCTTCTGTCTTGCATTATCACCAGTCAGCTCCCATTCACATTGAATTGATGTTCCCATCCTTCAGCAGGCAGATTTTTTTCGATAACCACCCGCTGCACTATTAACACCCGCTGCCAATGGCAATAGGTTTTGTCACTTCAGATTCACTGTACCATATCACTCCACAGGTAGTTCGGCCACTTTTAAAGTAAATATTCGCTATGTTGTTCCGGCTATTTTATCCAATTGTTAGAGTAGTAGCAGTAATAAACTGTAATAACCCCTAGAATAAGCGGGATAATGTATTGCCCACGCGTTATCGAAAAATAGTCCCCTTCAGGACGGAACAACACCCATCCACCTTCGGCGTCGGGGTGCTGTTCAGCCCCGTCGGGGAATATTTTTCTGATAGTAACGCATGGGCAATACATTATCCCGCTTATTACTGTGCCAAGGATATGGCCAGATTTTAATGGCATTTTAAGGAAATTGGTCTTTTTATTGTTAAAAGGAACACATTATTAAAATTTGGTGAGAATCAATGGAGGGGGGGGGGACATACATACAGTAGTGAAAGCGAAACCTAACACTCATTTACGTCATTCAGACTTGGCAGAGGTCTGCATTCCAAACTGTAATCCATTACAGGACACTTAATACAAAGGAGTTACTAAGTAATTCCTTACCTTACAATATTACAATCACAAAGTTGTAATGCATTACATGACTCCTGTGTTATTTTTGAGTTTACGTACAAAGTCTCACCATAAATGGTGCATGTGCAGGAGAACCTTACCCACCAAATACAAGAGATAGGAGAGCCTTGGGACACATATATTTGTGCTCTGAAGTATGTGTCAACAGATAGCTCGGTGTGTAACGTAAGCGCACGACAGGAGTCACCAACCCTGATCCTCGAGGGCCCCTATCCTGCATGTTTTAAAGATCTATCCTCTTCCAACACACCTGATTCACATGATAAGCCTATCATCAAGGTCTACAGAAACCTGATAATGACCATCAGGTGTGCTGGAAGAGGCAAACATCTAAAATATGCAGGATAGGAGCCCTCAGGGACCAGGGTTGGTGACACCTGGTGTATGACGTTGGAATCCCAGTGGATTGCATACCTTATGGTATTGTTTGAAACAGTTGATTTTATTTTCTCACCTGCCTTTTTTCATGGTGCAGAGTGGCCCCAACCAAGTGCAAACATTGGCTTCCTGTAAAGCAGGACTCGTATAGACAATGGACAGTCTTCTATTGTCTTCACTCATTGGCTGACCAACACAAAATACAACTTTGCTGATGCATTGTCAATTCCTTAAGGGAGTGATATTTTCATGTTTAGATGGAATTTTGCACTTTCAAACATTTCCCTGTGGTTGACATGAACTGTCAATGCTCTGTTTGGGTCTGAATTCTTCATTAATTCAACTCCACAGGTCCATCTTCAACCCTATTTCTGAGTAATGGCACCAGAAATGTGGTTTTGAGCACTGGCTCTTTAAATGCACATGAGCCACTTCATGCCCCACTGCCTCCTGGTTGTTGAATATGCTTTCTGTCCTGTTCAGCTACTTGTGTTATTGCAACCAATAACTGAACATTTTAGGTAATGGGCTCAAAGTTTGGTCATATTTTCAGTATGGGCTACAACTGTTGCTGCTGACACTTATGTCAAACATATTAATGTCTGACTGGAGTCTTGATGTGTGTGTAAATGTCATGACGTAACTGGTTACAGATGTAGAAAATTAAGCGGGAATTTTGAAAGGTTGTAGAAATCTACTATATGTTTTGCTTAAATTAATTAACCACAGACTAATAAAAATGTGTTTTGCAAAATATGACCCCTTTAAGGTCACACAGTCTTGCTGGGGTTATTTTAGTTTTTCTTTTTTTTTTAATTATGGGTGAAACACATGTAAAGTACTATTTAACAAGTAAAACCAAGTAAAATATTACTGATTAGTAATATCTTACTCTACAGCAGGCATGTCAGACTCATTAAGCCAAGTTTGATCTGCAGAAGACCAGACCAGTGAAGTAATATAATATAGAAATAATGTCAACTCCAAACTTTCCTCCATGTATTAGAGCAAAAAAAAAAAAAAGCTAAGTGATGAAAATGTTTACAGCCTATTAAAACAATGTAAATAACATGAACACACTGAAATTTCTTAAGATAACTTTCTCAGTTTGTAATTTACACATTCAATTTCAACTTACAGATCACAATAGATCAATTAATACATAAAACATTTTACAAACAGGCAGAATATTGGTAAATTTGCACTTCAGTCATTTCAAAAATGGTCATATATGTTCAGGTTACTTATATTTTTCTGAAATGAGCATTTTAGAGTCAGTACAATAAAATGACATGAACATTTTTACATTTACAATGAAAAACATTTGGAATTGCAAGTATTTATACTTTGTGAGAATATTTTACTGATCTGACCCACTGGAGATTAAATTGGCCTGTATGTGAACCCTGAACTAAAATGATTTATATCGTCAGTGTCATTTTTGCATTTTACAAATTCATCGCAGGGTTCAGACTGGACCCTTTGGAGGGCCGCATTTGGCCCCTAGTCCGCATGTTTAATACCTCTACTCTATAGCGTTAAAGCAAAACGTAATCCATTACTATTAATGTTGCACAGAACAACTGTCAATCATCTTCGTTCGATATTGCCTGAAAATAGCCTGATCGGAAAAACATGGTGATATGACTGCTTCTGTACTTTTTAAAATCTAGTTAAATAATAGACAGTTTTCTTTCTATAAATGATGCACCCTCTGCTAGATGAAAGGTATGGAAATTTTTAATTCCTTCCATGATCAGCAGTCATCGGCAATCGGCAGATCAAGCTTTTTAGTGATCTATATCAGTGATCAGGCCAAAAAAATACTAATCAATGCTTCACTAATTATTATAATGTATTACTTCACTCATGTGTTACTCCCAATACTGCTAAAACTACTACAATATTAAATACTAATCTGACAAAATGTCCAAAGTGAAGCTATTTTGGATTGAGACTAACATTCTAACATAGTGTCATGGACTTGTAGAAAAGTAAAACTTTATTTAACTCTGAAGTTCAGCTTGTGGCCTTCAACAAAGTCTCCAGGAAATACATAAGCAGCTGCTTTTAAATAAGATATGACGCATGAAAAATTAAAGAAATGTGCAAGGGAACAACATCAGGCATATATATCCACATATGAATCAACCAAAGGGGTGTTGGCAAAGATGGGGGGTGGGGGTGGGGGGTGTTAATGACTGTACCATGAGCAGAGAGACAAGGGGGCGATCATGTTTGAAGATAAAACATTGAAAATTGAAGATAAAATTTTTTAAAAATGCATCTTTATACTCCTTGGAAGGAGGTGCATGGACATCAGAATTTTGCACTTCTGTTTTCCTATAGTTTTTTATCCTTAATTCATCTATCATATCAATATGGCAGTAACGTAACATTTTGGATACCTGATTTTTTAGACTTTTATGAAATGATATTAACATCACCCACCTCCACTAACAGCCAGATGACAGTGACACCCACCATACTTTTTTTTTTTAAACCAGTTTTTTTTTTTTTTACTTTTGTTTTTCAGTTCAGTTCAATTGTATTTTGAGCACACATCATCATCAAGGAATCAAGCAACACGATCAACAAAGTTTTTGTCACTCAAAAAGGACCCTTTTTTACAATCTATGATCAATTCCACTTCCTATGCTTTAACACACTTATTTCTGTCTAAAAATTTTAAGTCCTGTTTCTGCTTGATTGTGAAAAATACCAAAGATAAAGTTGTAGAATGAAAAGAAAAATAACATACCGCATAATACGAAGCAATCAACAACTCCACTTTTGATGTTTCCAATGTGATTTTTGAGTGGAGAAGAGAAAAAAAAAAAGACATTTTCATTTTGCGAAGCATCGTTTGTTGTCGAGTCTGTAATGTAGCACGGTTCAGTTTTTTGTGAAGCATAGTTTAACAGTTCTCACACTTAGTATATTACAGACATTTGGGATCCTGGTTCATTTAGGTTGAATGTGACTAAATGTATTATTTCATTACTTACACTGAGAGGATTGCTTGGAAGAGTACAACATAATGAGAATTGCTAGCATAATGTAGATTGGAAGTGCACTTACATGCTCTGGCAGAATGTAATGCAATCAAAATATTCTGCACAACCCTTTTAAGAAGCAGTTTTTGTGCCTAAACATTAATTACAAAATGGCAATTACACACAGAAGTAAATGTTGCTTTACAGTGCTTATCTGATTGTTTGATCATATTTAATACTCCACTGCTCTTTCTTTGCCCTTTTCTCCTCCCCCTTATGTCTCCTTCTCACTTTCAATGTTCTGAGCAACAAATCCACAATTATCCTCACAGCAGAGTTCTTGTCAATGTGAAATTGAGATGTGGGGAACTTTTCCTCGCCCGGGGCTGTCGACTCATCCAATAAGCAGGCTCCTGCATAGATGCATTCAGTGGCTTAGAGTTGAGGCCGAGTGTTTTGGCAGAAGCTGCCGGGTGCTGCCATTGAAGATTTATCCAGCCAAAACCCAGAACGCACCCCCACCAGCCTGTACCCATGCCCTCCATCACTGCCACCAGTTGACACATGCTCACTGTGACATCTTGACTGATTGCCTCATTGCCAATGATGCAGAGGGCCATGACTGATGTGTTGCAATGTGCTGTCTAGCCGGGTTGCTATGAAATGGAGACGACAAGTGCAGATTTATTCTGTTCTACAGCTTATGTATTGAGTTTATCTGAAGGGTTAAGTAGTGCATTTTTCCATTCGTTGTGTGATTAATAGGCTAATTTTTAAGGTTATTCTTAATGCACCAGTGTGGGCAGTACATATTCTGTACACTGTCTTCATGCACGTGAATTGGACAATGGGGTTAAAGGGCACGAGCGACACTGGACTCGAGGTCTCCGCGTCAATACACAGTAGAGAAACTAGCCAGAGGCAGCAAAGCAACCTGGGAGAGGGAGGTGAAGCTGGCTATCATTTATCAGCTCTAGGTAACAGCAGCAGTGACTGGGACACCAATGCATCAATAACCTACAGGGACACACATAGTGAAACCCACAAGCACAATGGTACTAATGAGGTGCAATAGAAAAGGTCACAGCTCAGAGTGCAAAGTAGGTGCACAACGACATGGTGTGGTTATCATATATGTGAGCCAGTCTATGACAATTCCCTCTGTTTCAATCTGTATGGTAAGGCGCAGTGAATGAACGATTCTGGCAACAGATAAAGGGTACCCAGAGTCGAAAACAGCAGGGAAGAAAAAGCAGCCAAACTCCTCCAGACAACCACCTCGGAATCCCAGGGAATTTTCATCCACCCTGCAAAATATTGATTTTTGTCTTTGCTGTTCTCTCCATCAATGCTTCAACCCCCAAACTACCCCCCCCCCCCCCCCCCCCTCCTCGCCAGCCCCCCATCCCTTGACCCATCCCCACCACCTCTTCATGCCCCCCTCTGGTGCAGGGCCGTCCATGTCCTGAGTGGTTTTATAAAAGTAGCACAGCAAAGTCACGTTGTGGTTCATTCGTTCTTAACTGCAAATCTCCAGTGAGTTCTTGCATTCCACTGTAGCATCTCATCACTTCAAAGCTTTTTCTATCAAAGTCAAACTCTGAGGCAGAAGGGGATTGTTTAGCTGTGAGCTGCACAAATCATCTGGAGTGCTGCACATTGTATTGTATTTGATTATTGTGTGTATCAAAGGACTTGTACAGTCAGTTTAGAGCCACTAGTGCAAAACCAAATACACTTCCACTAGAGCATGGTCATCGATGCTTTTGTGTTTGCTTTGAGTGCAGAATAAAGACATTTTAATGAACACGTTCTGTGGGTGAAGGAAATCTACACTATTAGTTTTCTATCAAAGCAACACACATAGGCATAAAATGTGGAAAATCTTCACAGATTATGTGCGTCACTTGTTTATACATGTGCTTTAAAAATGGGATAATACTCTCTTAGGCGGGTTAGGAATGTTTTTTATAAAGACCAATGACTTTAGCCCCTCACAGAAAAAGCTGTTAGTACTGGATCCATAAAGCCTTGCTACTCATAGACCTTTAATCTTTCTCTTCAACCACCAACAGAGTTTTTGTTTCCAGGAGTCAGTGGTTTAATTTTTTTTTTTTTTGGGACCATTTCATAAACCAATTGAGCCATTTATCTTCAAAATTGTCTTCCGTCAGTATCATTTCATCTCATTTCATGGTGTGTATTTAATAGAAAACATGAAAAAAAAAACACAGATTTGAAATGACTGTTTATGTTACACTAAAACACTGTACACTGCACTTTATTTTTTATTTTTTAACCGTTTAGCAAGTTATCAATTAGCATGATCTTATCTCAGCACTTTGTACTCTTACAGCTCGGCCTATTTTATTAAAATATTGTCACTCCTGGTTCCAATGTGCCAAATGGCAGAGGTGAAAACACCAACTAGTGACTTAAAAATGCCAGAATCCATAATTGTACAGTAATGAAAAAAATCTGAACATACTGTAAATTTATACTTGATTGTTTTCACAAATCCAACAATAAAATTTCTGGACCTAGTTTATGTATCAGAAATCAAATATAATCTCATTGATAATAATAAATAATAATAATACATTTAATTTCTAATGAACTTTACATCTCAACAGTCCTACATGGTAAAAGAAAAAAAATAAGGTTCAATAAAAGTCCATTTTAAAAGGTGGGTTTTTAAACTTTGCTCAAGAGTCTGTGCTCTGGGAACCTCAGGTGGTCGATAGTCTCACACAGATATTATCACTTGTTACAGTAATCAAGAGACATCAAGGCAGGGTTGGTGTAATTTATCAAAATACAGAGTGTGTTTAGACAGCAATGGGGCGACTGTGACTCAATTGGTAGAGTGGGTCGTCCAATGACTGAAGGGTTGTCGGTTCGCATCCTGGCTCTGGCTGTTCACATACTGAAGTGTCCTTGGGCAAGACACTGAACCTTAAATCGCTCCCAGTAGGTATGTAAGCAGCCGCCTACTGGTGAATGTGAGGTTAAAGTAAAGTGATTTGAACAACATGAAAGTTTAAGTGCAGTCCATTTACCATTAAAACAAATAATTTAAAGATTAAAGAACAAGGGTTCAAAAAGAGTGATGAAGAGAGTACACATGCACAAACAAGTAGCATCGACGCTCTGGTCTCCTGTGGGTTTGTAGACTTTGTATAAGTTTGCAAACTTTCATATTGCACCACTCCCACCTTTTGATGCTTTAGGACTAAAACTGACTTCTGTTCATCAACTTGGGAAAAATAAACCACTCCAGTTCAGTTCTATTTCTATCACAAATCAGGGATTCACTTTGGAAAGGTGTCATAAATTGTAAAAATGATCACACTCTGTCATTCAACTCTTGTTTGAGTGACAAAAAAACAAAACCTTGACAAAACTTCAAAGGGGAAACAATGGAAGAGTAGAGATCTAGGACAGTTAGAAGAACTGTGTGATGGAAATGTACCTGGTCACAGGGAAACTTTATTTACCATGTATTATTAAATAAAGCAATAGTATACCATCTTAATAGAAAGTGTTTCATTAGCTTGACATAAGTATTCCGGTGTCCCATATTTTTAGGAAAAACATGTCCAGATGGTCTTTGTATAAACATAATGCGAAAGATGTTTTCAACTGTGAGCATTCTGTAACTAAGTGAAAGATTTCCAGTCAGTTTTAAAAGCACTGCTTCTTTACTTCATGTTTAGAACATATAACAGCTCATTCGGAGTGTTGTTCTCAGAAATGTTTGTCTGATCAATAAATGATTAATTTAATTTTAAGATTTTCTCTCCTCATGGTGATTGAAAATTCCACAACACCCATATGATCTACAACAGGGGTCTCAAGCATGCGTCCCGCCAATGGTTCCAATGCCGGCCAGTGGGATGAAGAGCATAATAACTTATTAAATGAATCCATATTTTCTTGTCAGTTTTTTCTTTGTCTATAAATGACAACTTCAAATGTTTGCTATTGTTCTAATGCAAAAAAAAATCTATTAAATTCTGAAAATATTTACATTTACAAACTATCCTGTAACAATAAAAAACAAATCTGTACAACCTGAAATGTCTCAAATAAATTAAACACAATTTGAACCATTTTCTGCTTCTGTTACTAAGAGTTTAGTGTCTTTGTAGAACTGATCCATAATAAAACACATGGACTATGTAACTTCTTTTTTGCATTTGGATTATTTACAAAGGTATTTTCATAATTGAATGCCCTAAAACAATGACTAACATTTGGAGTTATCATTATTTATAGGTTATTATGTTTTCATTTTACTGGTCCGGCCCTTTGGAGATCAAATCTGACTGAATGTGGGCCCTGAAGAAAATCAGTTTGAGACCACTGATCTACAATAAACTCATTGGACAGATGAATTATACTTCTGCTTTGGGAAGAAAACTGCACAAACTGAAAGAAAGTTGAAGGATTTGACTCAGCCCCACTCCACTATCACGACTCAGCCCTGTAATACAGTTCCTTTTCTTGAACTCTGCTTTATTCAATCATGTCACACCTCCAGTTTCCTACGTTACTCACTCATCCACGCATTCTATGAGACTGCACCATCTGGCACCCACAGCTCCACCATCATACTCTCTGAAGACACCAGAGACAAGCCCCCCGTCATGGATATGAAGCAGAGGCACAGCGGGTTGTGGATGCTGTCTGTCCACCCAGGTGCAGAAAACACTCGTCTAATTCCCTCACTGATGACGACTTCTGTTGGCTTGTTATGATGTTGCCCCATATTTGTCAGCGCCGTCACTTCAGTCACCTTGTTATGCTGCATGACTTCATTACTCTCGGAAAAGAATTTTGCATCACAGATGTGGGGTGGAGGGACCCCTCAGCAGGGTAGCTCTGAAAATGGAGCCAAAAAGGATTTTCGGTGCCTCTGATTAAAGCTTGAGTGATCAGCAGGGATTGTATATATGTAAAATAATACTAATAATAAAAAAAAAAATGGATGTAGTCAAAGTGACATAGCCTCTTAGTCTTTGACCTCCTGAGTTTGTGTTGTGGCTGTGACCGTCAGAAGTGATCATATCTGAGGGATATATGTGGGAGTGGGAGAGCTGGTGGAGGAAATAACACTAGTGTGATGACAATGGAATGATAAACTTATCCTCCTGAGACCCACAAATGCATTTTGTCCTCTCTACACTGTAAAAAACAAAATGTTAATGTAATTTAAAACTGTTTCAGGTAATGGCTACAAGTGTGCACCCTTCTTCAGGAAAGACTGTATGTTTTCTGCAACGGGATTACAGTTCATGGTACCAAGTTAAATGATTCTGTTGTTCCAATGATATGTATGTTCCTCTTAAAATTGATACATTTAATTTTTTGATGAGCCCACAAAGATTTGTGTTCCCCTAATAATAATAATAATATTAGATTTATATCATACTTTTCTATGAATGCAAAGCGTGTAGAGTGGATTCAATATCCATTCAGACAGATTATAGTCAAAATGTCATCTTGAGCCAAAAAGACCTTGGTCTTATCGCTACTGGACCTTCAGAACTTCAGAACAGCTGAGAGCAATGCTGTCTTACTTTTAGTTATCCTTACAAATATCTGTTATTTTAATCTATATATTATGGAGGTGCCCATGGCTCAATTGGTAGAGCGGGGCATCCAATAACAGAAGGATTGGTGGTTTGAATCCCACTCTGTGCTCGTCATGTGCAATTGTGTCCTTGGGAAAGACACTTCACCCTTTCCTCCAATGGTCACACTAGTGTATGAATGTGTGTTAATGTTTGGTGGTGGTCAAAATGGCAGCCATGCTTCTGTCAGTCTGCCCCAGGGCAACTGTGGCTTCATATGTAGTTTACCACCACCAGAGGGAGAATGTTAGAGTGAATGAATAATGGGTCCACTGTGCGCTTTCAGTATGTATGTACATAGACAAGCACTATATAAATCCAATCCATTATTATTAATTATTATTGGCATTTGTGTGACTCATATCCCTGTTTACATGATAAATACTAATATCCTAGTTAATAATTACTGCTGCTGTAGAAACGTGTTATATATATGAAATTTTTTAGTAATTTAACGTTTCAGTAGATCCTGCTTATTTTTAAAGTCACTATGGCTATATTAAACAATGCATGTAGTTATTTTCATATATAGTAAACGTAACACTATCAAATGCCAACATTCCAAATGTAGATATGTGTTACTGTTATTCCTTTACTCAAAGGTAAACATGTCTCCCAGCTGTTATTCTGTTACTGTCACCCTGTAGCACAAGGAGGATGAAGATATGTGGTCATGACTGATACAGAGAAATGTTATGATGGAGTTCAAGAGTTCATCTACAGACTGGATTGTTCCTTCACATGCTTATGTTTCTGTTTTACCCTGTGATCTGACTTAAAACAACATCCACTTGGTTGTTTTGGTAGTCTTTATACTGATGAGCTAAATAATTGGCTGTTGTGTGGACAAAGGGAGGGGTTATACTTCCTCTCACTCCTTTTCTGATATGCAAATGCATATACAGTATGTTGTTCCAAGTTTTCTGCTTAAATATGTTTTATTTCCAACCACTAATGTAGGATTATTTTTTGTTTATTTTTATTACGTATTCAACATAAGAGTTATACTGCCTTCCAAAATCGAACTATTTATTTTTTATTTGTTATTCTACAAAGGTTTGGCCTGTGTTTATCTGTCTGTTTGTTAGCAAGCATTGTTAGATAATATCTTTTCCACACACACCTGTCATAAAATAAATGAAGTGTCTATTATAAACAGGATCAGATATGTAGTGTTTTAGGAAAAAACGTAGCATTTTGACAACAAAATTTTATTATCAGTTATTTCAGAATTTTTAATTTTATGCTTTTTTATGTTCAATTAGTTGATTAATAAAGTCTGAAACAGAATACCACTGAATTACATTCACCACATTCCTCCAAACTTTAAATGCACTCTAAGGGGTCATTAAATAAATAAAAATACGACCACATATTTTATCAGAAGTGTCTTTCATTTCCACAATGCCGACGCCATCAGGGTGTGAATACACACAAATCTGAAGACTCCTTCCAGAGTATTGAAGACGTGCTGGGTCGCATCTCCGTCTAAATGGCAAGAAACGCATATGTCCATGTTGCGTGCGTCGTTACGTTACATACACTTTCACGTTGTATTCATACACTGAGCAGGTTCAGCAACAAACATGTGGGACAACCTGGATGCCACAGATCTTCCAATGCACTAGCATTAGCATTAGCATCTCTAGTAAATGTACAAGAACCATTTCAGCTATTGTACAGACATTATATGCATACCATAGCTGAACAGATGGATGTACAATTGGCCTGGCATGACTATCCAATCATATTTCACCTACTGTTGCATCTTTGTATAAATAAGGATTTCCTCCTGAATACGCTCGTCTAAACACGGATGAAAAACTGAAGTCGAGACGCCACTTTTGCGTTTCCTGTTTTTTTTTTGTCTCCGTATAAATGTAGCCTGAGAGCACAGACCTCCGCCACATGAAGGGAGGTCCACCAAGGAGGTTATGTTTTTGCCGAGATTGGTTTGTGTACAAAATAACTCGAAAACCAATGGATGGATTTTGATGATATATTCAGGGTATGAAAGACACTCCCCACCCCCTGCCAATTACCACCAGAATCTAATCATTTGTTGATCTCCCCATTCCCACCAAACCCTGAAAATTTCATCGAAATCCAACCATTAGTTTTCCAGTTATGTTGTACACAAACCAATGCCATCAACCACATCACCTCCTTAGCAGAGGTAATAAAAGAAGCGATTCCTCTCAAAACAGTGAAATTGGATATGTAGTGTTTTGGAACCAAGGTCTTCATTTACGTCACGGCAGTTATGTAAGAGTCCAATTCAGGCAAATGAGACAAGAATGACTCCTGGAAAACAACCTAATCCACATACCAGGTGTCTTGGTATTATTCCATGATGAACACTTAAACTAAAATACTTGCACAACAACATCAATTTCAAGTCTAAGCACAAATACTAAATAAAAGATGAGATAAAAGAAGAATAAACAAATATGTTTCTGTTCCTATTTAAGAGCAGCTGTCCTCTTATGTAGATGAAAACATCATATGAAGCTGCAGTACAACGTTGGTGTCACTGCTGAGTGAGTGAAACGTTACATTTGTGTGTGTGCTAACGTTGCTATCGCATAATTCTCTGTGCCATGATGGCCTCTGTTTGTACCAAGACAGTAGAAGTGGATGGAAAGTGTCTTGACTTTAGGTTGTTATTGATATTAATCCCCTCCTATTCATTTACTTTATTCTTCTTCATTTTTAATTTGAATAAAAGTAATAAAAGTGAATGAATTTTGACAATATTGGTATGCTTTGTTGTCTTGTTACATCTTGAACGTGAAATAATTTATATCCTTTTAGTGTTGTCATATTGGACCTGGTTTGTGTCTCTCATCATTTTCATCTTGTTGCATATTTTATGCTGTTTTTGCCTAGATTTGTTCAGCATGTGTGATAAACACAATTACCATCCCACTGTGTCACTTATTCAGGATGAAAGTGGCCTCGGTGATGGAAGGACATACTAATGCAAAATAGAAATAGTCGATAATTTCCTTCAAATACAGTAACACACAAGACTAACTGCAGGAATGGTTCTTTATTTCAAGTTAAATTCTCTAATTTATCAAAAAATTTTAAAACAATATTATCCTCTGTATTTAGTATTTTCTTGGTGTAAATGATGCGTTTTCCTCTATTTCATTTACAGATTATGTAAATCAGAGATGTCAAACTGATTTAGCCAGACCAGTAAAATAATAACAGGGAAAACAGTCAAATTACATGATGATAATGTTTATGTCTCTAATGTTTTCCTCAAAATGTGAATAACATCAACAAATGGACTTGTCTTGAGAAAAAGTGTGCAATTTTAACCATTTTCTGAATCAGTCTATCAGTTTGTCATTTGCACATTTGCAGAACAACTTTCAATTTCATTTTCAAATACACAAAACATTTAGTAACAAGCAGAATATTTGTCATATTACACTTCTCTTCAGATATTTCATGTTGTTCATATTTGTTCAGACATTTATTGAGGTTAATATAAACATTTTCATGCAATTTGACTTTTTTTTTTTTTTTTTTTTTAATTAACCTTGGTCATGATTTTTTTTCCCCAAGTATTTTTCATTTCTCTTTAGGCATGAAAAAAAATCAATGAACCTATTTTTTATGGAGTTACAAAAATGTGTTTAAGCTTTGAAGTGTATTTAAAACGCAATATCAGAACACTATGAAATAAAACATTTATGATGCGGGTTGTTAATTACAGTCTAATAACAACAAGCAATTGATTTACACATAAACATATTAGTGCAGATCAGGTATTGAGAACAGACCAGTTACAGTAATGATATAAACTGACTGATATGGAACTAAAAACCCATGAATATACAAGAAAACAACTGTAGAAGAACTGTCCACTGGAGTGACCAGTAGGAATCAAGGGGTTAAAATCTGTAGTTTTCATTAATTATAGGTAATTATAATCATATTTTAACGTTATGACCCAATTAAGATCTAATTATTCTGTATGTAGAACCTGAATTCAATATAAATTGTACACCGTTAATATCTTCATTGTTATTTAGGCCAGATTGGACCCTTTGGCAGGTCAGATTTGGCCCCCAGGCCTTATGTTTGACACTTGTGATGCAGATGTTCATGAAAACTCAGAGAAAATTCAGACTTAAAAGGGAAATTTCACACATGACCCAGAAAAGGTTTTAAAGTATTGAGTTTGTGTATTGCTTCTTTCAGTCACTGCTGTCTGCACCCCAGTACAGTATGGGAATAAAGAAAGGGAATCATATTTAAGTTTTCATGGTCTTCCTTCAGATTTAGTTGAGATGAAGAAATAGGTCATTGTAAATCATCAAGATAAGGAGGAATCCAATCAGGAAGTATGTTTGTGTGTAGAGTGGGGGGGGGTCTGGGAAGACATTTCAGCAATATTGTGAAGGAATCATGAAGCTAATGGTAAGGAAACACTAGATACCTGCTGGGTAACCTGCCAAAACAGGTTAAGAAAAACAAACAAAGGTACAGGCATGGGTAAAATGAAAGAAAATGTGGGTGGATAAGATAAGAATAAAAGAATATTCATGGATGAAAATAATTGTCAGGATATTCTTGACTCTTTTTTTTTTTATCATTATCTCAAACATGCTTCACACACGTGGTATATCATACAATAAAACGTAACATAGTAAAAAAAAATAAAATAAAATAAGGAAAGAATAAAAATCTAATAATTAGATTTTCATCCATGAACCATGTTTGAAAGAGAGAATTTAGTGAGGATGAGCATCTAATTTGACCATGGTTGATGCACAGCCAGGTTGTTTGCTTTGCTTTTTTACTTTGTTTTATTTTGAATATGTGCAGAATAACAGCAATAATCAATACAACAATAGTAATAATAATAATAATAATACACAATGACATGTCCGAAAAGGAGTAAGATGAAGCATAAGCTTATTTTCTTCACTTCCCCAGTAACATGAATTCAGCTTATATCAATACAGTGCATAGTACAATAATGATAATAATAATAATAATAATAATAATAATAATAATAATAATAATAATAATAATAATAATAATAAATAACAATAAATAACAAAACAAACAAAAAACCCAAATAATAATTTCATTGAACTTCAAGTGTTTATCTACCCACCCCTTAACATGTAGACCAGGGGTGATCAATCCTACCATCATGCATGTTTTAGATCAGGGGTGTCAAACTCATTTTAGTTCATGCGCCACATTCAGCTAAAATTGTCTGAAGTGGGCTGAACCAGTGAAATGGTAACGTAGTAATAATACATAATGTCAACTCCAAAAATGTCTCTATATTTTAAAGTGAAATAAAGTAAAAAAATAAATAATGAAAATGTTTGCATGGGCAGATTATTATTTTAAATAATGTGAATAACACGAAACAAATGAGATTTGTAGCAAGATAAGTCAAAAAGTTATGGATGATTTGGCTGAAAGGTTCAGGAAATGTTGTTTTTTGGCACAAGGAGCAAGTACTGTAATAAAACTTTGGTGCTGATCAGTTGGGGAAGGTGTGGGGGGGGGGGTACGTGCAATGTCTTTCAGGAGAAGGGGCTGATCTGCCTTCGTAGATGAGTGATTTTTATTTAATTTTTTTTCTTTATATATTGCAGTTTTTGAGTCACAGTTTGTGTGTTTGTTAGCAGCATAACTCAAAAAGTTATGGACAGATTTGGCTGAAAGTTTCAAGAAATGCTGATATGGGAACAAGGAAGAAATGATTCAATTTTAGTGGTGATCATGTGGATGTATGTGTGTGTGGGGGGGGCACATTTGTGTGATTCATAGCAAGATAACTCAAAAAATTATGGACAGATTTGGCTGGAACTTTCAGGAAATGAGACTGGCACAAGGAACAAGTGATGAAGGTTTGGTGGTGATCAGTGGGGGGGGGGATCTGCCTGGGCAGAATATTTTCAAGTTTATTTATTCATTTATTTATTCATTTAATTAACCACTTTTTACATGTATTAATAGGATTGTTGACTATCAGGTGTTACAGTTACATCAGTGGCTGTTTCAGTCTCTGTGAGTTAAAGACAAACATATGTCATGTATTTAAACACACATATATATATATACATATATATATATATATATATATATATATATATATATATATATATATATATATATATACATATATTTGTGTAATGGGAGCAAAAGTAAAACATCAGAAAAATAACTACTCCAGTAAACATACCATAAAACTTTACTGCACGAAGTCTGCAGAAAAAAACGGTTACTTTTTGTCGCCATAATGGGAACTCACTGACTCCAACCTCTTAAAAATAACTGCTGCACATTAATCTCTGCATTTATTTTTAAGAACAATCTGCATATTTCTGAATAATGTCGGTACACAGCTTGACATTTCCAACACTTGCATAAGAATACTCATCATACACAACAATAACAGGGCTTGTCAGACGGCAGCTCCAGGTGTCAGACAAAACAAATCAGACGCACAGTATTAAGTGAAAATGATCACTCAGAATGCACATTTATTACTAATGTATGTTTGTTGTGTACGTGCGCCAGAGGCAGAGGGTTAAGCAGTGAAGACAAAACTGTTGTCAGCTGTTATATTCCATGTCATTCTGTTGTCTTCTAGTATGTTTTTTTTTATTTTTTTTTTTTTTTTATTTTTACCTGCTAAATCAGAGGTGTCAAACATGCGGCCCGGGGGCCAAAATCAGCCCGTCTATGGGTCCAATCTGGCCCCTGGGATGAATTTGTGAAATGCAAAAATTACACAAATGATATTAATTAGTAAGGAATTTTTTTTTAAAAAATGACATCAAGTCAATCTAAAATGGGTCAGACCATAATCATAATAAAGAATTGTGGAAAAAAATGCAGATTTTCTTCTTTGTTTTAAGGGAATAAAAAAATCCTGATACAAAAAATGTGAATAGCCTGAAATGTACGTGGAATTTGACCAATATTGTGAATGTTACTAGTGTGTATGTGTAAATCCACTGTTATCTTTAAGTTGTGATGCACATGTATATAAATGATAAACTAAAGTGCAATATTGTTAATATCGCACTTATTTTTCTTAAGAATTTTCAGGTTGTTAATATTTGTTCATGTTATGTTCAAGTACAGTTCGTAGATGTAAACATTTTCATGGTGGAATTTTACTATTTTTGCTCAAAAACATTGAGAAAACTTTGGAGTTGACATTATTTATATGCTTTATATCCTATTATTTCTATTATTTGACTGGTCCAGCCCACTTTATACCATTTTAGACTGAATGTGGACCCTGAATTAAAATGAATTGAGTTTGACACCCTGTGCTAAACGGTTACATCACAGGTGTCAAACATACAGGCGGCCCAGGAACCAAATCCAGCCCACCAAAGGGTCCAGTCTGGCCCTTGGGATGAATTTGCAAAATCCAAAAGTAGTTAAGATGTAAACAATCATTTTAGTTGAGGTTCCACATTCAGACCAATTCAATCTGAAGTGAGTCAGACCAGTAAAATACTATCATAATAATCTATAAATTCTCCCAACTCCAAATGTGTCTGTTTGTAAAGGTGAATATTTTCACATATTTACACTAAAAAAAGTATAATGTTATCACAAATATAAATAATTGGAACATGTTTTAAGATAAGTCAGTGCAATTTTAACAATATTCTGCCTGATATTAAACGTTTTTGTGGATCCACTGTGATCTGGAAGTTATAGTGAACATGTAGAAATTCTAAACAAAAATATAATTTTGTTAAAACTCTGCTTTTTCGTTCATTTTATTAACATTGTTTGAAAGGATTGTTTGTCGATATAAACATTTTCATTGTTCAATTTTACTTTTGTCACTCTAAAACAAAGGTGTCAAACTCTAGTCCTCGAGGGCCGGTGTCCTGCATGTTTTAGATATTTCCCTCGTCCATGTGATTCAGTTTAACCCTTTAACTCCTGAGAACTAACAAAATAATTGGTAACATGAGCAAAGTTAGGCACAAATGGCAGAAAATCAAAGAAAAATACTACAAAAAAAAATGTAGAAAAATAAACAAAATAAGCAACAAAAAATAATAAATATTTACAATATGACAAATAATGTGGAAAGAAAACTACTATTGAAATTTGGTCCCAGCAATTTTAATTTTGTCTTTAAAAAATATTTAACCCTTGTGCGGTCCTTCGTGTCAAAGTGACCCGGTGGCTCACAAATGTGCCTTTTCATACGTACTGTATGGTGCCATTGCTCACTACTGAAAACGGTAAAATATCCTTGGGGGGTGGAGTGATGAGTCTATGGAACTGAACTTTGGAATCTGGGTCTTTAAGACCCGATTGTAGGACACAGCCTGTGCGCCTTGTACGAAGGACCACACAAGGGTTAAATAAAATAAATAAAAAATAAAAAAAAAACTCTTGCTTTTTGGCACCTTGTCCATGCACAAAACTAAAAGGAAAATGGTTGAATTTTTCTGAATATTTAAACTAAATCATCCATTCAGAACACATCAGCACTGACACTTAAAGAGTTAATAATCAGATCCTCATCAGACTGATAATGATGCAATGGCCTCCAGGTGTAATGGAAGAGGGAAACATCAAAAACATTCAGGACCCCGGCCCTCGAGGACCACAGTTTGACACCCCTGATCTAAAATATAGAGAAAACTTTCTTTCAGTTTCAACCACAAAGTTCAAGAAAGGACACAAATGGGGTTTTTATGTCGTTTTTTTTTCCCCCCTAAAATGACAACTGCTGCTCCTGGTTAGACAGTACCAAATCATAGTAGCCTAATAGTGACAGCTTTTTATCATTGAAACCTGTGTAACTTCTCTTTTTGTGTGGACAATAACCAAAGATGCTACTCCATCTCCTGTGTTTATTTAGTGACAGGGTATGTCTTCCTCTTTCCTCCTTTGCCAACTGCTAGGTGTCATAAAGCACTTAAAATAGAGGCAGACTAACAATGAGACAGATGCTGGAGGCTACAGATTTTGTGAAAGCGTCTGCAATCTAAGTTGAAAGCCTGTAAGAGTCAGGCAAACAGTCAAGCTGACTGCTGCTGCATTATAGATGGAAACAAAATAGGCAAGACTATTTTATCATTAGCGCCTCTGTGTGCATGCAAGATCAATGCAATCTGTGATCGTACCTGGAGATGGAGCTTTAGCGTGGACAGTCTGAACTTTAAAACCTCGTTAGAGTACGGCTGTGGTGGCGATCGCTCTGAAGATTGCTTTGTTGAAATATTGATAGCACAAAATGTAGCGTATCTGTACATGTGAGTATTCAGCAGCAGACGTTCAGGGGAGTTTAGAGTTGATGCTAGGTGCAGGTGTTTACCCAAAGAAAGTTTCTCCATTGTAGAATGTGTTATATGTTGGGGTGTTTTTTTTTTGTTTGTTTTTTTAGAAAGAATAGCACCACATATTAGAACCTCTGCAATGCTAAATTACATCTCTGCTGCAGGAAAAGACTGTGAATGCATGGACTCTTTAAAGCCAGCGCAACTTATATGTGTATAAGAACAAATGGATCAGATTTTCAATATCAAAAGTGTCACCAAGAGTTATAAATCCAGAGAGAATGAATGTCTGGGACTGCTGTTTCCTTGAGCTTTTTTTGTTTTATAACCATGTTCAGTATTCCAGTCTTCATCTTTACCAAGTCTGGTTACTCTCATAGGATTGTTTCAGCAGCTTTTTCAGGAACATGGACCCAAAAGGTTAGTATTATATTACTGACATTCATGCAAGAAAGGCTGAGTTTGAATTATTACACAGTACACAGTGATGGATGCAAGTGTTTAACAAACAGATGTGGAAATAATACAAATAACACATAGAAATGTTCAGTATGTCAAATACAAATATGATTATGATGTTTGACTTTGTTACTTGACAACATTAACATATACGATATCTACAGTTGGGGGAGGGTGGGGGGCTTATTAAATGTTCTTTTTTTCTTCAATTTCTTGTTTATTTTAATGTGTGGTACAAGCTGGGTGTTCCCCCCTCTGGTTTTGGACATCACTATTATTGTCCATTAGAGTCCACTCATTTTGCTACCTGGGTCCCATGGGGCTTGGATCCCACATACCTGTCATCCCTTTTATTGCACCATAGGGTTTCTGGGAGACCCTCTGACTCGTGTGTGCATTAAAGTCCTGTGTTTCAAGATGGGACAGGTGGGTTGCCGACATTGCAGCTGAACCACTGGCACCTGTTGTATGTGGGCCGGTCCATATCCTGGCCATGTGACGGGGTTTGGCACGCAGGAGGAGAAGAGGTCTCACGCTGGTGATCCACTAGACAGCAATGTGAACTCATTCGCAACGCTACCCTCCCTGCAGATGCTAGGTGGGCGTTCCCTAGCCTAGCCTAGTCTAGGTGTGGGCGGTAACAACTATGGTATTGTATTATTGTTCACAGGAGCTTTTACTTAGATTCTCATTTAGTTTTTATGTCTATATTTTAATTGTCTTTTAATGCATCTTTATTATTTTACATTTCTTCTGTTCTGTTTCTGTTTTTGTGTAAACCACCTTGAATTGTCCTGTACATGAAATGTGCTATACAAATACATTTCCCTTGCCTTGCCTAGTGTCGTAAATGCAATATTTTGGACACAGAACAACTGCACTTTTCCTGTACACAGCAGTAGTTTTTTATAAGGGACATCTAATTTAAACTACAGCCTATTTACCATCATCCAACAACAAGTTGTTGCTTTCTTGTTTGTTTCATGGTGCATTACATTATTATATTGTCCCTGTAGGATTCTAAAGATATGTCGTAAAGACAAGGACCGCTGCTGGACACCACAATTATTAAAATATATAATAAATAATAATAATTAATTTCTCATCCTTTTTGCTGTGACGCACGAGTGCTAACCACTACACCCCAGCTGTGGCGGTTGTAAGTCCTCATCAGCAAAATCCAAATAAAAGCTTGAAATATATAGATTTACATACTGTTTATTATATAATATTTACATTTCACCTTTAAAGTTGAGTTTTAAATGCATGCACTTTTTCAGGATATTCTAATTTTCAGAGTAGTTCCTGTATGTGTGTGTATGGGGTGTGTGTTTTAGGTTTTTTTCTCTTCATGATATTTTTTTTACTTATTTGAACTTTTTAGTAGCATGTGTTATGTTTTATGTCGATCTGGTGCAGCTTCTTTGCACTCAAATTTCTCACGTTTCACAATAAAGTCAACCTCGACCGTGACTTTGAATAAATTCCAGTTCTTAAAGACTCAGTGACTCAGTGACTTGTTCAGACTGCAGTCAAATGTGGATGCAATTCTATATTTTTTTTTGTCCATATGTGACATTCAATCTGTTTGAGCCACACAAATCTAACCCAGTCCACTTTCATTGGTGGTCATAAATCTGATACATTTTACAAAGTGACTTCAGTTTAAACAGCCAGATCACAAATACATTGTACAAATGCATCAAATGTCACAATTTTGGATCCCAGGAGTGTTACTTCCAGAAACACATTACATTCCTGTGTGGTCACGTATTACATCAGGACCTATTTGGCTCATGTGGGTCACTTTAGAGTAGAGCTGGGCAAAAAATCGATTTAGATTTAAAATCGAGTTTTATGGCAAAATCGATTCATATTTTAGGAAAATCGTGCAATCCGATTCACCCCCCCCCCCCCACACACACACACACACATTTTTTGCACTTTTTTTCCTCTCACAAAGAAAACCATGAACCAGGCTGCTTCCCGTAGTGTTTCACCCCAGGCCTTGCCTACGATCCCCCTTTTTAGGGTCTGACGAAGCCCAGCTACTGCCTGGTTGTCAGCTGTGTCTTCAGACTGTTGTTGTTGACGGTAGCGGTACGATCAATCTGTTGCGAAAGCATCCAGTGGAGAAAAGCAGAACTCTTAGAAAAGCAGAGACTAGCGCTGCAAGTACTTCTTCAAAATGTTCAACAAACACTGACTGAAAGCTTTTCTCGTGGCACACCTTATCAGAGTCCTGCACGGTTCTGATTTTGACATACCGCAACTGCCCGTACCCGTCATGTTTAAACTCGTATCCGACCCGTTTTCCGACGGAAAAAAAAATCCGCATCCGAACCGAATCGCTATAAATGAACCCGATATCCGACCCGAACCCGAAAGAAAATGTCAGATAGCAAAACTTAAATACAAACATTTATTGCCACGAATATACTGAACAGTAACATAGCCAAGGCAGAGCCAAATAAAAATGTTGTTAACCTTTTAGCCTATGAACCGCAAATTAGACCCGCGATCACCCACGTCCGACCCAAACCGAACCCGTATCCTACACAGCACAACATTTTTCACCCGTTTCGTGAAAATCTGCGGTTCACCCACGGGTACCCGAACCCGTGCAGGACTCTGCACCTTATGATAAACATGGAGCACGATGGGGAGCGACAACAGACGCAATAACATCATATATCCAAAATATTGGTAACATGTTCAGGTTTATTGAAGTAGCTTGATTGATAATAAGGTTTTGTTTTATTTTGTCCTTACAAAGTAAAAATGTTACTAGTTTTATTTGTATCTTTTGCACTACTACGTTTTTTGCAATGTTTTTCATATAATATGAGTATTAATGTATATTATTTTAGTTGTTAAAATATTTTAAGCTTTCTTTTTTCCAACAACTTTTGCACTATTTTTTTTGCACTGTTTTTCCTGTAACAGTGGTGGATATGTCTCGACTTACTACAGTTCATGTAGGCAAAGTCTCAGGTTGCAGTTGCACCTTTTGCACAACTGATTTATTATTCACAGTTATTTGTAGAAGTATTTTTGTTTTACATGTTATTTATTTTTTTTTTTAAAAAAGAAGACGAAAGAAACCACGTTTCTAGTGTTTTCATTTTCATTTAGCCCACGTGGGAGTTTTTTGGGAAAAAATCTGAGATTTTTTTAAAAGAGAAAATCGCCCAGCCCTACTTTAAAGTCATATTTAGTTCATACTCAAAACTGATAGAAGTCACATTTAAAGTGTAATATGAACGAGTACACACACAAAAAAAAAAAGATCTGAATTTTGCATGAACTGCTGTCTGGATGTAGTCTGTTACCCAGTCTGACAGGATGTATTTTCCTGTAACTAAGCCACTAGTGCCACTTTTCCACTCAAATTGACACAGAATTTCTGGACTTTCCTCTCCATGGGTCCATGAACCAACAGGTAATGTTTAAATTCCTGTGAACTTGTCACTGTTTGTAAAATCATGTTGTTGCACACTTGGACACAGAAGGACTTCCAGGCATGTATGTGTTTGTTTAAATTATTTTTACTGTCTTCTGTGCTACAAAACAGATCCGTACAGGCCTATTAGACAAGCAGGTGGTCCATTCACTGACTGACACTTGAAGACCCCTGGGTACTATAGCTACCAAAATACTGATGTGAAATTGTGTTTGTGTAACCAAAAATGTACCTGCCTAGAATATAAGAGTTACAACTATAAATAAATGATATAAATAAACTACTATAACTATAACAACAAAACCAGTGTTTGTTAAAAGTGGGGTGAAAGATGTTTTCCTGGAAAAAATTTTTACCTCTTTGTCTGTTTGTTCATTTGCTTGTCTGTCTGTGTGTGTGTCAGCAACTTTACACAAAAACTACCTGACCAATTTTAAGGACATTTTCAGGAAAGGTGCAAAACATTCTAGAATAGATCCCATTTTTGGGAATGTAGGTCAAAGGTCAGTTACCAAAAATGTCTTTTCAAAATGATAAGAGGTATGGTGTAACCGATGTCTGCGTTGTGTTGTCATTTTTTAGATGAAGGCCGACACTCTCTTAGTGTTTGAACGTACTTTATTGTCTGTAAAAACAGCATATATATATATATATATATATATATATATATATATATATATATATATATATATATAGTATGGAGTACTGACACAGGAAATGAAGTAAGAGTTTGGCTAGTTATGTCGGCTATATTAGGATGTAGAGTTTACGGAGAAACTGTTGTCACTAAAATAAATCACGAGGAAATGTAACATTAGTCAGATAGGTATGGACTGGGGCTGTTCTGTACAGTAAGAGTGGGTGGGGTTGAAGGAGAATGGACCGGAATTGTCGGAGTTGGCATATAAGAACCCAGGATGAATCAGAGCCAGGTGATTGTAACTGTGTAGTCCACATGAACCCTCAGTAACAAGCATTGCATGTGCAATTATTCTGGAGGCATGGCTGTGTGGATGATGTCTGAAGGAAGGGATCTGGACTTTTACATCCTGTATTTTCAAAATAAGGCTTCCTCAAACTGTTTTTCTAAGATCTCGTACCACACCTTTAACGTAACCCAAACTACCCCATGTGTTGATTACAAGCTGGTCAGTCCAGAGTTTAAAGCTGCTCCAATTTTGTGTGTATTGTGTGACTTGCTGAAGGAAAATATCTGGAAATCTGTAAAAACTTTGGAGCAGATTTTCATGTCAACTGATCGACCACAGATATGAAGTATAACCTATATTTTAAAGGCTAATTCCCTTTCTTTATCCTTATAGTGGAAGTTTATCTTTGGTTGCTTTTTACCCATTCTAATATACACACACACACACACACAACACTTAGCCACTAGTGTTAGCATTAGCATTAGCATGGGCACTCAGGGACCAAGTGCAGCTCTTCATCAGTACCTAAGGTCAAGGTTTTTCATGGCAGGGGGACCCAAAGGACCTGAAAGAAACCCACACAGGACCCACACAGCAGCAACACACTCAATCAAACATAACACCTTCTAGCTGTGAGGCAAACACGCTAACTACTATACCACCACCCTGTACTTAAAATGGTGTTTTATTTTGGAAATAATAACTCCCAGGTTTAAGTTTCATACTCTTCCATTGTATCATCATTACCCTGAAGATGACATTAAAATACTTTATTCTGTCTTTACTCTGGTGACCATATTTTGCCCCGCCTCCACACACTTCATCACACGCTATGCAAATTCTGTAGTATTGTGCAAAGCGCTTAAAACACCACAGAAAATATGTCAGTAAACAGGCTGCTTGAAGTTATTTTATTATTCTAGTTGTAGAAGTGCCATGAAAGCTGCTGTATACATACCTCGTCATGTCCTTTTTTTCAGAAGTGCGTCTACTTTCAACATCTGGCAAAATCAGGTTTTGCGTTACTGTGTGTTTTAGGTGGAATTACAGAGAAACAAACAAATAGAAAAAAAGAAGATTTTTTAGAGGTACTGACTAATAATAATTTACTGAATACATTTAAATTATAAATTATAATTATTTATTCATGTGCATTACGGATCAGAGCTACAAAGACACAAAACATTTAGTAACAGATGGAATAGTGTTAAATTTGCGCTTTATTTTCTATAGGCATTTCAGGTTGCTCATATTTATTAAGATTATTCATGTTTAATTGTTAAAATATAGTTTGTGAATGTAAATATTTTCATATATTCCATTTACATTTCTATGTAAGTTTAGAGTAGATAGATAGATAGATAAAATATTTAACCCTAAACCTTATGTTATTTATTAGGCGTGAGCTGGGTAATATTTTTTTGATCACAACTGGTCTGAATGTGACCCCTTTTGTATAATGTGGGGACTCTTGTCTGTTTGACAGCCCTGCTACCCCGGTTTCCTCCCACCTCCACCACTGATACTTGAATTGGTTAATCTAAATTGCTCATACTGTAGGTGAGAATGTGAGAGTGATTGTTTGTCTATATATGTTCAGCCCAGAGATGAATTGGCGACTCATACAGGGTGTACCCCGCCTTCACCCGTTGTAAACCCCCGTTTCCCTAGTGAGGATAAAGCGGGTTCAGATGACGAGATGAGACTGTATACTGCATCTTTGGATAGGTCCATCCATCTAAGTTTATAAAAACTAGGTAAAAAAGAGGGCATTTCTGGGGCAAAAGAGGATGTTTCATCACCTGATTTGAAAACCAGATGTAAAAATGCACTGCACTATTAACCAAACTGAGCCTGCTGCTGAGCTAAAAGTCACTATCTATGAATTAGATGTCCTCATTATGCAAAGAGCAACAACCCCTGAGGTAGCAATTACACGAGTTCTGAAACATTTTTTATTTATTATTATTATTTTTTATATGCCAATTTCTTTTGGGATTTAGTCAATTTATCATTATAAATCACTTTTCCATGTGTAAATAATCCACAGGAATCAATTAAAGCAGGGGTGTTGAACTTATTTTAGTCCAGGTGTTACAATCTCAGTACCAATGCAGGCGACAGGCTGCGTTTACAGATTTTATTAATAAAAATTTGAATATATTGAGCGGTTGACGGAGGCAGAGAGAGCAGGGTCGGACAGGCAGGGGTCAAAAATAGGCAGAACAGCAGTGTCCAGGAAAATCCAAAAGTCATACCGGGATCCAGAAGAAAGGTCTGATCCAGGGTCCGAGAGATGATGAAGCACCAGTAGGGGAAAGGTAGGTTCATAGTCGGGGACAGGCTAGAGATCACACACACAAATACAGGCAAGACAGAAACTGAAGAAACCAGAATACCAGAACTGAGTCGAACACTGAAAAAAACACAGAATAGAATCTTGCTTATAAGTCGTTACCAGGGCTGATGAATTCGCACTGGACCAAAAAACAAATGGGGGAAACTTATATACTGGGAAAAACAGGTGGAACACATCAAGGAGAAATTGATAAGGGGTGGAGAAAACACCTGTGACATGAAAGTGTGAACATGAAACACAGATCCCCAAAATAAAAGCCCAAGCACTAATAATGACAAAAAAAAAATACATGAAGACACACAAAAAATAAGACAAAACATCACAGCTTAAAAAAATTGTAATGAAAGTAAATGGAACAGTTGTTTACAGTTATTTTATTTTAAGTTTTTGGTGCAGATTTTTCTGCATTTTTGAAGACTTATTGATTATGTTATGAATTTTTTTAGCACTTTGTTGTTAGATTTGTGTGAATTATAGTGGATTTTAGCATGTTTTTTGTGTTTTGTTTTGTTTTCTCTGCATTTTTTTGTTTCTCAGTGTATTTTTGTGGGAGATTTGAGAAAAACAACCACAGACGGAACATTTGACTGACATAAAAGCTCTAGTTTCACAGACCTGGTGCAACAGGGTGTGGCGAGTTTTGCACACTGGTGCAAGTCCACATCCTTTCCATCTCTGTTCCTCCCACTGGCACAAGTCCTCCCCATTTCCTCTAACTGGCGTAAGTGGGAATGAGGGAGGAGAAGGGGATTTAACACATTCAGATCTCCATCAATCACATTAGTGCCTCTCCTTGCTCTTAAATGCGCTGCGCTGGCAGGAAACTAGCACAGCGTCGGGTCCGCCAGCCTGCGTAACCTGCGCTGCACCAGGAAACTAGAGACCCAAAATGTCTTTATCATGATCAAACAAAATGAATTCATGGCAACCCTGTGATTAATCTGATTCAAAATTTTAATCAACTTTTTTATGTTTTTGATACCTGTGATTTAAAGAATCGCTAAGCTTTATTCCACAACAGCACTGGATAATAATAACAGATTGGATTTATATAGTGCTTATTTTGGCCACTCAAACTGCTTTGTATTAGTGACCCATTATTCATTCACTCTCACATGCTTCCTCTGGTGGTGGTAAACTACATTTGTAGCCACAGTTGTCCTGGAGCAGACTGACAAATGTTTGGCAGCCATTTTGTGCCTACAGTCGCTCTGACCACCACCCAACATTCATACACCAGTGTGAGCGACACTGGAGGCAAGGAGGGTAGAGTGTCTTGCCCAAGGACACAACAGATTTGACCCACCATCTCTTCTGTCATTGGACACTCTACCAAATGAGCCATGGCCAACCCCCAATTGACACCACCAATGCATCTTATGAGATAATTATTGTTACATATGTGAGAGCACCCTGTGAACTCATGTCTATATGTTTTCTTTTGCCCCCACCCCCACAGATATCCTTGTAAGTAACATTTCTGATGTCTGTCTTCTGCTCCTTTTTGAGTGGTAAGAGTTTTCAACAATAGCTACCCTTGGCTTTGAAACAGAGTCAACACATAACACCAAGCTAAAGTTCATCCAAATACACAACACAAGCATAATGGACCTTTGAAGAAAACAGGAAACAGATGAACATTCAAATGTATAAACACCATAAAATAAAATAAAAGCAGCACAGTTTCAGTCAGAATAAAAGGCTCAAATATAGTATAAGAGATCACCATGAATTAGTCTTTAACGCATAAAGAGACAGTTTTACTTTTGTGGTAATTCCTAAATCATTATTTTTCTCTATATATATATTTCTTCATTGATATATGACAATTTATTTTAATATTATCCTAAGCATTTAATAGTTATTTTCATTAAAAAAAATTGGGTAACTTCCCAAATGTAATTCACAGATGATGTAGGTGTTCATAAAAGCTGACATTAAAGTTGATGGTTATTATATCAGAAATGGGGGGAAATGAAGAGAGAATGACTTTTTCAACAAAATCTATCATTAACTGAACATAAACTGTCTCCACTGTTACTAATCCACCTCTATGGGTTTAATGTTGTAGAAGATGTTTTCTATGTTTACTACAGAGCTTCTGAACATCCAAATGGGCAATCAATAAATCAATCAATCAACTTTATTTGTACAGTATAGCATATTTAAATCATCCACAGGGAAAACCTAAGTGCTGTACATAAACATAGGAAAATAAGTTCAAAGGGCATGAGAAGAAATATACAAAAACTAGAAAAGTAGTCAGAGAGCGCGGACTCCACCAAGGCAAATCAGCACCCCCTCATGAAACACACACAGAGAGCACATGAACCAGTTTGATCCGCCATTTTTTTCCAGTTTGTGCAGCAGCTACTGTGGCACCGTCTTCTCTTGTAGATGCTAATGCTAATGCTACTTCAGATTCGCTGCCGGGGATGGATTTAACCCCACGTGGGTGATGCTAAAGTCCATCTGATGTCAGAAGGATTGGCTTTTTCTGGGTCCCTCGTTCCTCTTGTTGTTTTCTGTGAATGCAGTATGCAGCCAGTGGAGGTGACAAACCACTTTCAAAAGCAGCATGTGTTGGTAACTCAGGGTGACCCATCAGCAGAATGACACCTTAAAAAAAAAAAAAAAAAAAAAAAAAAAAACGGCCAGTTTTTTGAACAGCTCTTTGAAAGGAAAGATCCATAAAGCCATAAAGATCCAGATCCCCCATAAGAGCCAAAAATTCCATCTCTATTAGGGATGGGTTCGAGCAGTGAGGATGAATCATCTCCGACAAATATTGTGGAGCAAGATTCTTCAAACATTTAAAAATAAAAAACAAAAGCTGAAAATGTATTTTATAATGCACAGGGAGCCAGTGTAGGGACGCTGGAAGAGAGGTAATGGGTGATTCTCATGAAATGTGAAACTATTGCTGTAATAAGAAAATGCATTGCGGTGATGCAATGACTCAGCATAATAATGCTAACTGTAGCATTAGCTATTATGATCTAGCTAAATAATGACCTTTTGTCACATTCTGAAAAATAATACCCTATTACCAAACACATTTAAAATAATTAAAAAAAAAAAAAACATCTTCATTATGAAATGCTGACTAATTTTGGTAATGACAATCAGTCTTGTCGTGTTCATGCAGTTATGAAACGCTATAAGATGCTAGATTGGAATGGATGGGGGTGGTGGTCAGGACATTCGACGCAATTTCAACACTCTTATATAGTTGAAAGAGGATTGTAACATTGTAAATTGTTAAATTTCACACTTTTGAAAGATGACAGACTGCACCTGTTGAAAGAAGAAGATCTTGCAAAATATATCCAGAGCACCAAGGACGACTGTTGGTCTAAGGTAATTATTTTAGTTTGACAAAGGATAAAGATGAATGTAATGTACAAAAATGGTGTGTGCAATGTCCATGGAATCCAAAGCATTTAGTCATTTATATATTAGTGTATAAATGACTGTATAATATCATTCAATAGAGTTTCTTAAATATAACTGACTGAACATTGTCAAACACATCTGACTTGTTAAAAATAAACCTGTTGCAAGTCATTGAAGCCTTCTTTCACTGACATTTTATTATTTTAATTTTCCCTTGGCCTTCCTCTCTGTCTAGTTTCAGTGGTGTAAAAAAAAAACTGTATTGAATGAGTCAGTACTCTAATCAGATTCAGATGAATATAATAAATTAAAAAAAATTCCATCCTCATGGTGCTTAGATTTGCCAAAACACTCCACATGAAAGAAAAAAGAAAAGCACACCACGAAGAAATATGTCCAATGAAATGTACCTGATTCAGGTTTTTGTCCGTGTGTCATATTTCAGGCCATAACAACGAAATCTGTAGCTGCACAGAACGCCCAGACCTTAGTCCCACCCACGTCTGTCCGTCTGTCCATCTACTGTAGCATCTACCTAAAAAAAAAATGGTGACTCACTTTGTAGCCATCTTGAGTATTTTGTTAGTACAGATGCATTGTGGGTAGTTTCAGCTCATATTCAAAATGATCACTTTTTAATCAAATGTATTGCGGTAATGAGAATAACAACTCATGGACATGGTTATTTCTTGAAATATTATGGATAATCATTATTAAAATAACCAAAAAACAACACTTAATGAAACTTTTCACATATAGCAATATACTTGTAGTTGTATTTATTTATTCATTCATTTATTGTTATGTTTTCTCCTAATTCAAAGACCAGAAATTTTGGTCGGGATACATTTCAGTAATGAGAATTTGGCCAGAAAATGTATTTTAAAAAAGTGGTAAATAAAAATAGAGGGTTTTAAAATGACCTAGTGTGAAAGAAAAAAAAGTATTTTTTTTTCTCTACAGTAAAATAATGTTATATATAGGATTTATTTCATATTTAACCACTAAAACCTCAGGGACATAGATTTTTTTATTTTCATGAAAATCACCCTAATGTACTCACACCTATGGGTCTGAGTGAGAAGACGAGCAGCAGAATTCTGAATGAGCTGCATTACAGTAATAGAGATGAGTAGAAATAAAAACATTAATTAATTTTTCCAAGTCAGATCTTGATCAAATATATATGACGACCATAACTAGATGACACACTGTATTTTACACCAACAGTTTACATGTGTTGATAGGATTTTATTTTTGTAATTTGTTTATTTTTAAAGTTTATTCGATAGGGATGATGCAAATGATATAATATAACTTCTATCAGTTACAGAAAATCTATAGTAACTGATGTTTTATTACTATTGCTAGTTTCCATTTCGAGCCTCCTTTCTTTTTTTAGCAGAAAAAAAAGAAAGAAGGAAAGATAAAAAAAAAATACAAAAAAAGACAAACATTTACAGTTGCATCCAATTATAATATACAATCACAGATAGATCAAAAGTTAGAAAACATTTTGGATCAGTACACAGTAAATTTTGCAGTGTTAAATCAACACTTAGAGAGTTTATTTAACTTCTTGTAGTGTGTATTTGGTCCCATTGTCTCCAAATTAACACTGCAAAATCTACAGTGTAGATGGTTTTGGTTGATATTTGGTTCTTTATGGGTTAATGCACCTTTTCATCGTCAAAGTCAGAAATGTAATAAATGATTTTATGCTAAACTAAGACATTCTATTTATTAAAGAAGTACCTTTAAGGACCGAGTCATGTTAGAGAAGTTAAATATGCAGCTAAGTTTAATGGCCTGTCCACTCTGGGGCTATTTCCACGCAGAACACGTCTGATGTGATTCCTGCCTTCACACCACTTACATTTGATTGATTCACAGTTGCATAATAAATAGAATCAATTTCAGCTGAGCCATTAAATTACCTGTAATTAAGCCATTGATTGAATGTTCAGATCTAGGTAATTGATTTTATTGTCCATTAATTTAAACCAAAATCTTCAGTAAGAAGATGAGATTCAGTGGTTACTGCTGCAGGAGAAGAACAATGATTGGCCTGGTCTGGTCTGGAATGGAATATTTTTAATGTGAGTTGAGTGGTAGATGAATTATTAATATGTTTAAGTCATAAAGACCCAAATATCCACTACTGACCAAAATCATTTACTGATATAAAAAGGTAAATCATTACACGCTTTTCTGTTGATCCTCAAATTGCACAAATATAACTTGGGGATAAATATAATAAATAAATATTTAGCAAATGGAAAAATGACAATTTCATTCAACCCCTTGTTTTATGTTTTTTATATTATGTCAAACTGCAATGGGAAGAACTTTTTTGCAACTACACCAAGGTGATTTAAAAAAAAATATATATATATATACATATATATATATATATATATATATATATATATACATATATATATATATATATATATATACACATATATATATATATATATATATATATATATATATATATATATATATATATATATATATATATATATATATACATATATATATATATATATATATATATATATATAGATGTTGATGGATGTTATGACAAGAAAAGAAGAAAAGTTTTAAAAGAGAGAGGTGTGTGTGTGTGTGTGTGTGTGTGTGTGTGTGTGTGTGTGTGTGTGTGTGGACATTGATATGTTTACACAGTCACACTATGACACTATGGGGACCAAAATTCAAGTCCCCATGAGGGTTTGGATGTGATTTAAGATGCTTCCTTAAAAACACTATCAAACATCTTTATGACCTATTATCAATGGTAAAAGTTAAGCTAACAGAAATAAACCATGTTATTACAATGTTGTAAAGTGTGTGGACTAGTGTGTAGTGTGTGCAGACCTATATAAGTTTATAATAGCACTAAAGCTGTTTGAGTTTAGGTTAGTGATGGCTTTAGTATGTTGCATGTCAATCCAGTTCAAACTACAACACTGATGCCGATTTGCCAAACATTTATTTATTCAAAACGAACAAATTTCAACCTGCAATAGATTATAAACAGGAAATACATTTTAAATACTGAAAATGTCATATTTGTTGAAAATTACTTGAATTTGTTCAAAATGTTAATATTCTTTAACTTTGCATTTAAGTATACAGGTGAACAGGTAGTGATGAAATAATGATGTCTGTACATTTTTTATTCTATTATTATTATTAGTGAAAAAAACCCAATACAATGTCTGTAAATCCTTCTCCTATTATACATTTATCTACTGAATTCAACAACAACTTAACATTACAATCATTTGAAGTGTATATTAAGGCACAGAAACCTGCTTAGAAAAGAAATTAGCAAAGAGAAAAGCAAATATTAATGGTGCAATTGCTATTTTGAACAAATGGAGCTCAAATATGACCTTGCGACTTTTATGCTGCCATCATCTGTATGTGTATTTGATTTGTGTGTGTGTGTGTGTGTGTGTATATATTTGATCTGTGTGTGTATGGGAACAAGACAGTTGAGACCCCGTCTATTCAACTTCTTAGCAAATCATGATCAATTTTGTTGTCATACAAGTGCAGTTCTACACCGATCTGAATGCTAGCTTGGTGCAGACATATGCAGCACAGATGGTGTTGCCAAAACTCCCAGTTGTTGTTTGTACCCGAGACACACTTGCACCCCAATTCATCAAATTGTAATGCATCACATTATTTCCAGAGTAACAGGTTATGGATAAAGTAATTAAGTAATTACTCCATTACTCTAACGCCGTTATATAATATTGTAAAAATTGAAGTTATTTTTCATAACAATTTTCAAGTTATTCATATTTGTTCAGGTACAGTTTATAGATGTGAACATTTCCATGATGGAATTTTACTTTTTTCATTCAAAAACAAAGAAAACCTTGGAGTTCACATTATTCATGTCTAAGTACTTATCCTATTATTTCTATCATTTCACCAATGTCGCCCACTTTATTCAATATTAGGTTGTATGTGTCACCTGAATGAAAATGAGTTCAACAGATTGATTCACTGTTAAAACTCATGGAGCTGGATCAATAGCAGTGGATGGACACAGTTAATTATGCATGTTTTTTTAGGTCATTTTTTTCCCTCTATTTCTGATACAATAACACTCAAATGTAATCTTAGTAGGATAATTATGGTACATAATCATTCAATTATATATTGGAAAACCATTGATTTTTACTTAAAGGGAACAACATTGAGAGGATAATATTATGATAAATGGAAATAAATCACTTAAGAAACATGAAATCTACAGAAGAATATACTTGGGAATTGTCACTAAAATAGCACTGGATTTTTATGCGTTAAAAAATAAATAAATCTACAAATCATTATTATCAGAATTAGATGAAAACGTGTTTCTATTGATACTTAACAATGACATTTTCATTTTCTAAAAGGAGACATAAGACAGTGTCAGTTTTTGAGACGCTATTGTCATTTTCTCTTTTGAGTTTTGTGACAATTGGTTCTATGTATTAAACATAAAATAGGTTACAGTCTGTTTTTTATAACCTTCTTCTACTTTGAATACAGTTAAGGTCCTATTATGGAAATATTACTGCTCAGTTATGCATGCACCCTCCCCATTTCCAACAAACTACATGACATTCCTTCACGAAAACACTGCAGTTGAATAATTAAAGAGGACTATTTTGTGTTAATGCATTTAATTATAATGTTGTCATGATGGAATAAATAATTCATGCCCAGTGTTTTTTTTTTTTGTTGTTGTTGTTTTTTTTTTTTTACTGCTTTATCTCAAGTATCTACAATTCAAATGGAGTCATTTATTTTTTTCCAGCCCACTTTAGGTTCATGGAGAGTTTTTTATGACCAAGGGGAAACAGTTCTTTAATGACTACAGGCACCTGATGCACTTGTGAGATCTGCCTCAAAGTCTCATTAATTTTTTTTTTTTTTCCTAGAAGTTACAGTAAAAGCATCCATGTTTATTTGATTGCTTGTATGGCAACTTAAGAGAGAAAAGAGAAGAAACCCGGGTTAATTTTGAAGCTGTTATATAATGCAGTTTCCCCGTTCCCTTACTGACAGCAGGACTCAGAGCAAATAAATGTTTAAAGTGAGCCATGAAATAACCATCTTTCCCTGCTAATTAACAGGCCACCTCTGTTCCCTTTCCCCTGCCTCTTTGTCTCTGGTTGCAATTTCTATCTGGCAATCTGGTCAGTAATGACAGGGACATGTTGTGATTGGTCCACTTTACAAATCAAAGAACACTAATTGCCTGGATATAAGAAGCATTTGTAATAATATGTTCCCCTTAGAAAAGCCATCATGCGTAGGAAACTGATTAACATTCGGACTCAACAATTAAAGGAATTTAATTAATTTGCTGGAAGCTCACGATGGTTTAACAGCACAACAATTAACCTTAGTTTATTCATGTGTACCTGTACATTTACATAACAGCCACTCCATTGTTAACTGACACTCAAATCCCATCTGCACAGAAACTAATTCGTGTGAAAATGACATACTTCCTTAACGGATTGGCCTTTTCGTCAATACCCCAAAACGATCTCTTTGGAAAACAGGTCCCAGAATGGGAAGATCTGGATACGGTGCCATTTCCGCACCCGTGTGAACGAGTATCCATGAGTGTTCACACCCACGTCATGACCACATGATCACAGTAGAAATTCGGGTCGGGTCTAAAATGTCAATCATTACGTTTGGGTCGGGTCTGGCTTTTTTAAAATAAATATATGTTTGTAAAAATGTATACTAAAACAATGTGTTGATCCTAAACTAAGGAATACTTGTTGTAAATAAATAATTTGGATAAAACAGCTGTAAGGTAATTAACTACTACTAAACAGGAGGCGTAGAACAAGAGCACGCTTTGCACACGGCTTTGCGGGCATTTCGTGAATGTAATCTTCCCTCTGTGAGTCCACATGTATTTTGACCAGAGATCCCCGATATGGAGCACCAAGAAATCAAAGATAAACTTAAGACAGGAGAACTGAAAAGGCAAACACGCACTGCCGGTAAGAGTGACGTGTAATTAAACGAGTGCGCATCACTCTCAGTGTCTGGCCTCTTATTCTGTGTTCCAGCATTATTTCGTTATGTAAATGCATTTATCATGATAATAAAAATATGTAGATTATTTTAATCTTAAAAAATCTTGCATTTTTTCTGCCAAAAATACTGTGGGATAAATTGAAATTTCAGGTTTGCTTCGGGCTCAGGCCTGCAAATCAAGTTAATTGGTCGGGCTCGGGCTGGGTCGGGCTTTAATGCCTGCGGGCCTGGGTTGGGTCGGGCTGGATTTTTTTAGGCCCGATTTTACCTCTAATTCACAGTCAGTCAAGACAGCGACAACGGCGAACAACAGAGTAGCAGTGGTGAATGGGTTAGGGTGTCTTATTATTGTTGCTTCTTCTTGTATCCGGTGGGACTGGCTTACAGCACGCATAGGGGTGTGGCATGTGAATTGCATCATTTTCAGTGTATAAATGATAAACTAAAGCATAATATTCTCAATATTGCAGTTATTTTTCTTAAGAATTTACAGGTTGTTCATATTTGTTCGTGCTATGTTCACGTACAGTTTGTAGATGTGACCATTTTTTCACTCAAAAACAAATATTTCACATTAACAACAATTTATGCATTTTTATCCTATTACTTATACATTTTTATCCTATTATTTATATTATTTTACTGGTGCGGCCCACTTTATACCATATTAGGATGAATGTCTTTGTCTTACAATAACTGGTCATAAACTGGTTTAACGCTATTGGTTTGTTTCATTATTTTGTACCGCACTGAAATTAGACCACAGTTTAACAGGTTAAGAAATAGGTTAGGTTAATTGACTTGATTAATTATCTACACAATAACAGTATTATCACACAGAATAAATTGGGAGCTGTGAGTCTGTATTGATGAAGCTCAGGGATCAATTCCAGACCATTAGTACCATGGTGAAAGACACTGACGGGGGAAATAACCTGCATGTATGTGGAGAGAAGGAAAGAACAGATCAAATTGAAGCTCTGGTCCTAATCCAAAATGGTCTACGACTGAGGCAGAAGCACTAACCGTTACAGCACCACATCACTGAAGCAACGTCATCTCATTCGCAGGGCATTAAATACTGCTGTGTGGTCATGACTCATTGGTATCAAGTAGCTGCAGAGGTTATTGTGCCACATTAAAGGTTGTGAAGAGGTTTCTGTCCCAATTTATGCTCTTTAAGCAGCTGTGGCTCAGTTGATAGAGTAGGTCATCCATAAAGCTGAAGGTGGTGAAGTGTACTGTACCACCAGAAATGTACAACTCTGTATGTTTCCAATGTACCAATTCACTGATCATTTACTTTAATCACATTTGTGGAATTTTAGGGCAGAAATAGACAAAATGTAGAAGAAAAAAGAAAAAAAAAGTGACCTTTTCAATCAAACATATCATTTAAACTGAATCTGCATCGACTGTCATTTATCATTTATTTGAAACGTCATCATGATTGTTTCAAATCCAGTGTATAGGTATATGTCAGGTACTCACAACACAAACTCTGGACTCAATATGAACATATATATTAAATTATATGTCAAGGTTTACATTATCAGTTTAGGGGGGGGGGTGCAATAACATATTACGATACCAGTCAGGATTGTTTATTGCATTATTGGGTTTTATTAGATTTTTACTCAAATTAATTTTGCACAAATTTTACGACAGTTTCAGGAAATTTACTACATGGATGTATGGGTCGTTATAAGTTTTTGGTTTTTTTTTTTTAAATAGCACTAAGGGTGTACTCCTGATTTATATTGCAGAAAAGAAAAGAAAGTTTAGAACGTAGTGTTAAGTCTAACCTGACAGCATCAAACCCAACAGCAGCTTAACCCAGAGCTGGTGATTACAACTAGAACAGGCAAGAGATCTGGAAAGAAAGACCAAAGGGATGTCAATGTAGGTGCGATTTGAAGATCAGCATCTTTAGTCCATACTTTATTGAAAAAAAAAGTACATTTCAGTAGTTCTGCAGGGAAAGAAAGATGAATTCATGAACCTATTGTTATGTTGACCAGAATGCAACAGGGTGGCCAACTGCTCCATACACTGTTTACATTTACATGATGTTCTTTGATTCAGAATCATTTATTATGAATATAATAATTTGGAATTAAAGCTATGTCCTTCATGTTTACATATGAATGTGGGAAACTGTGGGAAACAGGTGTTTTCTGCTCTACTTAATTGGGTTTTCAGAGCTGGAGGTAAAGAGGGTTCTGATTGGACAGAAAAGCTCCTTAACGTCTGGATATCTACTGGAAAAAAAGCAATCGCATCTAGTTCCTGCTTTGCTTTTGTTTCAACTATCAACATGGAAGACCAGATACTACATGTGATTTTTGCATTTATTTTTGTAATAACATCTCGACCAAATCAACATACTAACGCCAGCAGTGAAATATGTGCGTCATCACAAAAAGCCCAGGAGCATATGCAGAATGACAGGAATAAGGTTAAAGTGGAATTAACTGTTCCCATATCAGAGGAATTATCACATTTGGAATAAACCAATTAAGTTTAATTCAGAATAGTCATTTTCAACAGGAATTAGGTGTTTACAAGGACAGACAGACAGACAGACAGTGTGTTACCTCACAGGGCAACAGTTTAAATAAACATTATACATCAAATCATTCTGTTTAATTGGACATAGTGCTTTATGAATTGTGTTTGCAATTCGACCACCCACGAAAATAAAAAAATGAACTACATGTAACAGGCAACCAAAATGACAAGAATATTAGACAGACAGACGCATCCACCAACGACGGACGGATGGATAGATGGGACAGAAGGATGGATAGATAGATAGATGGATGGATGGATAGATGGATAGATAGGTGAATGATACATCCTACGGATGCGCTGGGATGCATCATCAGTGATGTGACCTGGGTTCATTGGGTGTTTCGGGTCTCACAACATCATACACCCTCGCCCAGGCGACCCAGCCAGGGTTGATCAGACCCTGACTTGCATCCCAGCAGCGTTAGCCCACGGATCACCCCTCTTTATCCACAACCATCGGGAAGCTCTCTCGGCTGTGTCGGTTACGACCCTGATGGCTGTCCTCTTTGCTGGCCCCCTTTTGCCCAGCTCCTTGTAGAGGAGATAGATAGATAGATAGATAGATAGATAGATAGATAGATAGATTAGATAGATAGATAGATAGATAGATAGATAGATAGATAGATAGATAGATAGATAGATAGATAGATAGATAGATAGATAGATAGATAGATAGATAGATAGATAGATAGATAGATAGATAGATAGATAGTGGATTGTCTATGATAACAGGATCCTACTCAGCGTCCTTGGCTCTACACTTGTAAAACCGTCCACCTCCGAGCCAACAACCATGGCTGCTTTTCTCACGAGTTTGTCGAGATGTGAGGTGTCCTTCTTTCTGATGCTGCCTCCCCAGCACACCACCCCATAGAAGAAGGCACTCACCACAGCAGTCTGGTAAAACATCTACATCAGTTGTTTTTGCAGACATTAAAGCAGAGGTCTTCAACCCTGGTCCTGACGACCCACTGTCCTGCATGTTTTGCATGTCAACCTGTTCCAACACACTTGATTCAGAACAATGTGTCATTATCAGTCTTCAGTAGAGTGTGATAACGAGTTGATCATTTGAATCAGGTGTGTTGGAACATTGTTGCATCTAAAACATGCATGACAGTGGGTCATCAGGACCAGAGATGAAGGGTGTCAGCCTCTTAGGAAAATACAGATGGCTCCGTCTTTTCCTGCATAGAGCGTCAATGTTGGCGGTCCAGTCCAGTCTGTCGTCCAACTGCAGTCCTGAGTACCTGTAAGCCTGTACCAGCTCCACACAGACACCTTTGATGGTAATAGGCTCCATTTAAGGCCTTGGTCTTCTGTAGTCAACCTCCATCTCCTTAGTATTGGCACTATTGAGGTACAGGTGGGTGGAGTCACACATCATGATCAGTTTCCTGTACTTCTATTCCTGTCCTTTCCTCATACAGCCCGTGTTGTCTGCTAACTTCTGTACGTGGCAGGACTCCAAGTTGTATTTGAAGTCGGACGTGTACAGGGTGAACAGGACTGGACAGAGTACAGTCCCCTGTGGCGCTCCAGTGTAGCTGACCACCGTGTCTGACCTGAAGTCCCCCAGTCGTACATACTAAGGCCTGCCTGTCAAATAGTCTGTGATCCAGTCCACCAGATGTGACCCCACTCCCATCTCTGTCAGTTTGTCTCTCAGGAGCAGAGGCCGGGTGGTGTTGAAGGCACTGGAGAAGTCCAAGAAGGTGATTCTCTCAGTCCAGCTGCTTCTGTCCAGGTGACATACTGTACATGTTGTTGTTGTAGCATGCCTCCACTCCCACCTTCTTCGTGATCTCAAATCATCATCTTAAAGAGGAATTAACCTTTATTTTGAATTAAACAGGAATAAAACCTCTTATGTCAGGGGTGTCAAACTGTGGTCCTCGAGGGCCGGGGTCCTGCATGTTTTAGATGTTTCCCTCTTCCATTACACCTGGAGGCCATCGCATCATTATCAGTCTGATGAGGAGCTGATTATTAACTCTTTAAGTGTCAGTGCTGATGTGTTCTGAATGGATGATTTAGTTTAAATATTCAGAAAAATTCAACCGTTTTCCTTTTAGTTTTGTGCATGGACAAGGTGCCAAAAAGCAAGAGTTTTTTTTATTTTATTTTATTTAAACATTTTTTAAAGGCAAAATTAAAATTGCTGGGACCAAATTTCAATAGTAGTAAATTTTTATTCGTTTTTGTTTCTCATTTTGTTTATTTTTCTACATTTTTTTTTTTTTATTGTAGTATTTTTCTTTGATTTTCTGCCATTTGTGTCTTACTTTGCTCATGTTACCAATTATTTTGTTAGTTCTCAGGAGTTAAAGGGTTAAACTGAATCATATAGAAGAGGCAAATATCTAAAACATGCGGGACACCGGCCCTCGAGGACTGGAGTTTGACACCTGTGTTTTATGTAAACAGGCCCACTGTGAAAACTGAAGGAGACATAAAATAAACAATATTTAAATCCATCCTGAAAACAGCTGAGGTGTGGCTTTCATCTGAAATTTGCTGCCAAAACAATTCAGATCTCATTTAGTCACTTAAAGGCAGAAAAAGTAAATGTTATATCCTGCTCCACCACAGTGTTTGTTACTTCAAATAACAATAACTTGAATGGATATGTCATGGCAAAGACAAAAGCTGAAGAGCTGTGAAAATTTAATGATACACTTTTTGTGAAAGGCTGCTAATGTAACAGAGGCTGGTGCTAACGCTCAGCACAGCGCTGCGGTCACAGTGACTTTTTTAATAATGTCATGCTTTCCATTTGCTAATCTGCGAAGCACTAGCAGCAGTGTCATAAGGTCACAGCAGGAGGGTTCATTGTTATTGAGCTTGGGAAACTGTTTACCCAAACCTAAGGAAGCTGAGAGGACAGCCTAATTGGTCTATAAAATATTCCAAAACACACGCTCTAAACTGTTGAAGTGTATCTAATTGCATGTTTCAGCATGGGAATTCGAACTAATGTTACCAACAAAGTGTCTAATAGTGCACAAATAATGGCTCTTACGACACTGTAAGTATGCGTAGCATGTAAATGGAGTCCTTCAATGTACTGAATGGAATGAATTGAATAAGGCTCCTTTACAGTAATACTCATGGCATTCGATCACACATACACACATTTTGGAATTCTCATACATCCGACCACACTTAAAGTTTAAGGCTTTTGTCCGTTCTCAGCACCGGCTCTACAGAAACAGATCGGAAGCTTCCGTATCTCAGGCTTTTCTCTCATCTTTCAGCTGACTGCTCTCTACCAGCTGCTGTAGCTTAGGTGAGAACTTTGTCTGTATTCCTACCTTCAGCATTTCCTCAAAGTCCCAATCCAAATCCCAACCAGGATAATCTCATCCCTCCACTCTGATGTACTTCCATTTATCCTAGCCTTGTACTACTGCCAGCTGAGTCCCGTGTTAGGGAAGAGGAGAAAGAGGATTTCTTCTGCTTTCCTCTTGCTCTGGCACTTCACTGAGGTTGTAAGTCCATATCGCCTCAGAGCTCCACACAATCTGCTCAATGTCACCCTTTACCGAGCCTCCGGACACAATGGCCACTTCCTCGTTATCGCGTTACTTCCAGCGGTGTTCATCCGAATGATTAAAAACACAGAATACTGTACATTCTTGTCCAACATTAGCAACCTGGAAAGACTTTAAAGACTAAATTACTTTTTACTTCTGTAAGCTATGAAAAACGTTTGGGTTTTATCTGTAACTAATTCTAATATTACTCCAGTTATCATCACAACACGTGTGGTTTAAACCAGTGGGTTTCAAACTTATTTTCACTGGGTTTCAAGCCTTTGCCTGAGCAAAAAAATAATGTGAAGAAACCAGGCTTGTACAAATACCACTTATATTAGTCTTTGGTTCATTTATTTTTTGTGTATGTAAAAGAGGGGTGGGAGTTTATAACTTTACTTCTTCCCACTACTTTTCGAGTACATAATTTTTAAAAAATAATATTTTTCTTTTTACTATGTTGATTGATGTGTTGGTGATTTTGTGTGATCGAAATAAATTGAACTGAACTGAGCTATGTATTTAATTTAGTTTAGTTTAATCTGTATTTGACAGGGACAGTGCACACCATACAATTGACCCAAATTATAGCCATAAAACTCATTTTCATCTGTAGTCCCTGGACAGGAAAGGATGGTAAGTAAATAAAATATAGATAAATAATGATGATAATAATAACATTAGAATTAATAACAGGGGAGAAATTACAACAGACATGTTCTGGGTAGGATTATTTACAGATAAATACCTACTTTTTTTTTGCACTGTCAAGTACTTAATTAAAAACATGATGAATAACAAGAAACACATGATCAATAAAAATGTCCACAGCGCTGTCCTACCCTTAGCTATTTCTTAAGATCTAATTTAAAAGTAGTGGTGCCTGATAGTAACAGGAATGCTGTTCCATAATCCTGCTGTTTTTACCGAGAAGGCACTTTAGCCAAAGGTAGAATCCCTAAACACGCTTCTACTGTCCCCTCTAGATGCTGCTCTTGGGGTCCTTGTGATATTTGTGGGTCGATACAAATTTGGACCCTAATAGTTGAGAAAGTTTGAATTTCAACCTTCCAGGTGCTGCAAAGCTATCTGTCTATTTACAGTATATTGGCAAAAATTTAACGGATTACTACAACCTGTTTTAATTCCATCTTAATTTGTTTTTCCTATAATTAGCATAGCTGCAAATACAAAACAAAAACAAAATCTGAAGCTGATGTTCTCCAGTTGCCAAAGATCATGAATGGGACATATAAATGTAATTCATTGGCTATTTGACAACTCATAGATGTGTAGTTGATCTGTGTTCAGGTTGAAACTTTTCCCCCGGACAGTATCACACACATAGGCCAACGATGACAGCTCAGTTTTAATGTAATAAAGCACAAAACATTAATATGTTTGAAGATTCTCAGTCAAATTAAATCCAACCAGGGGATACACAGTATCTCTCACTCCATGTGTGTGCATGTGCGTGCGTGTGTGTGTGTGTGTGTGTGTGTGTGTGTGTGTGTGTGTGTGTGTGAGATTAAAATGAGAATGAATTAATAAAGTTAATGTGAATTTAACATTAACAATAATAAAGTTACTGTAAATTTAACAATATATGCCATCCATTGAAACATTTTTTATTATATTTCTGGATAAATACAGTCTTAGAGTATTTAATCATGCACCGGAAACTAATGACATCCCACTTTACCATCATTTATCATCATAAAAAAAAAAATAATAATAATATTGCTCACTTATGTCTCCTGAAAATGCAATATCCACCAAAAATCTCCCGGATTCTGCTACTCAAATGTTGTCAGGTATGATAATTAGTTACATCATGACATTTGCACATATAATGTCAAGACTTCTGATGAACAACATACTTGTAGTCTTAACTGAAAATGTCCAAACTTTGAGCCAATGACCTCAAACTTGCAGCTGTTGTTTGTATTAACGAACAGTAGTGGTTGATTGGAACATAGCAGCACAGTAAACAACCTGGATGGGGAGGGGTACAACATGTCTCACGTGCATTTAACGGACCACCATTCGATATGACCTATTTGGTGTCATTATTCAGAAATAGCTTTGAAATAATGAAGAATTCAGACCCAAGCAGATCATTTACAGTTTATGTAGACCACAGGGAGAACTTTGAAAATGCATAATTCCATGTTTAAAAAAACAAAACAAAAAAGACAAATATCATTCCTTTAAAGTGGGGGTGTCAAACTTTGTTCCTTGAGGGCCAATAAACTGTATGTTTTGGGTATTTCCCTCTTCCAGCACACCTGGTTTTAATGATCAGCTCATCATCCAGCTCGCCAGAAGCCTGATAATGATGTAATGGTTTCCAGGTGTGATGGAAGAGGGAAATATCTAAAACATGCAGATATGGGCCCTTGAGGACCAGAGTTGAAGGTTGATTTTTTTATCAATTTGGGTCTCCACTGGTCATAGTGGGTCCCAAAGCCACATCAGTTGAGAACCACTGCTTTAAACTATACTTTGATGCAAAAATGTGGTTTCTAATAATAGTCACAAGAGCAAAAACAGTGGTACCTCTACTTACGAAAGATCCAGCTAACGAATAATCCAAGTAACGAAAAACCTTTACTTAAATTTTTCATTTCTGAATACGAAAGAAAGTTGTATTTACAGAAAAAAATGAAACCCCAAAACATATATACTATTTACATTACTGTACGTAACTACATAATCTATGTAAACACGTCATGTATGTACTTTACGTAGCATCCAATTGGCTATGAGGGAGCTACCCATGATGCTTTTCGTGAGCCTTTGACCCTCATTCATCACAGTAAAGGAGTAAAGGATACAGCCACTGCTGCCCTGCGAGTGTGTCCACCGAAACCCCACCACAGCATGCATCCACTACAACCCCAAAGAAAGTGACTTCCGGCCACCAACAGAAGTGGAACAGTAGTCGACAAAAACAGCAGAAGGCAGCTAGCATGAACAAAAGACACACCAGTGAAACCCCACGAACCCGTGGAAATGAAACACCCAGAAAAAATGTCCACGAGCCATGCCATCGCCCTGACGGTGCACCCCAGAAAGATCACAAAAAGCCACCAAAGGCAATCGTCCCCAGATCTACACCCCACCAAATGTCCGTTAACAAACACCGCTGAAGATGAAAGTGGCAAAACAACCACAATGGTCTGAAAATTACCCACATTCATTTTAATGGTTTAATGTTTAATGTTCACTCAGTGAAGACACATTTACCCACTGAGACCAATAAAGTGCATCTAAAATTTAATTTGGTACTTTTTTGTAATCATTTTTAAAGGGTTTTGAGGGGTAGTATTTGGGGCCTTGGAACAAATCAGGCCTTTTGGAACGACTTAATTTGGTTACTAGAGGTACCACTGTACTTACAAAATCTTCTCAGTGTTTATTTCTTCACCCTGTCCTAATGTACAGCTGTAATTAAGTTATGCATTTTGTCATTTCACACTCTTTTCTCTGTGTTTGCAAATGCTCTTAGTATTGAAAAATGTAATTATGTGAATGTGTTTTGACCAGGTGTCCCTTGAAAAAGAGATCCCCCATCTCAGTGGGACAGACCTAGTAAAATAATAGTTCTATTCTATATTATTTTAGATACTTTAGATACATTTTAAAATATTCTATGGAGTTCAAAAACATATACAGAATTAGCATTTGATATTGAAGCACAAATCTTGCTTGTGTTGTAGCAAATGTGGATGAATATAAATTAAGTAATCAGTGGTATTTGGGGGCTACATTAGCCATGCAGCAATTAAGGATATAATAATAGCATGATTTTATGCTCCATTACATACATTACCATTTGTGCAAATGCAAATAACAACCTGTTGTCATTTATTTTGCTGTGTGAACTTTTAGTACATATATATATATATATATATATATATATATATATATTCTTTCATTTGACCATGTTTCATATGTGCATAAGGCAGACGTATATTACATCCTGCTGAGTGCACTTCCTGCAAAATGACTAACACAGCAGTTTGTGCTAATTATACTACTTATACTAATTGCTGTACTTGACATTTATAGGATGTTGAGTACAGTTTGAACTGTATTGTGTCAAAAGGCAATCACAGCAAAGCAAAACTATTAATGAATCCAGAATTAGAACATTTAGAAAGTACAAATTAGCATCAAAGATAGAAAGTGGCAGCCAGCAGACCAGAATAAATGAAGGCAAAGGCAGCACCCAGGTGACGGGTACACAAACACAAACAGAGAAAAGCGAAACATTAACTCATAATATCCACTTTGACATAAGGTGCAAACATTCACTTAACCTTACTGAGAAAAAGTCCTACATAAGTGGAGATAGTAGACAAACATCCAGTTGAAGTTTTCAAATGTGCAATGGACTATTATGTAATTATATACATACTCAAGTTTTCTACAGTCGAACTCACAGGCATGGGTGCAACACTGTGTATGGACACTATGGATGTGTCCATACCAATAATTTGGATGTTTCTAAAATGTCCATACCAATTTTTGAATATGAAATTACATGACATTTATGAAATATTTTCTGGACTATAATTTGACACTTAAAAGACTTTAATTTCCTCCAATACACCACAGTACGCTGTATATATGGATTAATTCTGGTTGGTTTCTGGTCTGGGAATTTAGACTTTTTTTCTTATGATTTTGACTTTTTTTCTCATGCGGTATTAAAGGAGGTATTAAATTCTGTCAGCAGGATTACACAAAAAGTTCTGAACAGATTTTGATAGATAATGGGTCAAGGAAAAGCCCATTAGATTTTGAGCAATGAGGGTCAAAGGTCAAGGTCACACTAAAGGTCAACAGCTAAAACACATCAGTGGTCATATCTCAGGTTTCAGACAAGATAGAAACTCACAGTTTTTTTTTTTATTCACATCATCTCACCTTCTGACATCAGACAGGTCAACACCTATGGTTCGATCACGTCAAGTTTTGACATTATATTAAGCCTTGTTGGTGGTCTCTGACTGCCTTGTTTTGAAAATGATCAATAAATTAAACTAAACTAAACCCTATTAAATGAGAAAGATTAAAAAAAAAACATAATCAGAACAGGACTTCACAAATAAAGCCCAGACAATACAAGCAACAAAAGCACACAATAGCTGTTCACATCAATCTGCTGCATCAGGCTGACTGTACCCGAGTAAAGCGAGATGAGTATTTTCTTTTATAGGACTTACAACCAGGCACACAGTAGTACGATGACATGACTAAAGAAGCCTGTACTGACAGATATGAATGCTTTGTTTTGACTCCAAAATGGCATCATGTGTAAAATACGACAATAACACAAAGTCAAACATTGTCAGCCTGAATACAAATGATTTTATAGAAGAAGTTATACTTCTTAGTCCAACAATAACAGCTCCATGTTTCCATGGGTGGGGGGTTGTCCTCCTCATTCACTTCACCCCAGCCAATGAAAGCTGGGCCAGTGTTCACCCTAGTCCCGCCTCTTATTTGATCACTCTCACACTTTATTTCTTTTGTCTCTTCAGACAACCCCTTTACACTCTTTGTTTTTCTTGCCGCCTCAGCGATGACCACTAGCCAATGTGTAGCTTTCTTGACCTTCCTCATCATCTTCTGAAGGTGGAAAGTGCATGTGACGTCTGTTGTAAAGCAGTTTTATTGTATAGGGGTTACAAGCCAAAAACAGAAGTTGCGTAGTACCAGTGCAGGTGATACAGACTCTGGAGCAATGACGAAAGCAGAATTGAACCTATTGTGAGTTACTCTACCACCAAAATGACCTTGAAAATATAGTTTGACAGCTGTAAACCTCCATAGTGTGGCTTTAAGTCAGTGGTTGCAGATTTGAGTGGCTTTCTTTCAGACATGTTTTTAGTTGGGATTTGAAACTATTTGTGGAATTGGAGCTGCAGTCATCTGTTACTGCATTCTGCTGTGTAGTGGCTTTGAAAGAAAAAGCAAAGGTTGTGTGGCAAAACAGTCCATTACAGATATATAAAGAGGCTATTCTGGTGGATTTTACAGAACTAGCAGGTGATAGCAGACAAAGGGCAAGAGGTATACAAGGGTAAGACCTTTTAAGACCTTCTACTGTACACCAGATTCATGTTGGAGTAGAGTATGAAATGTTTAAAGCTTAGTAGATCATGTTTCTCAAGAATCTTACAATGATGATACTGGAATGGCTTTTTACTGAAGATGTTTACAGCCTGTGTACGTGAGGATTCTAGAGGTCTAATGGCACATTCCCTGGAATATTTCTTGTCTTATTAGTGGTATTCTTGATAATTGCATTCCCTTCATGAAAAGTGAATGATGATATTGATGAATAATGTTCCCTGAATTCCTGAATGGAAAGGGAAACAAAAAACAAACACTTTAACATTTAATGGTAACAGCAATATATATATATGCAGGGGTGGCACAGTGGTTTGCCTCACAGCAAGAAGAACCCTGGTTCAATTCCAACATGAGTCCTTTCTGTGTGAAATTTGCATGTTCTCCATACTCTGTACTCTGTGTGGGTTTTCTCCAGGTACTCCCGTTACCTCCTACCATCCAAACACATGTACTAATAGGTTAATTGGTTAATCTAATTTGCACATAGGTGTGAATGTGAGAGTGATTATCTATATGTGTTCAGCCCTGGGATGAACTGGTGAATTAAACAGAGTGTGAGTGTGAGACTTTCCGGGGTAAAGAGAGCAATCAGGCTTGATAACAAAGTTGGTTAGAAAAAACAAACACACAACTAGATAATGTCTCAGGCATCCTGTCCATAGACCATCTTTCTCAGTAAAAAAATCTCCAAAACCACAGTGAAGGAGAGATCCACTCCCATGGATGGACAGGCTGCAGATGAATATATATATATATATATATATATTATATATATATATATATATATATATATATATATATATATATATATATATATCCATCCACCCAAACAAATACCAAATCTCTGAAAACAATATAAGAACAAAAACAAATAAGAAACAAGTATTCAGAGAGTGTCTAATCTCGCCCCTATTTTGTGCCAATCTCAAGTTTCTATGACAACCCGTTGTTGAATTAGAGCCAATAATGTGATTTTGACCTTTCTGCTAAATGCGACCTTCACCTTTGACCTTTTGCAATATTGATAATTTTGTTATATGTATATATGCGTCAGTGCATGTAATATTATGATAATATATCCAGTATTGATTAAGTTATAGTGTGATATGTCTATGCTTGACACACACAGTGTTACAGATGTTAATTTTGTGACCTTTGACCTCCAGAGATCTCGTGGGTGATAAGACTAATTATAAGAATTGTAGAAATCTTCATTCTTAACCTTTGACATTTATTCAAATGGATCATTGCATCTGATGTGCATTAGCATTATGTATATGCCCATATAATTTCATGGTGATATCTCAACTATTCATTGAGTTATAGCATGATATCTCTCTGCGGACACACGGACAGATACACTGATTCCAAGAATTTCTCCCAACTAATGTTGGCCAAGATTAAGAACATTTCTATCTGTGCTCTTGAACATGGGACATACAGGAGGGTAGTCCATGTCACCAACAATAATAATTTGTGCTATTTTACATTATTGAGTATTCATACTTCCTCGAAAAGAAAATAAATAGACGGTGCATAGATGGTAAAGGAGAGGTATATGAAAGTCCTGATTGGCCGATTGCGTGCCTCAGAAACCAATCAACAGACGGGTTTCAGTCTGTTGGTGACTCAGCAGCACCCAAACACAACATCGTCTCACATGGAGGAAATCTGCAGGAGTCTGTGTGTCAGCGGATGATTTCATAGTGAGACGTGGGTCCATAGCACAAGTGTGGAAATGGTTCCGTTTTGACAAGATTTCAGTCAAAATAACTTTACAGGCAAGCTGGGGAGCCATAAGGTGGGATGGGACTTTATGTGACAAATTCATGTAGAGGAGGTTTAGTGGGTACAGTTTAGAAGATGTAAAAAAAAAAATATGTAAGATCCACTGTGTAATAGAGGAACAGAAACTGGGAACTGGATGTTGAAAGCAGGTTAGGTTTCATTTGGGGTTCACCCCAGTCTTAGTTACATCAGTTATGGACCAAACCCCCACATATATAACTACTGCCCCTATCCCATATACAACCTAAATGTTTTGCAGAAGATGTATGGTATGAGGGATAAGGGTGGGGATAGGGGTATGTGAGTATTTTTAAGTGTCAAGTGTGTGTTTTGTACTGTATGTTAAGAGCAAGGACCACAATGGATCTTGATAAAAAATCTCATGACGTGTTGGGGGTTTCACAAGAAACAAATGATTAGATTATAGTGATGATCCAGAAGAGATCCTGGATTGTGGATCACTTTGAAATGTATTCTCCATTTACCGCAATGTAAAATTTCAAAGTGATCCACAATCCAGGATCTCTTCATTTGTTTCTTGTGACACCCCCAACACGTCATGAAATTTTTATCAAGATTTGTCCATAACTCTTTGAGTTATCTTGCAAAAACATAACCTCCTTGGTGGACCTCTCTACAATCCGCCTTGGTGGAGGTTTGCGCTCTAAGTGCATTCCTAGTTCTTACTGTAAAATAAGAAAATGTATGTATGTGTGTATACATATATATATATATATATGATATATATATATATATATATATATAGAGAGAGAGAGAGAGAGAGAGAGAGAGAGAGAGAGAGATGCACTACTCAGATAGTCATCACTATGATCATTTAGTTTGTCTGAAAGGATTGGAAATACCAAGAATACAATTAATAACACAGAAAAATGCCAGTGAATTTGCAAGGACACTGTTATGCAGTAATGTTTTCTTTAATCTTTTTATTCTCTCACAGGTATATTTTGGGAATCGAATTAATTATGGAAGGCAAGGTGTTGTGCAAAATCACTCATGATTTATTTGTGTTTAAATGGGCTGGTTCCACATATAACACAAGCAGACACGATGTCTTACACAAAAAACTTGGATAGAGACTGAGATTCATGACAAACCTTCATGTCTGGATTAGAAATAACATTAGAATTGTCAAATTTAACACAATGTCTTTATTTTTAGCTGCATACAAGACTATTTCAAACTGTTTTCCAGTTGAAATGCACTGACATCTATGTAGCTTTTCCTTTCCCAATTTTGGTCCTCCAGTATTATTGACCCCAATATTTTCTCTTTTTTTTTAATTATTCATTTTGGGATGGATCAAAGCAAGAAACTTTTTTTTTTTTTTGCATTTATCTGAGGTCATCAGTAGGTACATCCTGGGGGGGAAATATGTCTAAATTTGTCTTTTTTATTGGATCTAAAAATTCCAGGTACCAAAATGAAGTCAGTTTTCATAGAAGCATCCATATCTATGTTATTTATAATGCGAACTCTGTCATCTTTCTGGCTGTAAACCTCCTAACCTTCTTCACCACTCTTGCTATTTGAGTCTTTTCAAAACTGTTCTGAAAAAATTTAATAAAGCACTTAGTGACGAGGCTTTAGATGAGATGTGTGGGAAGAGATAACAGAGTTCAATAACAGAACTGTCTTGCAATATAACTGCTGAAATCATTCAAAAGTACTTATAGTATAACCTTGTATATGTCTCCAATAGTGGATTTTTTTTTTCCCATATAGAGGTGGGAAATGCTTGCAGCTCGTAAACTGCTAATTGAGAATGAAAGCTGACTAAATATATGACGTGCGGCTCTTTAACCTTCAAATGGACTGTTGCTATGCTCACAGCAGATGGTGAAAATGCAAAAAAAAAAAAAGATCGAGGAGGTTTCACACATACTTCACAGAGGGGTTCTTTGTCAGTGGACGTAACCCCCAGTCGTTCCAATGGAGCTGCTTTGGGCCAGTGAATGGAGACCCCTGTGTTATCTATGGCTTAATAGGATATAGTTCTTGGAAACCCTGAAAGATGGTATCAAAATGGTTAAAAATGGGAATCTAGATTTCCGTCAATGAGTAAGATTGATGAAGTGATGGCATCAGTGACGGTACCAAGCTGTCAGTGACTCAAGCGTCCGATGTCAGCTGTCGCGTATGCACCAGCTGACATGACAGAGGCCTGAGGCTCACATACTGTATGGTTACGTTATCAATTGCATCACAGCACACTCATGATTACTATGATGAGAATAAGGTCTGAACATCAACAACATGTCTGACAAAAAAAAAAAAAAAAAAAAAGTCTTAACCCTATAAAACAGGGGAGTCAAACTACTTTTAGTTTATTTGGTATATCACCTTTCATACAAGGATTGTAGCTCAAAGTGCTTCAGATTTAGAAAAAAAATAAAATGCAAGGTCACGAAAGGCTTAAGATAGGCGAAAAAATCTAAAATAAAAGAGCAGGAGAAGAACATATTCAAAATGTTTGCACGTGCAAAAAGTGATTGTACGTAATTATAAAAGTTACAAAATTAAAATAAAATGCATTGCAATAATAATTTTAAGGTTTTAAGTTTATTATTGTAAATTAATTAAAGTATTATTGTTGATATTGTTAATAATGAAAATATATTTTGTTTATATATGCTTTGTATTAAGTTGCTCATTCAACATTTTATTTCATTTATGTAATTTAGTTCAATAATATATATGTTTTAAATGTTCATTATCTTAATTTAATTCAAGTATTATTGCTAATATTGTTAATAATGATAAGATATTTTGATAGAAGGGGGGAGGGCTTCTTCTTCCCTCACCCCTACACACGTGTTTTTTTTTTTTTTTTTATATATTCAGTTTTCATGTGTTATTGTGATATGTTTCTTATGTGCGAAATAATAAACCAAACCAAACCAATACATCATTGCCCCCTTGTTGAGCCACATTTTTGTAATAAACATCCAGAATGTAATAACTTTTTCATTTTATTTTGTAATAAAGCCGCATTTTGTAATAAATTTTGCTGCATTATGTAATAACTTATTCCATTTTACAGCAGCAGGTGCTTTGGTGGTGTGGCATTAAAACTCAAGGAGCTGTTTGGGAAACATTCCAAGTAGTTTATGTCTTGGCTGGTATTAGACATATTAGACATCAGGACAATTTGAAATTATGGATATATTTTGGAAATTGAAATTTTGTTGTTTAGCCTTTCGAGGCAATTTCATATTTGTTTAAAATGAATGTTAGTTGATACATTATCTGGTCACTGCAGCTCTGTAAACAAGCAGAAGACACTTACATTGTTTAACCTCTTTTCTGGCAAATTCAGCCTAAAATATATGCCCAACTTAAAGTAAAATACAATTAACAAGCAATAAACTATGCTTTGGAATTGTTATTATGTAATGCACCATGTTATTACATAACATACAGAATAAAAAAGTTGCAAGTGCATTTTGTAATGATCTTCTTACAATATAATAACAAACTGCTGCAGTTTATTACAAAATTAAATGAAAAATGTATTACATTGTGGACGTTTATTACATGAACCTCTTCCTTTCATCTACATATGGAAGTTCATCTATAACCTCTCCTCCAGTGTGGTTCTTCTCAAGATTTTTTTTGCCGAGAGGGAAGGTCTAAAGACAGGGGATGCTTGGGACTTTATCTATTTCTGTGCTTGATTGTGAGATGACGTTGTTGTGATTTTTGGCTCTATAAATAAATTGAATTGAATCATTTATAAAACATTTCAGTAGATAAAGACATTCACAGAAAACAGTTAAATTCTAACAAGTTTAATGTCATCATATGGATGTTTACGCCTCGTGATGATTTCAGTGTTAGTTCTAAAACTGTAAAAGCTAAAAAACATCCACATCGCAGGCTTGTTAGTTGAACATACCCCACAATGTTTTTCTGCTCATTGTCAGTTTGTTTTGTTTTTTTTCTATTATTAATTACCTCAGCTTAATACAAGAGGATTTCTCATTTTAGACGGTCATTAGAAACACATTACCACACTGCTGATGCGACGTGACTTATTTACTCCACAACAATTTCCTCTCCTGTGTTGCCCTTAAAGGCTCCAAAATGAGTTTGGGAAAGAAGGGGACAAGTCCAGGTTATGCTGGAGAGAAAACACACAAGAGTTTGTGTCATAGCAAACGAGGCACGTCAGCCCCACATTGTTGCAAGAAATGGATTTCTGAGTTTGCCTTTGCGGGCCTCGGCAGGGCACTAATGTTATATTATTGGCTGTTAGCGGCTCCTCAAGTTTTTCTATTACCTTGGTCCATGACTTGACATCACTGTTAAATAGCAGCACAACATGTACCTTCCAGCTTGTTCTATTGTTTTGACCCTGTGAACCCTCAGGACTGAAGGAAATAGAGCTGGAAAAAGAGGGTAGTAGGTGGGGGGGGGGGGGGGGGGGGGGGGGGGGGGGGGGGGGGGGGGGGGGGGGGGGGGGGGGGGGGGGGGGGGGGGGGGGGGTCAACGTGAAGGAGAATAACCTTTAAAGAGGACAAGTGTGTCTGCGCGTACACATGTGCACACGACTGCTCTACACTGTTGTTTCATTTTAACCCCGCCTTGTGGATGTTATGGCAGTCCAGTACTCGGGTGTTATTGAAAGTGCATTGATAGAAGCTCAGCCTTTTCTGTATGATGAATGGCTGTGAGCTGTGTGGACAGATGAAACAAATAGCTCGTCCCGCTCCGACTATAGCCTCACTGCCTGACGCTGCTTCAGTAACGAGTCGCCTTTAAGCCCATTTTCAGACCAAATACCATTAAGTGTTCTTTTCTGATACAGCGCACACACTTATCTTGTTGTCCATTTGTTCGGGTTTTTTTTTTTGTTTGTTTGTTTTTTTTAACAGAGAGTAGAGATTTTGAGAAGAGGGCTATGATAAACTTTTATTCTCAGCGGCGCTTGCCCCTTGGCTTGGATCGCCTTCACCTAAGACGATTGTTAATCATCACAAAAGCTTGTGGACAATAAAGTTCTGTTAGTCCAGCAGTGGTGAAGGCCAGCATGCAGAGGTGGGAAGTGAAGAAAAAATATGAAATATTCTGATTCCTTACTTAAGATTCATGACTTTACTGACTGTTTGTTTTTCAGCATTTTACTCACAATGATGATGATGATGATGATGATGATGAGTTCTCATATATTTTCAAAATAGGCTTTTCACTATAATTCTACATTTTTATTTTGTAACTCTCTTCCTCGCCTGAACAGTGAGACCGATTTGGACCTTAATGGTAGGGATAATAACACATAAAACCATAATCCCCCCTGGTATATCAAGGACAACAAAAGATGAAAATGATCTATAAGCTGCAATAAGATTAAACAGTCAAGAAAGAGAAGCGACCAGGGAGAAAAAAAAAACATCTAGTTTTGAGTTTTGTGGCTCAAAAC